>VZSF01003037.1:2097-213167 GCA_013398295.1 Chionis minor
CCCGCCACCCTCTTTCGTGACCCTCAGGACACTCACAGCCCCCTCAGTGACACACGGGGCACCGGCCACCCCCTTTAGTGACCCTCAGGACTATCACACTGCCCCCAGTGACACATGGGGCACCCCCCACTCTCCTGTCCAGAACTGCCCTATGCTCATAGCGCAACTGCTCCCCAGATGCCCGCCAGCTCTGTTCCCCCACCTCCGGACACATGGCCTGTCCCTGCTCTGCCCCTCACTGCTGTCACACCCGCATGGTCCTTTCCCTGCCAGGATCCTGTCCCCAGCACCTCTCCTCTCCGCCCGCCTTCCCACCCGGACCCCAGGGACTCCCTCTGTTTCCCTCACAGCCAGCCACAGGCTGCTCCCGAGCTTGGCTTGACACAAAGGGCCCTCTCATTTCCTTTATTTTTTTTCTTTTAAGAGACTCAAACTAAGTATTATGTGCTCTGATGTGACTTCCCCAGCTTTTCAACTGTGTGTGCCCACTTAAGATGATTTTTACACAAACGCATCCATTTTGATCTTCGCCCCATTTGCGCTGCTGCTTCCCCAGAACAAACACTCTGGCAGTATCATTCCTCTGCCGGTAACAATTCCAAAGGGAGTATGCTGCTTCGCACTGGAATGTGTGGTCAGGAAGTGCTATAAAAGCTAAGGAAATATGCCTGGTTTTCCACGCATTTTTAAGCATTTTTTTTATAGGTATCTCCAACCTTTCCACGTGCACAGAGGTTCTCGTGGCTATCAGGAGAACATACGTTTTCCTTTAAACAAACTCCTGGGCCAGCCTGCAACTCCGCGGGTAGTTCCCCAGGGATCCTACCTGACTGGGCAGCTACTGCAGGCACTTGGAGGCGTGGGGAAAACTGCCAGAGACAAACGCCAGCAACCTTGAGTCAGCAGCAGCCGCAGGGCAAAGCCATCTCTGTCCAGAAAGCTTACTCAGGGCTGTTCGTAACGCCACGGGGCCAGCTGCTGGCCGTGCCCTTCAGCTTGCTCAGGCAGCTACAGAAGGGAAAACTTTGAGCATCATGTCAGTGTACTTGGAATACAGGGTGGCATTCCATTCCCGCTACTCCATCATCTTTCTCGGCACAGAGGCTTTGCAGACCAGGCTGACAACAGCAGGCAAAGGGCTGGCCAGGATTACGGGTGAGGGGTTGAGCCATCTCACCATTTCTGCTCCAGGGGACTTGAGACTTTAGTTTTCAATACTGAAGAGCCTCAAGAAGAACCCCTGAGCAAGGCAAAGCAGGACCCCCCCAGCAGATTTCCTCTCTAGAGGATCTTGGCTCTCTTAGAAGTTAAAAAGCTGATGCTTAGTGGAACTGGAAGCTCACACCCAGGCCTTGTGTGCCTGCTACCAGGTTGGAGTTACTGTGCCAGCATGAAATGCTGGATCAGTGCAAGTTCACTCTGCTGATTCAGGTGTGTTCCAGTATTTTTATTTTTTTTTTTTCAAGGAGGAAGGTTTGTCCCAGCAGGTTTATGCCAGATGGGTGATCATCTGTGCTCCTGCAGCTGACACAGCCAGCACAAACAACACTGCATGTACCAGCAAAGGGGGACTAAAATCTGTTTGTGCCTTGGTCTGGGTAACACCTTCATTGACAAGTGATCCACCGACTAATCAATGCAAAACAGGAGTTTGCTACAGCTGTGCTCCAAAAGGTACTAGAGGAATTTTGCTGGAAGTGAACAGTCTCAAGGCAGGGGACAGCTTTATAGCAGGCAATACACAGATAGCAGCAGTGACACGCAATGCCAGATCTGGCAAAGCAGCCTTCTCTCTCCAGTTGTTTTTCTAAGTTTTTCATGGCCTTATTTTGTGCCCAGGGAGCTCCAGGAGAGATGGCTGTGCCTGCAGCAGTTAAAGAGGCCTTTGGCCAGGCAGCCTGCCCCAAAAGCTCCCGCCTGGCACTCAGAACCCCTTCTACCTCTGGTGCTTCTCGGGAAGGGGCGGCACAGTCAGTGCAGCCCCGACACCCAGCAGAGTCCCCAGGCAGGCAGGTGGCTCAGCCCCCGTGCACCCACTCAAGCCCTTCCCAAATGGTCCCAAAGCCATTCTTGAACAGTGACCCTCTACTGCCCTTTTAAAGCACCCCCATTTCCCCAGGCACCAAGCCATCTGTGTTTCAGCAGCAGGCTCCACACCTCTCAGGCTAAACTAAGCCTGAAGTACCATCCCTTTGTGCCCTTTCCATGAGCTACCTGACTTAACACAGCTCCTACTAGCATTACCACACTTCCAGGACCAACCAGCCTTGCTGTCCCTCTCTCAGCATTCTAATTGTTAACTCAGAGTTAAAAAATACTTGATGAATATCTTATCCACCCTAGGCAACCACTTAAATACAATGTAAGCTTATTTATGAAGTCTACAAACCCCAAGGATATATTGGGAACTCTCACTGCTTCTGAAAACATTTACACCCAACCTCCAGTCAAATACCTGTATCTGCTTGTTTTTCTCTGAAGCTTTAATGCTGAATATATTGAGGCCCCTTCCAGCACCTCTCAGCTCCCTCACACCAGACTGCAGCACAAGCAAAAACTTTCACCTGCTGCTGGGAAGGTATTTATAGGGATCCCAGCTACAGTCCTGGAGTGCTGGGGGCAGGAGTCCTCATTGGAATCACCTGAGGGCAATTAGCAGCACACAGGTGCAGCCCAGCCTGATTTCTTCAGCAAATCCATTAACCCTTGCATTTATATCATTCTGGAGTTGAATTTTAAACAAAACATTTTAGGCCCTTTACAAGTGAAAATACCATTACTGTATAGTATATGACCAGGAAGTTATTATTATTTTTCAGCGATCTTCTTGGTGTTTTTTATAAAACAACTTATTAAGAAGCCCCCCTTCTCTCCCCTTCCTGTGCAATAGTAGAAAAAAAATGCAGAAAAAAATAATTATGCTATCTCATTCTAGCTCTGCTTCTGGGGTCTGCATCCTTCCTCTTCCTGCAAATGGCTTTGTACTTCTCATTTCCTTGAAATTCCTGGATCCAAAACACTATCTAGTCTGAGTATCACACTATTCTCCTAGACTGATGAAACTGAGCTTTCTGAGATATTCAAAGTCCTTAAACAAGATTACAAAATATGATTATAAAGCTTATAAAACAAATCTATACACATGAGATTATTTTTAAAAAAAATTGCTATTTAAGTTCATATGTTGTCTTAGAAACCTTTTGAACTAGTCTGTTTCTCAGCTTTGTATTGCAAGGATCAAGTCAATCATTTGGCCATTTACTATGTTTATTTATACACTTTATTCACTATGTTTATTTATGTAGAAACATAAACTATTCTTGTTTACATAGTTCTTTGCTACACAAGTAGCGGAGGGTGTTTGTGATGAGTCAGTCATAACATGATGTGTCTTTTTGCTCTTTCCATAATTTCCATGATTATTTTTTTTAACGTTGTGAATCTCTGATTTGAAGAGATTCACATTTCAGTCAAGAAGTATGTTGGGCAAGATACTCCAAAAAGCAACGTTTAGGATCATGACCACAATCTAGGCTAAGGCTAGGAAATAGTAGAGAAAATAGATTCCTCAAAATACATGTTATTGCAATCTATGCAGCTGTTACCCAGGAAAAATATGCATATTTCTATGCATGTTATTTGATAAGATTCCTTTTCTTTCTTGCTGTTCCTTTACTTGAAGGGACAGAGAGATGCGCAAAATAAGAAAGATAGGGAAGGAATTAGATGAAAACCACATACTGTCAGTGGAAAACATAGTTACTATAATCATGCATGCACACAAACACAGGGGAGGGCTCTACTTACATACAAACACACACGTAACAAAAAGGGGATTTATTAAGCATCACAATGTAATCTACTGTTTACTACAACAATAGTAAATAAATGCTAGCAACCAAACCACAGCCTATTTTAATGCAATTCCTGTCTGTGCTGGCAGGCCTGGGCTACATGTCTGAAAATATATTAGAAATAAATCACAAAAAACTCCACTCAAATGAAGCAAAGCTTTATAAATATGAATTGATCAAGTGTGAAGGGCCAAGAAAGACTGCCCTGAAGTCTCCACGTGTCTTCCTCATGTAGAGCAATGATTTGCTAGAGCTAGCTTTCTTCTCTGTTCCCCTTGATACTACATTAATTGCTTTGGGAATTTACACTGAAAGCAGCTGAGTCAGAAGCAGCTTTAACAAGGGGAGGGGAAGAAAACAGCTCCCTGGCTTGCACAGGTGAGTGTCGGAGCACAGCCCCTTGCAGCGTGTGTTTAATGGCTTTCCATGGCAAAGGTGGTTTGTTTTTTGGGGTGAGTCAATCAGTGTGGCTGGCACTTTCTAGTATAGTGTTTTAGGGAGCCTAGGGTGCTGGGGCTCTTGGTGATAAAGCTGTACAATGCAGGTTAAGTTGGGCTGCATGGAGGGATGTGGGGGAAGCAGCATGATGTTAGCATCCCTGGCTCGCAGCCCCTGCGTCAGCTCTGGTGAGGAGTGGGCAGACTGGTTAATCCTGCTAGGAAGCACCAGAGGGTAGCATTGCCTTTTGCTGGAGCGTGCTTGTGGAAACCACTGTAGTGCTGCCGTTTTCTGTAACAATTGTGAAGCTGCTTGGGGCGGAGCAGGCTGGATCCTAAGGTCCTGCAGTGGTTCTATATGTGAAAAGAAATGCATTGTAAAAGCCAAAAGTTCTGTTTATGGACTGCAGTCCATTGGTAGGGTGGATTTTGATATTTTTTTTTTTTAACTTTTTTTTTTTTCTTCAGTGAGCCTTGGTTTTTCTGGAGTTAGCCTTCCCTGCTAGGGTAGATAGGAGGTGTGAAAGTGAGCTTTATGGACTCACGTTGTCATGAGTTGTACAGCTCTAATTGGTGTATATGCTAGCAGGCCTAAGTTACTGAGGAGAAGCACAGATTTCAGTGGGGAGGAGTGTTCCTAGCTGTACAGAAAGGCAGAGTGGGAAGAAGCTGAAAAAATGTTCGTGTCTTAGAAAGTTACTAGATAAAATTATTAAAAGTAATAGCAGTACAACTTCTGAATGCTGGCAATTATGTGAATGGTGCGTGTAATGAGTTCCACAAAACTGTTTGGTTGCACCAAAGGGGTAAGGCAGACTGGTGTGGCATTGCTGGCATACCTGTGTTTGGTAGTGAGGGACTTAGAATTGGGAGCTCTCCTGGATGTCTTTCCAGGCCTAATGCACCTTTCTTCTTGCAGGTATGGACCAGGCTGAAGAAGGACCCCAAACCTGCATTGATGCCTGTAGACCTCAGAATTGCATTGTGCTGCCTGCCTGGTTGCAGCTCAAGCCACTATGACCTATATAATCATTTCCAGCCTCTTGCTAAACAGAACCAGTAACAGTTCTTTGATCACTCAAATATTGTCCTGTTCCCCATCTGGCCAAACTATATCTCTTTGGCACCATTTACAACTCGGAAAAACTTCAGGCAGCAGAAAAAAATTGTTACCTTGTTTGCGAGATAAAAAGAAAATAACACTTCCCTGCTTGAGGGGCATGGGGACCTTGTTTGCCCTGCTTCAGTTTTTATGGACAGGTTATAAACGCCTGCACAGCAAGCTCTGTAATATTGACAGACCTTTCAGTGTAGCTGCTTTAACACCGCTGCTCTGACAGCAGCAACACCAGGCATCTCAGGGGATGGGATCAGAAGCAGACGGACATTTTCGACTATTGGCAGGCTTGTGTATACTTCAGAGAAGCCTTTATCTTGCTAAGGAAGTGGAGACCTTTCAGTGAGTGTCTTTTGGTGGGGAGGAATTCAACATGAACAAGGCAAACTCATTCCAGTCCTGCCAAAGCATCTGTTTTGCTCTGAGCCTGTGGTTGCCTGCAGCAAGGACTCCTCCTCTGTGCTATGGGCTAGTGATAGTGTCCTGCTTCAGAGGCAGCTGCATAATTTTCTACCCACAGCAGAACTTGGGACTCTTCTGTGAGTGGCGTTAATGGAAGGTAGATCAGAGCTTAACAAGTGTTGACCAGCTGATTTCCTGTGCAGTTTAATGGGATGCAATGGCCTACCTAAGTGATTCCACACTGGACTATGGAAATACAGTAGCTTTCAAGGTTGCTCAGCAATAGTGGCCAGTGGCTCGGGCAAAATGCTGCTGAGTCTGCAGAGCTAGCTCAGCTCTGGGTAGGGGCAAAAGCCCAAGCAATTTTTTGTGGGCTGGGGAAACAGGACCTGACTTCCCCCTCAAGAGGCTCTGGAGTATAGTTTTGGGCAGGTGAGGGCTGCAGTATACCACGCTCTGTGCTTTTCCATGAGGGAGACTAAGGAGGAGCTACATTGACAACAAGCAGAATCCTGGCTGAGAAGTAACTTGGACTCTGGAGCCCCCATCAAAATCTGGTTTGTACTGTATGTGTACTGAGGCACTGCCTTTCTCAGGCCTCCTAGTTTCCAGCAGAATTGGAGCACCGTGACTCCACTTTTCGTGGTAGGGAAGCAAGCAGAGTCCCGAACAGACCATGCTCAAGTAGGTTCACACTGTCTTCTGCAGACTTCGGGTTGCCTAGAGGTTGCCAGATAGGGGCAGGGAGTAGATACGTAGAGTCAGTGTGGTGCCTATTTCCCCCAGCTGAACTCAGTCTTGGTGAATTCTGCTGGAGGGTGGGGGTCTACCTGGCCCAATATGGAGAGCTGGACCTTTCTCTGTGGCTTGTAATTCAGATCCCTGCTTGCTGGAAACCGGGGAATTTAGTCTACTTGAATTTCCTTGCTCCTGGCAGCCTGCTGGTAAACTTTCTCCAAGGACATAACTGAGGCAGAAACTTGGTGCAGTATATAAGGGAGAAGCAGTCAGTGGGGAGTGATAGGGTGAACCTTGTTGTAGAGCTGTCACTGGGCCAGTGTCCAGCCACCAGTGTCACAGCGCTGAGGACATGCAAACACTCCTGTGTATTCCCCGTGCCCTCTGTCTGGCATGTTTCCTTCTGCAGCCTTTGGTTCTCCCTTATCGTAAATCCTGTAGGATTTCACTTCTAGCTACTGATCCTTTTGACAGTAATGGACCATTAACTAACTAGACATAAAATTGAAAGTGTAAATCCCTCTCCCCTGGGGAATTAGAAAGCAGGTTTAGGATGCAGTCCATGAAATACAAGAGTTCATTGTAATCGCAAACGAGGCCTGATTAACTCTGCCTGCTCGGCATCCCCAGATCTGTGCCAGCTGATGAACATGAAAGCAGAAGCTGAGGCTGGTACTGCAGAACTATTTGCATCTGCCAGGGGAAAGCCTTCAGTCTCGGTGTTTGAGCTTGTTTATCCCATTGCTAGGGTCCTCCATGTAAGACAGGGAGGGGAGTCTGGGCTGCTAAAGAATTATCACCAGAGGATGATGCCATCTCGAAGTGCAAGCTTGTTGTATTTTCTTTTGTTGGGACAGAGTGAGAAGGGAAGACCAGGAGCTTTGTGCATGTCCAAGGTAAGGGGGAAAAGCACAAGGTGCCTCTGCCCCAGGGGAATGGCCTAGACTGCTCCCACCAGGGAGAAGGATGAGATGATGCAGCAGCTTTGCAGGTTGATGTGTACCAAGTCCAGTTCCCAGCACTTTCCATAGGGTCTCCATTAATACGGCACGGCTCTGCTATATGTCTGTGGGAGTGAGTTTGCTGCTGACTGTTCTCTAGACCTTGAGATCAGTGCCCACTGATTAAAAAAGTTAATTACCTTCCTCTTGTAGGAATGACTCTACTGTCAAGGTCTCCCAGGCCCTTAATCAAGCATCTTCCTTTGAAAGAAGTTTTGATTGAATTGCAGTAAGCCCTCATTAGAGCCAGGATGGCCAGGTCAGAAGGGGATGAGTTCAGAGACCTAACTGGGCTGTGCTTGTGGTGAGTGGACTGGTCCCAAACTTCTCAGGAATAAGTGACTAAATCAGAGAAGAGGAGGAAACAGGTTCAAAAGCAGTTCAGTTATGCAGAAAATAAATATCTTGGGCAGTCTGAGTACCACCTGGAAATTATACATGTTGCAGTAGAAAAAATAGCAGCATATATGGAGACTATTCAGCATGGGGACAATGTAGGAGAAGGAGATGACCTGATCTAGATTCTCACTGGGCTGTAGATGTAGTTTTAAAAGATTTGAGTGCTCAGTAGTAAGTAGTTTAAGGCTTTCTCATCTCTGTGCTGTGTTCTTTCTTCAGGCTCTGCTTCGCAATCACAGAGTTAGAGGATTGTTTCTCCCCAAACACAGGTTTCTCCAGTAATCACTTGATTGTAAGCAGCTGAGCTTTGGAAGATGCAATGCCGGCAGGGGATTGGCAAGGTGCTGGATGGCCACGTCACCTGCCCTCACACTTGCCTCCAAGGTTCCTCTGTGCCTGCAATGTGGGGGGCTCTGGGAATGGTGCTGATAGTAAGCAAGGCTGGCTGTCGTCTGTATCGCTGCAACCAGCATGAGCCTTCCTGGGAAGTGAACCGCCTGGTGACTGCTGGCCTGTGGCCCCGGAACGCCTCAGCCAGCCTCACTGCATGTGTATGCTCTGGCATTTCCCTACTTTCCTTGCAACCCATGGCCACGCTCCTGCAGCTGAGCTGCGTGCTGGTGCCCGTGCCATTCATCATGCCAGCAGCACAAAAGCAACTGGAAAAAGTGTCTGGAATTTATCACCCATGGCAGGAGCTTTTGTCTGTAATAAAAAACATTTCCCCCCCTCCTCTCTTCTAGTGCTTTCCCCCTTCCCTTCTCCCATTATTATTATTATTAAGAAGCTTAATGCCATATGTCTTGCTGTTTCATAAATAACCCCTGTAATCAAACAGCACTGGGTAAATGGGCAGTCCAGCTTGTGCAATTTGTCTGACAAAATGAATCCAGAAGAATATGAGTCTGTGGAGGAAAGACAAATAGAGCAGCTTGGATGAATGTGTTAACCAAGAGAAAAACGGCTTGGCAGAATGGTTGATGCTATATTTATCCACACAAATGGAGTTGAGGGCTAATTTATTAAAAATAGAGTGCAGAGCTTGCCAGCATGGTCAGTGTCTCCTGGGAGGGATAGCAAGAAAAACGTCCCTGCCAGGGTCATGGAGAGAAGCTGGGCTCAGCCTTGGCCAGGGGGTGTTAGGTCTTTCTGCGTTGTGGGGGGACAGGCAGCATTGAGAGGCTAAAGGGACCCCACCCTCAGCTGGTGGCCACAAAGGCTACGGCATGGTAGCCCTGGCCTGGTCTAGGTGCTGGGCATACCTGAAGACTGAGGTTGCTGCAGTCTAGTAACACTGATCAGCAGGTGCTTGTTGACTCTCTGGTCTTCTGGGATTTTTTCGTGCCTTTCCTCTGAATCTCTGAAAGTAGCCAGTAGTCCTTCCCTTGCCTTATTGGTGCATTTTAATTGCTTGTGGGGAAACCAGGAGTCCTGACTACCTGTTTTGGGACAGAGCAGGTCAGAGCTGGCTACTGGCAAAAATATTCCAGCCACAACACCCCTGATTCCAGCTGGGAGACCCCAGACAACCACGGCTCCTTGCCATTTACTGGCAAATGGGTTGTGGCTGGCCAGGGGATGACGGTTCCTGGCTGGGGGACAGGCAGGAGGGGAGCCAAATTCAAACCCCTGTGGGCTGGGAAAACTTCTGAGACATGTGGAAGTTCAAGGGGACTCAAGTCTCCGCAGCTGCCATGTTGCTGAGCTCCAGGCAAGGCCTGGTGAGCTTTATTTGGTTGTTCCCTGCTAAAGCAAAATGCTAGGGCCAGAAAGGGTGTGCTGGCAAGCAGATGGGGCTGAGCAAAGATCTCCAGCCCTGCAGGATGCTCAGAGTGCTACAAAAGGAGGGAATGTGGGAGGCTCAGCCCTTGAGTGCCCTTGGAGGCAGCAGGTATGTGGGGAAGCTTTGTCTGGTTTTTTCCCCAGGTTTTGCTGTGCTCTCTTCCTCTGTCGCCGCCACACAGGAAATGTGTCCAGCCACCAAGCTTTTCTCTGCCTAGTGGGGGCACAGGGTGTTTTGTTACCCCTCTGCAGCTGAGGTAGGAGTGAGGTAAAGCCAGCCCAAAGTGTGCTTAAGCTGCAGGCAAGGCTGGGTCAAGCTGCAAACTCCCAGAGCCTGCTGATCGAAACACCCAGCTACCTCTTGCTGGAACTAGGAGCATCATGGACAACCTCTTGCCTGCTTTCCCAGGCAGGAACTTAGTATTCCCTGGACAGGATGGTCCCCAGGGCATGCCCCAGGTTATCTGCATGCTAGGGTGAGCCTGGGAGGGCCCTTTAGAAGGAGGTATCTTTGCTTAAAGACGTCTCCACAGTCCAGGCACATGCGTGCGCTTGCGGTGCCAGGAGGAGGGCTGGGCCTGGAGCATCACACAGGTGGCAGGAAGGAAAGGCAGAGTGCCCCTGGGCTGGTGGTCCTGGCAGCCAGCCATCAGCAGATCACAAGGAGACCCCACAGAGCTACCCACCTGAGGCTCAGGAGACCCAGCTGGGTGTGACCCTGATAAAATCACAGAAGATAAGGGGTAGCCAGGATTTGAAGCCACAGCCGTTTCCACTAGCTCTGTCTGACCCTGAGCTGCGTTTTTTTATTAAAAAGGTGAACTTAGTCTTTCTCCTCCGGGCAAGGTCCAGACCCTGCATGGCTGCTCACCTTCCACTGGTCTCAGCTAGGCTGGGTTTTCCTAAAGCTCTCCACAGCACCTGATGCTGCAAGGCCAAGGCTGTGGGTCAGGCTCCCCTCAGATGCGGCTACAATGCACTACAGGTAATGGCATTTCTAGGTACCCTGGCTGTAGCTGCCTGGTTTCCCCACTTCAGTTTTCCCAGCAGAGGCTTCGATAAACAGCAAGCACTGAGCCCGTAACAATGGTAGCCTTTTGTCTTTCCGAGAATTCCTCTGCTGCTTTTACACAAGGAGCTGGGCAGCCTGCGTGCATAGCAGCAGACCGTTGGTGTGCCTGGGTTTGCTGGGAGGAGACCTGTGCCTTCCCGATCTTCTCTCTGCAACTGGACCTCTGCTACCTGCACCTTGCTGCCAGATGTGCTGGAGCGTGCAAGTGGGCTTCATGGGGCGGTAAAAGCTGAGATACGCCTTTAGTCACCTCCTATAAGGTCGTGTCTCTTCACCAATGCCATCTGCAGTCTCTTCCATGTGAAATCCACCCCGGAAGATAGTGAGAGCCTGCCTTAGCCTGGGAAATGCTGCAACCTAAAGATTAAATTCCTTTACACTGCAGCAGGGCCCTGCCTCTTCTTCACCATCAGGCGGCAATATAGGCTCTGGCGACTGGCAGGGTTGGGATGTGCCCAGAGCAGAGACCAAGAGGAGCATTTTTCATTGATGAGAAATATCTCGGCTACTGCTCCCTGCATCTCACCTTTTACAGACTTGCCCCTTGGCCGTGTCAGCTGAAGAGCTGAATTTTTAATCAAAGCAATGCTTGTGCTTTTCGGTAAGAGGTGTGTGTGTAGAGGGGGATGTTTTCCTACCTCCTCACCTCCTTCCTGCCCTCAGAGCACCTGAGCTGTCTTTGCTCTGACTTTGCAAACACAATGCTGTCCTGCAGGCTCGAAGGGAAGCCTGTGGAATGACCTACCCGCTGGGATGTGGGGTGGAAAAAGCAGAGGCTGTTGCTCCTGCAGACCTTTGCTGGGCCTGAGCTTTGTGCCGGAGGGAGAGGCAGGCAAAACTGCAGTGCAGGTGGCTGCACATCCACCGGGAGGGATGCTGGCTCATTAGTCGAGGAAACACCTCTCTCCTGTCTGCTTCCCTCCCCCTCCTCCATTGGGAATGCAGCCCCCAACCCCCATCATTCTCCCCATTCCTGGTGTGTGTGAGTATTCTTTTTTAAGTGGCAAGCTGAATATTTTAAACAAACACTGCTTAAAATCTATAATTTATGGGCAAGGCTTCAGAAGAGGAGATCAGTCGTCTCTTGGTGCTGAAAGTGGCTCTCCATCTGCAGCAGCTCCCACTGCTCTGTTTCCAGTCAACTGGCACGGCATAAGGGATTAGCCTTGCGCAGGGCAGCCACGGAGCAGCACCCAGAAAATTCCCAGCACTGAATGAAGAGAAACTGGATTGTTTTCTCTTGCAGGCAAGAGCCCTGCCCTGGCACCTGCCCCCAGGAGAGAGCCCTGTCCTCCTGCTAGCTCTCCTGGGAGCAGCTGGCAGGGCCCCAGGGTTTGGCTCAGAGCTGGGCTCTTTCAGCCTGTGCAGGGTTAGGAATCCGCAGCCTTCCTTCAGTGCCTCTTGGTGCAATGTGTTGGCTCCTGCTTGGGGTGATACAGCAGCTTTGTGGCACCCCCACCTTCTCTGCCCAGCCACTTATGGCATTTGGGCTGGGACCCCAGCGGCAGCTCCCACCTCACCCCTTACCTGGCACTGATTCAGCTGCGGCTGCTCCTTCCCATTCCCCCTTCACCAGCCCTGCATCCTCGGGGGGGTGTTGGGGACCAGGAGTCCGGTGTCCAGAGGGACCCCCTGACCTTGCTCCAGGGCAGTTTGGCCCAGGGAAAGGAGAGAGGCGAGTGAAGAGGAAATGACAGCCACTTCCAGAGTCACTGCAGAGACAGAGATTTGAGAAGGAGCCTGCATGGGCTTTGAGTTAAAACCTTAGGGAGCCAGGGCACAGGCCAGGAGTCCGAGCTCACAGAGGCTGAACTCTAAAAGCTGGCAGGCTAGACATGATGGGGAGCTGAAACAGGACCTGAAATTGATCTTAAAGGCAGTGCTGGACAGTGGGAGACCCCAGGTCACTGGGAGAAGACCCTGCCTCTGCTATCCTTCTTCCCCCCTGTGCTCCTGCGTGTTGCCCAAGCTGCGCTGCATGTAGGAGGATTCTAGGCTTGTTCATTAATGGGAGTGGAGAGACTTTTGCTTCGATTAATTAGTTTGCTGCTCTTCCCCATTTTCAGGACCATCTTTTATTCATGGCCAAGTGGCGCAGACACCGCTGCTTGCTGCCTTCTCAGGATGCTGGCATTAATATTTCATCCCCGAGCCTGCTTGTGCTGAAGAGAGCTCATGTTCCATGTACCTGTCTCTTCCTGCTGGTCTCCTGCCCTGGCCCAGTTCACATTCCCCCCTTCCAGCCCCAGACTGGGTCTCCCTGTCTCTTCACCAGCTGCACAGCCTCTCCTCAGCTCGTATTCCCCAGCAATTAAATGTGGCACACTTAAAGGTGAGGAACTTTGTCCCCTGTGATGCTGGGTAATCAGCCCTGTGCAGAGGGTGCCATGCAATAACGGGTTCTGGTAGCAACTTGTTTTGATATAAAGCAGCAGGGAAGGGGAGTGACCCATATCATTCTGTCCTCCTGCCCCCTCCCGGGAAAGCAGGGAAAACAGGACCTGTATTTCAGTTGCCAGAGGAGCAGTTCAGTGCCGTGGCTGCAAACTGGGTGGAAAGAAGGCTGCTGAAGAAGAAAGCCTTGGCTGTACCTGTCAGAGGAGCAGCAGAAATGACGAAAAGAAGCTCCCTCCTGCTTCACCCCTCTCGTGGCTCCTGTGCATGCACTCTCAGGCATTACTTAGCTCTGCAGAGCTCCAAGGCCAGGAGCAGCCTTTGCCTGCAGCTTCTATGGCTCCAGCAAGGCACTGTCTGAACAAGGGCAGGCCACAGTGTAGCCGTTTGGAGTGGCACTTCATTTACTGAATGGCAGCTCCGTAATCCTCTTCAAATAAAAAGACTGTGAAGTTTCTGTGCTGGGAGCTGGTGGAAGCCTTTGCATTCAGGCAGGTGGCACAAAGGAGTATCTCCTTCCTGGATGTAGTTGTTCATGGGTTTTGCTTGAGCTTTGTTGTTTGATTATTTGTTTTCTTCTTCACTGTGAGGTTTAAGAATTCTTCAGAGGGCCTGATAGCTCACTGCTGGTTGCCTTCTTCAGGACCAATGTGTCCTATGCACATTGCATTTGGGGTTCTCAGCAATCCACTCTCTCAGGCTGTTGCAGTCAAGGAGGCAGATTAATTATGGTTCAATTTGTTACAGTTCAGCTCTAGTTTCCAGGGGTGCCTTTCATGTCAAACTGAGCCTGTGGATTGGGGAGGATGTTTTTCCTCCTTTGCGACCTTGCAGAGAAGGGCAAAAAGGGGACTCTAGGGATGCCCATGCTGCCTTTGCTCAGACAGGTGCTCAAGGAGGAGGCTGGTATGGAGCTATTAAAGTAAAGAGTCAATTCTGTTCCCAACAGCAAGATATCTTTGGCACCGGGGTTAGTGGATGGGATATATTCTCCCTGATGAAAGTGCTTGTTCTGGCAGGAAAATGCTTTGCACATCTTGTGGGATGGGAGGAGAAGCCTTGCAAGGTATGATCTGTGCCCTTCCCTCTTCACCCCAGCTCTCAGCGGAACCAGATCCTGGTACATCATCCATCTCTTCAAGAGCAAGATCACACAGTAGCTCATGAACTGTATGCTCCCAGTCCTCTGGCTCCGAGTAAATAGGTCCTGCCTCTCCTGCAGCAGAGCCAAGTGCTTTAGGAGTCCCCAAACCAAAGCACCATCTTAAACAAGGTCCCAAAATTGAGGTGGGAAAACGTGTATCTGCTCTGAACTGAGATGCTTTTGGAAAGGCCAGATGTGTCTACTGGAGAGTCACAGTCCCCATATTTGCCCTGCAGCACCAGGAGCCTGGGAGGAGGCATGGACAGAGAGGGGAGTTGGGAGCAACTGTTCTCCAAAGGATGGATTGTGTTGGAGAGCACGTACACGTGAGTGTGCATTCATACATGTGTAGTGGGGACGTGTTCAATTAAGGAAATGTGACTGCAGGTTGCAGGATGTGGAGGCTGCAAGTGGCAGAATCTCCACAGCCTCATTAAACTCTCATGTCCAAATTAAATGTCAGATTTGCATATTGGTTCTGTGTTTTCAGGCCCATTATGCAGCAGCCGGGAGGAAGCACATGGGCGAGGGTTCTGTGGGAATCCAGCAGGGAACACAAGCCCTGATTTCAGTTTGGTCACAAGGACACACCGTGGAAAATGCCCAGCAGGCTGGAGGAGGAAGAGGAGTCAGTGACAGAAGTGTGTGCAAGGCAGCGGTGGACTCGGGGTTGTAATTTGCTGAGGGGAGCTGCTTGGACTCTTCACTAGTGCATTTCAAAGCAATTTACCAAGTAGAGCATGGGCCCAGACCAGTTTCCCTGTTGATGCCTCATTTTATAGTTGGGGAAGCCGAGGCACGGCGCAAGGAAGTGACAGATGCACCCAGGAAAGCTTTTCTGGGGATAAGGCACAGGGCACAGCACACACCTGCCAGTTGCTGGCAGGAGTGAACTGCAGGATGCTCAGCACTTCTGTAAACCAGTCCTTCCAGTTGAAGACTACCTCAATCCAGCCTGGTCCTCTCCTTGAAGAATCTGAGATCAAGCAAGCCAGACCTTCCTTCCTCCAGAGAGGGATGCAGCTTGACCACCCCTCTGCAGTGGGAGTGTGGAGACGTGGCAATGCCGAGAGGCAGCTGAGCAAGCTCTGAAGCTGCCCAGCAGGAGTGAGTACTGTGCAGTGCTCCACTTGTTCTGGTCCTGGCTGAGGGTCCAGGGTCAGTTCCTCTCCAAAGACGTGCAGGAGAGAAGAGATTGCTGCCTCAGTCCTCGGAGCCCCGCAAAGCCAAGCATGTGAATTTTTAGGGAGTATTAGGGACCAAGCTTGGTCAGGGCTCTCATGGCTACCTCCATTGCTGTAGGTGGAACAGAGATATGCATGTGATGGGCAGTGTTGTGCCGGAGCATCCAAACTGCTCTTTGACTATGGACAGGTTCTCAAAGCAGCTTCTGACATTTTTTCACTGCTCCCTTGCTTTCAATAGAGAGAGAAAGGGCACTGCACTGCCTGGGCTCTGGTTGTAGATCTTCAACTCCAGCAAGCCCTTTACAATTTCCCCTAGGCTGGATTCCAGTAAGATTTTGTTTTAATCTGGATTTAATTACCTGTAAAGACAGACAAGCCTCTTCCTTGCCCCTCGGGAAACCCAGCCAGCAGCGTAGCTTCAGGTATTGGTACAAAGCCAAACTGCAGGTTGGTGAGCCCCTGAAGTGCACAGGAATTTCCATTGTGGATGGACACGGATAAACGTGTCAAGGGACTGAACTAAGCAGCACTCAGAATCACTGATACAACACCCGAGAGAGGCAGATCCTCCTTCACGGGCAGCAGGAGGTTTACCGGGCTTTGTAGTTGAATGCCTGTAATCCCACAGATACTTCTGCCAGGGGTCTGGTTGAAGAGCAGTGGGTGGCAGCAGCAGCAAGATGCTTCCTAACAGCATGCTGCCAAGCGAATAGCTAAAAGCAGGAGTCATTGCAGGTGCTTCAGTCCTGCAAAGTAACAGGAGCAGAGCAAAAGCTATCCTCTTCACCAGCCCCTCAGGCAAGACTAGATGAGATTTTTGAAGCATTAGCATGAAGATTAGAGAGCATCATTTGGGGGGAAAGGTGAGACAATGTTTCTTCCCTCAGGAAAAGTATCATGGTCACCTGGGTACACTGTTGTGTGTTGGCCCAGAGTCCTTGCTGGGACTTGAAGGAGTCATGCAGAGTGTGTGCCTTCAGTCCCCGGAACGAGGTGGTGAGCAAGGAGGAGGAATGAGGTCTGCAAAGCCTGCTGTCCTGCACATCTGTGAAGCATGTCACATCCCTCATGGGCCAGATGCTGAAAGATACTGAACATCCTTAGAAGGTCAAACTCGGATGGCAGAAAGCCCTCCTGGCTAATTCTGGGACACGGAAGTGACAGGGCCTACATGACAGGAGACGCCTGGGAGGCAGAGCAGCATCTGAGTCAGCCATCTCCAGAGAAAGACTTGTCAATGGCTGGGCTAGTTTTCACCAGCTCCACAGCTGGTGGCAGTTTCTGCACTACATGTGAGAAGCGTCTTGTGTGGCTGACATGCTGGTCCCTGGAGGGGAGCCAGGAGAATGAGACCACTCCTTTCTCACTGGGAGTGTATGCCTGTGGACCTTATCCAAGCACTCTTTGCACTGCAGTGCCATTTCCCCAGGAAGAGAAGGGGCCCAGCATCAGGAAAGAACCTGCAGGTCCGGGGCTGGGGGAGTGAAGGGTCGAGCATCTTCTCTGGCCACCTTCCCAACTCCTGCCTGTGAGGCCAGACTATGAGTGCAGCCCCACAGCTCACCACCTTATAGCAGGCTGCTAGGCAGTTAAGGACAGCAAACTTCCAGGGGAGTCACTACTGATTTACATAATTTTAAAAAGAAAGGATGCAGTTTTAATTAAACCTTATTCTGAGTCCTGGGTGGGGCAAAGTGATGGAGGACTGGAATAAAACTCTGCGATCTGCCATGGACTCCCTGTAAGTCACTCGTATAATTTTCCCGGTCCCAATTCTCCTATCCATGAAACCTGGGGTACCTCCTGCTTTGGTTACGAGGAATGCAAACCTTTCAGGGCTGGGACTGCTCCCGCCAACCATCACGACATCCAGGAGAGTAATGGAGTTCCACATGCTGCTCTGTCAACTGCTACAACCCCGATCCCAGGCTGGCAAAACTGCCCATGGAGCAAAGCTTGCATTTCCTTTCCAAGTCTCCAGCTGTGAGGCAGCATCCCACTACCTCAGCCCACGGTGGTGTTAACTCTGTTAACTCCGACAACCTCTGTGCTCTCCAGGCTTTACCTCGGTGTGTTCTCTTCCATCTTGGGAGGAACAACAGCTGCCCACTGCAGCAGGATAGCTGAAAGGCTGGTGTGCTTGCTGAGTGGTGGAGGAGAGCATCTTTCATGGCTCAATGGAAGCAGGCAGCCTGGGGCTTCTGCAGGTAGGAGAGCAAGCCATGCAGGACGCTTGAGGTCGTGGGACTCTGAACAGGAACAGTGATGACCTTTTATGCACGCACCCTAGTTGCTGCTATTCATGCCGGGAAGGAAACTGGTCTGTATCCATCTTTCTGTCAGAAAATCCTTAGCTTCTGAATACATTTACTTTCCAATCTGTAAGCTGTTTAGCACAAGCCTGTCTAATGGAAGAAAGTGAATGAGTCTGGAGGGCTTTATTGGCAGGACAGTGCTCTGGAGAGGAGGCTGGCTCACTTATCGATGGGACACTTCACTGGTGGAGATAGCTTTGAGGATGGGGAGTCGGGCAATGGTGGATAGCCTGAGATTGCTAACTTGGCGTTAGGCTTGACCCTAAGGTCTGCTACTACCCCTCTGCCCTGTACCCATGGGCAAATACCCAGTATTTGCTTTACTTGTGTAACAGTTGCCCTTCTGTACAACACAATGAAGTGTCCCTCTCTCTCCATGGATGGTGAAGCAGAAGTGTCCTCTTTCATTGTGCTTAAGGCCCAGAGCTACTTGACTACCTATAAATAAGTAGACAGGTAGGTTGTGAAAAGGACACCACAACAGAGTGCTTGTTCAGCCTCTGCTTTCTGTCATTGCAATGATGGTGTAGACAAATCCTTGGCTCCTTTGGCTGGATTCCCTGGGGGCAGTTGTTAATGCTGCTCTCCCAGCTCTTCTGCTGAGCTGTCTCTGCGTACTGCACTCATATAATCAGAAGTTGTAAAACCACTGACAAGTCCATAGACCAGAATGGAGATTACATACAACATTAAAATTAAAAATGGGCCAGACTTACCAAGCTGTCTTCATTAGGCAGCTGTGTTTTATTTGTGGCTTTTACTGCCAAATAAATAATCTTCCAGGTAAGTGAGTTAAGCTGCCCTCAGGAGGAAGTGAAGGTGGGGGAGGAGACACAGTTCTGCATGGCCACTGGGGGTTCTGCCACAAATCAGCCGGTCTGGAAATTGCAGAATTGGTGTAAAACCAGAATGAAAACCTTAAAAACCCACCAACGCTCCCTGAGTCCTCAATGCAAAACTACGCAGAACAGTCCCTTCCAACCTGAGCCAACACAGAGCAGGCTTTGGTGCTGAGAGTAAATTCAGAAATGTGAGCCTCTGCCGCCCTCAGCTCCCTCACAGCCATTCACTGCGTTCTTCTGCGTTCACTTGGTTCCTCAGTTTTGTTTCTCTCCTTTTCTGCCAGACTTTTGGCTTTAGGAATGGTCCTAGGCAAAGCATTAAGAGAAGGCACCATTGTGGATACTTAGTGGTGGTATTAGAAAGCAGAGCATTTGTGCCTTGGCATATTCATGGATTTCTATGGAGAAAGTACTCTGGTAATTCGCTCACCTGGGTTTCTGTGCTTGTGCATTGTGTTTCACGTGGCTATGGCGAAACTCACAGTTGCTGATAGAAACTACAAAGCGTTAGTGGCTTGGTTTGACTTTGCATCAGAACCAGATGAAGTCTTGTATTCTTTTTTAATTTTCTAATTGCAGTTCTAGACTCTTTCAAACCACTGGCTTGAAAGGAGTGACATTTGTTCCCCCAGGGATCAAAAAGTCTCATGTGAGCCACTGCAAAATGAGAAAAGTGGTGCTGCTGGCACTACTAGTAAAGGAGAGTCAGGGTGAAAAGAGGTAAGTTTCTCATTTGCTTCCTGCCTGTTCTAGGCTGGGATTCTCTCTCCCTGATTACTCCTTGACTTCCTGACATGCCTGGTCCAGGATCTGTGGTTAACACAGAAATCCAACCCTTCCATTTCTGCGAGTAGCAGACTGTGTCAGAAAAGCTCCTCAGTACTAATGAGGGAAGATGAGCTGTAACTAGGTAAGGTCAGGTATTGTCTGATTATCTGCTTCCTCATCAGAAAACTGCTTTAATAAAACTGAAATGCTTTGCAGAAAATACTTTCATAAATAAGTCAATTTTTACAAGAAACATGATAACAAATTTATCTGTGAGAAAGAGTGTGAGATACAGGCGAATCATCCCATTTCAATATTTCTAAAATGGAAAAAAATTGCCACTTTACATTAGAAGACACCATTTTGTTCAGAAATGAAGGTAAACTGATATTACAAAAAAGATCACAAAGGCTGAGCTTGTATGGGTGTAGGTAGTGAAGGAGCCCTTGTCCTCTTCCTGCTCAAGGAGCTGACTGAGCTCAGCTGAATGAACTTCATCCTTTTAATACAAAGCAGGTCTTTTTCCAATCCACCCTTAGACTTTTAAATACTGTTCACTGCAAAGCCAGTGCTGGGAGCAGGCACATTACACATTTTGCACATTACCCCAGATAACAGGTTGGAAAATAAATGGTATGAGAAGTGGGGCCTCAATTGTGAGACACCTAGTAATCTTGTCCCCAGCAGGGTAGGGACCTTTTCCTTTGTGTGTGGCACTGCTGTGCTCAAGAAGATGTCTTTGGGTAGGGGCAGAGCGTTCCCTGTGAGATGCCAGCCCAGCCACGTTGATGGCACGGGGTGCAGTGGATGAAGACTGGCAGTGGTCAGTTATGGAGCATCAGATTTGGATGCAGATGTTGGCACTGGTGTAGATTTGTTTCTTGGCCCTAGTTTTGTCACTTAGATTTCTCTGTGCTTCTCATCTTGCTGTTTGGGAAAAAGGGAGAAAAGCAACTCATAGCCCCCCCTCCCCTAAGCGTGTGATAAGGATGTGTGAAGCTAGTGGGGAGATCCTATACAATAGCAAAAGAGGTTATTTAAGCCTTGGAGATGGGTCTCACTGGCACAGATGTTAGACAATAATTAATTCTCCATGTCAGGCTTCTGCACTTCATACGAGACAGACGGCGGGACAGACCCATAGCAGTGCTCGGCAGCGCCTGCAGCCCGGCTGTGCCTGGGCTCCCCGTGCAGCCGGGGCTCCAGCCTTCCCCTGCTGCCATGGCGTGAGCTGCGGCACACAGAGCCTGTTGTGAGCACGGAGGGAACTCGTCCAGCCCTCAGCGGGAGCCATTGCTGAGAGCTCGAGTGCTCCCCACGGAGGCAGCGGGAGAGCATTCATGCTGTTTGTCTGTGTGTGTCTATGTGTGCTTTATCCCTGGCAAAAAAAAAAAATATCTTTCTTGGCTCATTTGTCAGGGCATGAGGGAGCTCCTGCCTTTGCTGCACAGCCTTGCCATGAAAGACTTGTCACCCCTTGACTCTGGAGGGGCACAGCACAAACGACAGTACTTGTCCCCAGCTGTGCTTTTAAGGAGACGGTACTCGTTTGTATAATGTCCTATTGTTATGGGATTTAATTAGCTGTGGTTTGTTAGCTCAGCAGACACAAATGAGGTTTTAATTTTTTGTGTACAGTTGCGAGGTGGTTTTTATTCATTGCATCGGGAGCTCTCTGAGGCCTCCCACATCAGAAACTGCCTCCAAAAGGGTGGAAAGGGCCAGACAAAACTGGCATGATATTCCAGAAGTGGCAGGATAGGTTGCGGCTTTAATATGAGCTGAGGTTATTTGTCACAAACACATGGCACTAGAATGTGCCCCTCCTAGTACCTAGGAAATGTCCTGTTTGCAGAACAACATACTGCTGGGCAAACAGTGACGGCCTCAGCAACAGTGCCAAAAAAATGCAAGATTCCTAGGATCACACCCCATGCAAGTACTGGTAGGAAACCACGTAGACCCCCTCTCAGCTCAGTAGAGGTGTTGAAGGCATGGAAGAAGCTGCTCAGCGTGGGAGAAATTCTTCTGGAAATTGGACAGTTGGCTTCATCCAGCCTGAGAACCAGTCAGCAATATTGGAAGAAACTTGTGAAAGCCAGTCAAGAAAGATGGAGTGTTAGACACAACTGAGCAAACATTTTTTTGTTATTACTTTTATCCTTTCCTCTGCCTGCTTTCTACCTTTGCCGCCTTCCTTTGCATTTGCAGTCTTGCTGTCTCCATCAGAAGGACCCAAGTCACTCTTCCTCCCGGCAAAAGGAGAGTGTGTAGATGCTGAGAGGGGCTGGGGAGCAGGCCTAAGTGTCTCTCAAGTTTTTCAGATGCTCATTTCCTTCTGTTCTACATTGTCTCTCCTCGCTGTTCTCTTCAAGCACCCAGGAGCATTTACTTTCTTGCTTAATGTCAATATTTGCTTTCCTTTGGAACTGTCTGTTTAATAATAATTCTCATGCACAGAGGACAAGCGAGGCCTCTGGGACCAGCTTTGTGAGCTCATGCTGGGGAGGGTGGTCCTGGCACTCAGGTTTTCTTTACTTTCTCTGGAAGATGTTCACTTGGAGTTGGAGCAGTGAAGGGAAAATGCCTGGACTCCAGGATCCTCACATCTGCTCACAGATAGGCATTTGACTTCGAAGGGATGCCAATGCAGCCGGTTCCTATTCCTGTATTTTTTCCTTCACTCCCCTTCTCTCTGTGATGAATACTGTCTGTGGAACAGGCAGCTGCAGAGGGAGATGCAATTTTTCTTACCTTGCCAGCCATCAATCTCCTGGACAATTCTCAGCTAATGAAGTGGCAATGTTATCACAAGCCTCTCACCAGCCATAATGGGGCAATCATGAGAAACTCAGACCAGACTGAGACAAGAAAGACTTCAGAGCTTGTCTACAGGGTGCGATTCCAGGTGAACTGCCTCTGAGGAACCCTGGCCACCCTTTAGCACAGAACCAAGAGTCCCCATTTGCTGGCCACCTTTTCCCGCTTTGAAAGGAACACCTACCTTCCTCCTGTACTGGGAGAGGACAGAAGTGTCAACACGTGAACAGCCGCTGTCCATTATGACCACACTTTGTTTTCATTTGAATTTACAACGTGGACACCTGTAGGCATCTAAGAAGGCACTTTCTCCTCTCTCCTTTGGGAACTGTCATTGCCAAGCAGGCAGGGAAGTTTTTGATACTTCTTCCTTTGAAAACCAAGTAGTTTTTAAGTGGACAAGTTGTGCCCTGACCTGTTGCTAATCCACACCCTGCTTGGCATTCTTTAGGTTAGGCAGCAAAGAGCTCATTGAATGGTGTTTTGTCCCTGAGACCCTTCTGCCCACATTCTCAGTGGATCCCAAGGCACAAAGCACAGTGAGAAAATGCTGCTGAGCAGTGCTTTGTCCCCTGACTAGCCCTTCTGCTTTGCATGACTTGTTTTTGTTCTGAGTGATTAAATGCAAACCGGTGATCTGTTTTCATCTGAGGAGATGGAGCCGATGACAGATGGGGACACACCTGGAACCCGCAGGAGGCATTAATCAAAGCAGAGGTGTTGCCTGGGCCATGCTGCATGTATCATAGGGCAGACTCTTTCCTTTAATGGTGAAGAACTTCCAGTTAAAATAAAACCCCTGTATGCCTGAACAGATGGAAGGAGCAACTTAAGAGGAAATGAGAGATAAGGGGGAGATACCAAAGGGACAGTCTTCCCTCAGCCAGGACTTTGGGCTGCCTCCAGACAGGAAAGATGAGCTACTCTGTAGGTCTCATCCCGCTTTGGATTATGCTGAGAAAACAACAGGTTGTCTGTGGCTGCGACCAGCTTCTCTGCAGAATCAGCAGGAGAAACTCCCAGCAGTCCTGCCAGCTGAGACACTAGGAGGCTGAGCACAGGGGTAGTCACCCTTGGGCCCTCCTTTTTCTGAGGCTGATCTCTGCTCAGCAACCTGCAGCAACATCCTGTTGATGATACGGACAAGTATCTGGCTGAATGAATACTGAGGAAGTTGGTAACACCTCCAAATAGTGAGAAGTGCTAGAAATACAAGTGTTATGGGCACATTCTTTCTTGGTAGTTTCTGTGTGTATCAGGTACAAGTTAAGAAAGTGCTGGGAGTGTCAGGGGATGCAGAAGTTAAAAAAAGCACAAGATCTCTTCAGCTAGTGCAAATCTGCTTAGTACGCCCAAGGTCACTGGGGCTCCCAGGACTTCTGTAACACGTGGATCCAGCCAGATGGCTTCATCTTTTAGAAATTGTGGTTTACATGACCGGTCCCATTCTAGGTCTTGGCGGGAAAAAATGGTTCTTTTTTGTAATAATTGTCAGTCAACACTGGGAAAAAAACATGAGAAATGACCAGAATATAACCTCTTGAGAGTGCTGTAAAAATTTTTTTTGTTGTTTATTTACTTTAGGAAAAAGAAAAATCAAAGGAAAAGTAATAAGAAAGCTAAGAGTCTATGATGAGAGAAAAACACAATTTTCTTTTTAAAGCTGTTTCTGATTTTAAAGTGACATACGGAAAAGTATAAATGGTTCTAGAAAGCTTCACCAAAAAACAGAGAGAATTGAAAATAACTTCAATGAAGGCTAGTATATTGAGGGTCATGTCTGTCTTCATCTCCTGTAAAACAATATTTGCTGCAACAAAAGCATGGATATTTTAGTTATTTGTTGTTGTGTCAGCTACAAAATATTAGGAAAGTAAAAAATTATAATTTACCCTGGATGTAGTCTAGTGGCCAAGAGAATAAGATGGCCCTGGAGCATCATGCTTGCATGCACAAGCAGGCAGGGAGGAGGAGGGCAGATGGTCTGAAAGCCAGCTACATGCTGAAAGGAGTCATTGCTGGATGGAGTCATGTGGAAATAAAAAGTTTGTGGCACAAGGGATGGGTGGGAAGGAGGTGGGCAAATGCCTTCCATTGCCTCCATCCATGGCTACATTCTTCCCTGCACAGTGCTGTGCAGAACACAAGCAGCTAGGTCCAGGGGAAGTTCTGATGAAAAGAGCTTCTGAATGAGAAAAGTGGAACTGGTTCCTTCTCTCCACTTGAAGCTGGTCCAGGACCAACAGAAAGGTGCCAGGGCCAAATGAGGAAATTGATTTCTTTAGAAAATGAAAATAAAATAGTTCAGTTTGTCCCAGCTCTTTGCTAATTGCTTCCACTTGTTTTCCCCACTTGTTCTGAGACAGGGTGTCCTTGTGGTGAATTTCTGCCTTTTGTTCTGTGTTACCATGCAACCGGTGGCATCAGGTGCCTTGCAAAGATGATGATGGAAGAGACAGCTGTGGTGTGCCTTGCCCACCCTGCAAACTGCTAGGCACAGTGAGCAATTTGACAGCCCATGCAAGAAGCCACAACATCTCACCAGACAAAGAGGAGTGACAAGCTGTGAGTACTGCTGCAGATGGCCAGAGGGAGCAATGCCAGTTTTGCATAACTCACTTGGCTTTTTAGAAGCACAATTAAGAGCTGTTGAGCTGGAAAGAGGCAGAAACACTTCCTCCCACCTTAGTTGGGCTTTGGTCAAAAGGTTTTCTTGAGCTTGTCCCTTCTTGTGATGTCTTGGAAACAATCAGATGAGATGCCCAAGATAGGATCCCCATCAGCACTCTTGGTGTTAGATCCCATCCACCAAGATGATTAGGACAGGCAACATGGCTTAGCACCAAGCTGGAGCAATGAAAAGAGGGTCTCCATAGCAAGGCAGAGAGCAATTTGCCAGCAGCTTTCCAAAAGTGGGATTCTCCTCCAGCACTGGTCACACGAGGCAAGGAGCAACATGGCTGGGTGTAGCTAAAGGTGCTGGGACCTTTCCCCAGTGGCAAGAGGGTGTGGGAGCCAGGAAGAGCTCCAGGAAGGTGATGAGGAAGTCAGGGAAGTTTTGCTGAAGCAGCTATGAGAACCACAAGCCTGTCTGGTGGCATATTTAGCACCTGGACCTGCCCTCAGGCTCTGACTGCACCCTTGGGAGCCCGTGCCACCCGCCTGCTGCCAGCAACGCTTGCAGGGCAGTGGGGTCAGGAGCTCTGTGCAGTTTTTCCTTTGTTACCCTGGTACCTGTGTCAAGGACAGAGCCACAGTGCTGGTAAACTTGGGGGGTCCCAGCTGTCCACAGGTGGCATAATGGCACTCCTGAGGGTCATGGTCACTTCAGTGAGGTTTGTGGGGATCTGGAGGTGGTGTGAGTGCAAGGAAGACGGCAGCTTGCAGAACAGGTAAGGTGGCAGACAACACCTGCTGGGAGAGGGCTGGACTCCTTCAGACACAATCACACCACAGATAGACACTAATAAGCAAAATTTAAAAGTGCCAGAAACCCACCACCTTTTTCAAATGAGCATGATGTCAGCTCTTCCTCATCCCAGTTTGTGGACTGAGTGTTCAGAGTCTCCTTCTATCCAGCCCACAAATCATCTTGTCCCTTTTATGTCTTCTCTTCACGCAGTTGGTATTTGTCATTAACACATTTTATTAGTCTTTGTTCCCCACCCCCAGTAAAAAAAGTCTTATTAAATGCCAGAACACATACTGAGCAGAAGAACAAATTGTTAATGCGTTCATTAAACAAATACACTTCTCCGGTCTTTGGATGGAAATTAATTACCCTCCTGGAACTTCAACCTGGATATGTGCTTTGATTGACGGCTGGAGGTTGTGTCTGAATTCTTTTTATTTGGGGAGAACTGGCTTGACAGCACTGCAGAGTGGAGCCTGGCAGCTTGCTGGGTGTAATCACCCCAGCATGGTTTCTGATATGCCTCGGCCCTGCCCCAGAAAAAAAGCATGCCAAAACCAAAGTCACACTGGCCCATTTACAGTTATGGAAGTTGGCTGTTAATTGTGGCAGTTTCAGTCATGAGGGCAGGTGATGGCAGGCTCTGTGAAGGGCTCTGAGAAGGGGTGAAACAACAGTTCATGGAAGGCAGGTTCATTGGTAGCTGCAAAGGACAGGAGCAAGGAGCTTACTAAAACCTACCAGCAGCTTCCGGGCTTTCTCATTGACTTGTGGCCCATCTAGAGAAAAAATCCAGGGCTATCTGAGTCTTTTGTCATAATTATATTCATTTCCTCTTCCTGCCTCCCATTGCCAGAGCCACAGAAGGGCAGGATTCCTCTTCATCCTAGAAGCAAATTGCCTGTAGACCCAGCCAGATGCATAACCGCATGCACAGGGAGTTGCAGCACCTCTCTGCCACACACCGCCTGCAACACTGGAGAAAGCAGCTCCAGACCCAACATTTCCCACAGGTCCAGACTGGCTTCCTGCTGCCAGCTGGGGCTAGTGACGTTCGTAGGACATGTAATTGCGCTCCCTCATGACATGGGCACATTACTAGTCCACGAGCGTGTGATAATGAACCTTTTAGCTAGAGAGTTGAGAGAGGGGGAAAGAAAGAGAATGAATGAGCTAGGAAAGAGAGGATGACCGTGGATTCAGTTAGTTAATAAAGGGATTGCAGAAAGCAAGGTGAAGAGACAGTGGTAATTTTATGCACTGCCAGTCAGGCCCATTTGTCCTGGGAGCAGCTCCAATTTCTCTCTGAGCTGTGCCTTTTCTTTACAAATGGAGCTGTGAAAGGAAAAAAAAAACCAACCCCAATTAAAACCAACACCCAAACTGACAAGGAAAAAAGTCATTTTAATCTCTGCATCCATAGATGTATCTTTTCCCAAATAAGTGAGACAACTTGGCCAGTCATACAGAGCAAAGGCTGAAATCATCCATACTTCGACAGTAGTCTTGTCATATCCCAGTCCTAACCACAATGGAAAGCCAAATTTCATCTTTACAACTATTAATTCCCACTCATCTATGCATCTGTCCACTCCACTCTCATTCACTCCCCATTCATTCATGACCATTTAAGAGCAAGCCTCCCTTAAAACCCTTATTAACGCTGTAATGCCTTATCTCTACAACTGGTATCATCTTCCTGCTATTAAATATTCCTAATGCTGGATCATAACTTATAACCCCTGCTCTAGTCTGAGCTGAACCCAGAGGAAGAGACAGTTGCTACTCTGCCAGCACCACACGCCGGGCCTCCACTGCTTTTAAATTAACCTTTTAGCAGATCTGTGAGCGTCAAGGAGGAGCAAGATGTACTTGTTATTGCATAGAGCTTCAATTTCTGATTGAGGAGACAAGAATGTTATTTGGGGAAAACAACTAGGAAGGGCATTCCTGTGTTTAAAAGCAGGCATAGATTTTCTCCTGCAGTCAATGGGAACTCATTGTGAAAGGGCTGGTTATGCTTTAAGACCACAGGATGGGGACGTAAACAGGAAAGTGTAAGTATTAAATTCTGACCGAGTGGTGTTTGGAAGGGGATGGATTAGATAGTTGTGCAGCAGGTCTCTGGGCAGGTGGATGTGTTTGCCTATAAATTCCACCTCATTACAAACCGTTCCCTGGAGGTGAGTTCAGTGTTTGGGCTTCTGACTTAGTGCACCCTTTGCCCTCATCAGAGATGCTCTGACCACCTGTGGCAGTGGCTTGGTACAAGGATGAGTGTGATTGAGCACATGAAGCATGATTTGTCCATCTACATGCAGATGCAAACTGCTAGTACGGGAGTCTTTCTGCTGTAGCAGGCAATTGCCTTGTTTCATCCTGTCCTGTCCATCCACAGCTTGGCAAAGGGAAAGCTAAGGCCTGGTCAGAGTAGATGTTAGCTGAGGCAGTAAACATGAGCACTCAGTTAGGGCTGTCAGAGAAGCTTTCAGGGCTTGTCTCCAAGGGAACACACAGAAAGGTTCAGGAGCAAAGCCAGTGCATTTCTTAAAGAAAACTAAATCTGATGCGGTTGCCCCTAAGCACGGGGTCTTGCACAAAAAGCTGAAAGTGTTCATATGTCTGTTTAACCTCTTTTAAATTTCCTGCCTTTACCCCTTTAACTGAATAAGCACAATCCCCTTGTTCGTGTCTTGATGACTTGAGTGCAAAAAGGTGTGTGGGATTTTTTTTAAGGGCGCAATCAGTAGTGTGTGCCCTTTCCTCAGGTGCAGAGAGGATATAAATCACTCATCAGAGAGCCAAGTTTTTTTTTCATTTTGTATTGTTACTCCTGGAGATGAGCTGTGTGGAGCCTGGGAAAGGAAAGCAAGGTGCCTTGCTGAGTTCTTTTATAAAGGAGGATGCTGTGGATCTTCATGTGAGGAGCATTGTTGGCGCTCAGTGAAACAAGGTGGTTTGTGTGATGCAGTTCAAGCTCGGGGGGACTTTGAGTTCCAGGCTGTCCTGCTCTTTTACTAGCGGTGGTCTTCTTGAGTTGAAGCTTTAGTTCAGTGCAGTTGAGTTCTGGCACAGAAGTCCTGCTCCAGAGGATGTGATCATGTTACAGAGAATTATCAGATGGTTGCACCTGGCTTAGAGAGCTCCAGGAAAGCACAGGGGTGCAAAAAGGAAGGCGAAGCACTGGTGGTTTATGAAATTAAAAAGTTCATGGGTGCCAAATCCATGTACTAGTGAGGAACTGAGAGATTGAAGAAGTCTCAGCAACAATTTATCAGGAGGTAGGACAAGGAGATGGGAGTTGAAAGCACTGTAGTGCCTGATTTGCTATCTCTTCTCTGCACCTTGGCTGCAATTTCTGCCTTTAGGGGTTTATTAGGCACCTTGCGTGAGAAATGTTTTATATGTATTCTGTGGGTTCTGTTTGTAGAGGCCTTAGTATGCATAACACAGAAAGCATGTCTGGAGAGATCAGTCTGAGTGCACCTTGTACCCTACTACAAAGAGAAACAGAAGATGGAAAAGGACAAAAATTGAAATGTGGGCTTCAGGCATAGGAAGGTCAAATCCTGGACCCTAAAATGCTTATGGGTGCTCTGACAGAGCGACTGGGAGGCCGTGGCACAGAAGTTTTGCCAGAGGAGCAAGCTGGGCAGCTCTGTGCAAAACCTACAGGGCATCTGTGCAACAGGCTGTGGTGTCTGAGCCTCGAGTGATGGAGAACTGATCTACTGAGAGCTGTGGCTGGCAGCCTTGACCCGCCTCTGAGAATGGAGCAGGGTAGGACAGCCTAGAGGTTACAGTAGTGGAAGAGATGTCTCCGGTGCTGTGTCATGCTCTCCATGCATTGCCCAAAGGGTGCCTGCCAGGCAAAAGGCCTTTTTTAAAGAACAGAAGAGGTTCCCTGGGAGATCTGCTTCTGTGAGACCTGCCATAGAGGAGAACAGAGCCTCTTACCTCTTGCACAGCATCTGGCTTGATGTGCTCCAGCATCTTTTTGGAGATAGATGGTAAGTTCTCCTGTGCACTTTCGCCTAAGCCCAGTATGCTTGCAAACAGAACTGATATTTGCATTGTAAGTGTTATTTGTTTGAACAATTTCTGTTTGAAAAGAGCCTGAGTAGTACCTGGCTGGCATGTTGCTGCTGAAATGTTCCTGGGGAGTTGGGTCTTGTGTGAAATGCTTGCTGGACAGGAGTGTGTGGGAGGGGAAGGAGAGGTTAGTATCCCTCTGAAATATAAGATCTTGCCCTTTCTGAAAGAAGGGGAGAAAACGCTTGCACAGACCTGTTCTTGCAAAGCTGGTGCTTAGGAGACCCCTGCTTTCTGTTGAGAAGGAGAAGGGGGACTTGTGGGCAGCTCTGCAGCTAGCTGAGAAGGAAAGCTGGCAGAATCAAACAGGTCCATGCATTGCAGTGAGTGCCTGTGGTTATCCCAGCAGGTATCTCTGGACATACCAGCAGATCATGACACCTGCTGGGCCAGAGCTCAGCTGGTATCAATGTAGAAATGTCTGAAGAGGTCAAAGGCCTTAAATGATGCTGCCAGAAAGACTGAGATTTTACTTTCTATGTTATAAAAATGGGGCAGCTTGCTGGTTTTACCTTGAGAGTGTGCTGCCAATTGAAAGCTGGATCTCAGGAGAGTGGAACAGATTCTCCTTTGCTTTCAGAGCCTACTGTCTCATCTCTACTCTTTCCTCAAAGGAAAAATTTTCATTCTCCACTGAAGGCTGGAAACCTTGATGCTACTGGGCACTAGTGTATTGTCAGATGCTGGTTGCAAGTGAAATGTGGGTCTGGTCCTGTAGATTGGAAATGCTTAGTAACAGTATCATGACTTGCTGGCAATGGCACAACAGGAAATTGGTCTAGTAAAATATTTCCCTCCTCACTGCATCCCATTTACATGTTTATAATGGAGGTTTTTAAGACTCTAATGAGAAGGAATGCTCATTGCTGGGAGATGATGATTAAAGCACAGACAGACATGATTGCAGATAGTAACAAAGGGATGTTAATTACATCAAAGGAACCGGGAGGGCAGTGCAGCTGGAGTGGCTGCTGTTTGCCACCCTGTAATCGGGGCTGACCTTGCCCTCCTAGTCCTGGCACAGGTGTGCTCACCCACAGACTCCAGACCTCAGTGAAAAGCAGCTGAGATGCAGCTATGGGTAGATAAGGACAAAGCAAAGGGGAAAAAAAAACCCAAACAAACAAAAAAAGCTTCCTTCCAGATGCAGCTTCTAATAGAAGGAGGGAGCTGAATTTGTGTGTGGAAAACTGCCGCATTGTGCTGGGGAGACAGGCAGAGCTGACCTCTGCCCGCCTGTGGGGGAATTCAGAGCAAGAACAAAGATGCTCAGGAGATGCAAAAAGAGGGGAAGGGCCCTGGAGACATGGCTGAGAGCTCAGCCTGTTAGGTGAGGTGGGCTAGGTGGTGAATGGATGGGTGCAGATTAACAAGCTTCTGTTGGGTGCGTATAAATCAGTGCCAGCTTTTGAAGCTATGCAGAAGATGCTGTGGTTGTTTCTCCTTTGTCAGCCAAGTTTTCTCCAAATTCTGATTTCTGCTGTCTTGCTGGTGGAGCAATGCCCCAGGGAAGCATCTCCTTGGATGGAAATCTGTCTCTGCCTTCCCGTGAGAGCATAGGGTGCAGTGTTGTTCTATAAAAGCTGCTTGAGGACATGTACACTTGGTGACAGAAGAGAGATGGAAAGAAAAGGATAAAGCAAAGAGCATGCATATAATTCAGCATAACCAAAAATAGCAGGGAAAATCGTGAATTAATAGAAGGATGCATGAATGAGGGAAAGAACAAATGAAAAAGGGGTCTTCAGCAATTGCATGGGGCCTAATTTAAGCAGAATAATCCCGATATTTTCTCTTTAAATAAATAAATTAGCAGGGCCCAAAGTGTTTAAGTTGGTCCCAGTCAAAGCCTCACTATCAAACTTTCATCTATTCTTGATGGAGCAATTAAAGGGAGGGATACAGGCTCTGAAATGCAGCGCAAAGGAGTTGACTGCATATTTAATACAGTTCCAGGCTTTGAAAGTCCCAAAAAACTAGTGGAATGGGGAAGCTGATGACAGCTTTATCTTAATAAGGAAACAGAGGGAAAAACCCAGCCAGCACGTGTTCTGCAGAGAGGGAAGGCCTCATTAGAAGGAAAGGTAGTGCAGCACTGGCAGCAGTGTTACTCCAAGCTGTGGCTGGGAGCATAAACACCTGTAAGTGAAGGACAAGAGGGATGTGCTGGCAGCCACAGAGCCATTCTTGTGGAGCAAAATGGAAGCAGGTGGGATTGCATTGTGATGCTTCTAGGCAAGTTTGACTGTTGTCTTTCTCCTCGAGTGAGAGCTCCCTCTAAAAACTCAAGGGGGAAAAAAAAGCATCATATACCTTGTAGGTAGGCTTCCTGCTCACAGACACTGTAGCAGCGCTATGACCAGAGTGGGACTGGGGGTGGGGAGGTGGGGTGGGTGTTTAATCAGTGTGGCTGCTGTTATGCCTCAGTTATCAAAATTTGAGTCTGATTTGGCCTGGTCCCTGTGAAAGCAATTAAACCTGCCAATGTGGGGCAGTCAGAGGCTCCTGAAGCAGTAATCCACCCTCATTCATGCCTGATTTACACTGTTCCTTTGCATCAGCACAAAATGTAGCACCAGTGCAAAATAATGAAGAACTAGCCTTAAAGGCTGGATGAAGCCATTGTAATACTGTCTGCCGTGCATTATCTATGCAGAGAAACTTTGCCTCAAGACTGAGGGAAGAATGTAACCCCATCATCCTTGCTGCCAGGAAAACACAAGCTGGGTAGGAAACAGGCACCATCTTTCCAGACTGTCTCCTTAGATGCTGTAATAGCGTTTCTCAAATGATGTTTGATGGAGAGGGAAAGTGGATTTTCCCACATGTCCTGTCCTATCTTAGTACATATGCTGGGAGGGATATGGGCTTGCTTTTTGTGCAGTGCTGAATGACCCTGAACAGTGACTAATAGCAGGTTAATGAGGACCCATTGAAAACATCTGCTTCCAGAGGCAGCAGAAGTGGTACCTCGCCTCCCCAGAGGTGCTGTTTGTGGGGCTGGGGTGTTCTGCTTTCTTCCACCAGCTGAAAGCCCTTCCCAGCCCAGCAGGTGCCTGTTGTAGCAAAGGAAGTGTCATTAACTCCAGTGAGCCTTGGGAATGAATGACTAAGACCGAATCAATGAGAGGTTTTAGCCCTTGCACAAAGCCTGATTTAGAGAGAGCAGTTCAGTTCAGCCTAATGTGCATGAATAGCCCAGGGTCATTCCACCCTTATTGCTGTTTGCTGCAGGCAAGACACTGCCTTGTGCTTGCCAAAGAAGTCGCCCTGCCTGTGAGCACAGTCTGTGCTGTGTGTGATCCCAGGCTGGGCCCTGAGACACCCAGGGGGAGCCCGGCAGAGCAGCAACGAAGGAAGCTTCAGGTCAAGCTGTGTCCTGTGTTTTGATCCTTCTGTTTTGGTGGTGAGTGTTTTGATATTTTTACAAGTGTCTCCCCTGTTTTGCTGGTGTAGGGCATTTCTTTACTCCTGTCCCGTCATACATGTAACCTTCATGGGACTGATGGGTGCTGGCCGCTATTCCAGCACTGGGTGCTAGAGAGATTGCCTGACGTACATAGCATGCAGGTTGCTCTAAGCCTGCTTCCATAGTGGTAAAGGAATAACGAAATACCTTAGGGCTTCTTCCCCACTGCTGAGGGCAATCTCTTGATCTGCAACCTCTGAGCAGCAGCTGAGTCTCTCTGGGAGGAGGTGATGGTGAGAGCTTATGGCAGAGGAGAGCTGGTGAGTTAGTATGCAGGTTAGCTCAGCTGCCAGAGCTAAAGCAACTCATTAAAGGGATTAGCCACCATTCTTGACTGGGTTTAGGATGGTGGCTGTTGTTATCAATAAGTAATCCTGTCTCCAATCCTCTCTAGTGGCTTGGGAAAGACAGAGAAGAGTGGAAAAGTGGGAGGGATGGAGGCACGGTAAGAAATGAGAGGGATAAATTAAGGGAAGTGTTGGAGGCAAGGAAAAAGTCATCCCTGAGAGAGGCTGGCTTGCTGCCTAGCTATGGAGCAAACTGTTCCTGCTCCCTGGGCTGGAGAGCTGGTGAGGAACCAGGAGAGGAACAGTTTGCAAGTCACTGGAACCTGCAAGTGTTTCACTAGTTTCTCCCTCTCCAGAGACGGCGGTGCTTGAACTCCTACAAAGGATGGCATTGCAAAAGTGAGCTCTGGCACAGGACCACACTTCGACACACTGTACAGGGCTTGCAACCATCCAAGTTAGGCTTGTTGGAAGAGGATTGTGCTGTGCAGTGGCTGGGGGATTGAATTTTGATTAGCTCTGACACAGCCGCTTATAACCTTTTCATTAGAAAATTATGTTTAATAGAAATTGTTCTGACACCTCTCAGCAGCATTTTCTCCTAATTCATTACAGACTCACATGGTGGGAAGGGAGGGGAGATAAATGGAAAGGTATCTGTTCAGACAGTTTCTGTTTGGTGACAATATTTACGCTAATCAAACTGTGGTGTGAAGTGACTGGAGAACAGGAGGTGGTAGCGGGGGTGGAAGGAGCAGGAGCACAAAAGAGAAACGCTAGTGAGAATGGCTTCCTGGAACCCTGACAGAGAAGAGGCAAAATCAACCCAATGCACACAGCAGGGAAATGTAAAACAGCTGGTGGATACAAAAACTAGACAGACAAGGAAAGAGGAGCTGCTGCAGCAGCACAGGAGCTTGTGCGGTTCCACAAGGGTGGTTGGTGCCAACAGCAACTACTAAACTTTGGGACCTAAAGCCCAAGTGAGCATCCCCAAGAAACTACCTGCTGATCTTTCTATCTGTATGTCCAGCCTTCCACTTGCATTACTGTATGTTCATCTGAGCATCCACCTGCTTACCTCTGTTTCTCCTAGTTACATATTTATCTATTCATCTGTCTATAATATCATCCATCTCTTGTTTTCCTACTCGCTTATTTCCTAATGTGTCTGTTCCTCTGTCTGCAATATCCATCCAAACAGGGGATAAGGATGTCTGCTTTCTGGTCTGAATTAGAATGTTACTCTTTCCTGTGAAATACTTTTTTTTTTTTTTTGAAAGAAACATTGTTTTGGGCCAACTGCAATATTTCTTTTCAATTGTGCCTTGAAAAGATAATAGTATAAAAGCCATGTTCTGACATGGCAGGTCTTAAAATGAAAAATGAAGGTGTTCCTTTCTAACAGTGTTAAACTATGTTTCTGCTTTATCGAAAGGCATCTCTACCTATTTTTTTAACCAAAATTTCTTCCCAATTGATGGATGTACGGGTGTTGGAGGAAAAAGCAGCAGAGCTAGTATGGAAAATGTCTCCATGTCCTCATCTGCATGATGCAGCCTAATATCAAAAAGCAAAGGTGTGAAGGATGTGTGCAGAGATGCTGATGTGTACAGCCTAAAATGCTGCTCCAGATAAGTGCCTTGTGTGACAGTACGTGGCATGTCTGCATGTTTTTGGTTTCATAGGTGGTAAAAGAGATAGGACTTGGCAGAGAGAGTTGGTGGCAGCAGTGACAGTGCATTGGTCAAATTAGTAATATAAGGTGCTGCTGTGTGATTATTTGGATTACTGACTTCAGGCACAGTAGGGACTTAAGTTCCTGCTACAGTCAGTGGAGAGAGAGGATTCTTCAAAGGGCAGTCGTGTCCTGGTTTTTTCTGTTAATGTAGAAACCAATTGGTGAAACTACGCTTACTCTTCAGCCCTGTAATATTAATATCTTAATATCTCCCCCATGCCCCCATCTTTCTTGTGGGCTGCCTTGAACATCTCAGCCAACAGCAGGTTTTTGCAAGTTCATTGCAGCTTTGTGGAGAGGCCATGCAATCTGTTGAAGAGCGCTGGCAGGTAATCCTCCTGCCCTCTTTTCCCTGACACCGTGTACGACACAGAGCGAACCATGTCATCTCAGACTCTATTTCCATATCTGTATGATGGAAGGGAATACCAGGTGTGGGAACATAAGGAATAATAGTTATTTGCACAGCTCTTTGAGATCCTTAAAGGGAAAACCCTGGAGAGATGTAAAGTATTATTATAAGGGCTGTAAGTTCTTTTCAGGCAGTTAAAGGGATAATAAATTCATTGCCCAGGAGATTGGTAGTGTAAGTTCTGTGCTGAGTATGGTAAAAAGGTAAGACTGCTAGAGACCAGGATCTTTTAAAGATTGATACTGAGCAGAAGGGCAATATAGCCAGGGTTAACAAGTTGAGGGTTACCTTGGTTCTGGGTTACAGTCAGTGGGATTGAAGGAGTCTGAGAAAGGTCAGTGTGTGCGTGCACATATCTTTGGGATGGGCTGTGCTGTGTGTTAGCCCTAGGGTCTGACTCTTGATTCCCTAGAAAAAGGATGGAGTTGTGCAGCTTGGAAAGGGAACAGGTAGGTGCACGGACAGCCAGGAACAATAGTATGGGGCACTTGTTTATCTTGCTTGATAACAGAGCTAAGTTCAGCAATTTTCCCTAAGCATCGTGAAAGGAAGGGAGCACTTGAAGAAACTTTTCCTAATTCTCTTGTTTCATTTCTAGCAAAAGGGAATGAACCCATCAAGCTTTTTGTTGGTTAAAGCAACCCTGTCATAAAATACTAAACGTGTCTGGAACTTCAGAATGTGCTATTCCACTAGCAGTTTGTTAGTATTTAATCACATTGTAGTCAGATATTTGGGCCTAATTTCTCATTTGAATTTCTTTAGCTTCATCTTGCAGCCATTGGGTTATTCTTATGTCTTTTTTTGGCAGACTAATGAGGCCTTTAGTACCTGTTATTGCCTCCCCACAAAGGTTTTTATCTGTTCTGGTCAAGTCACTTCTCAATCTCCCTTTGATAAACTAAACGGATTGAGCTCTTTATGTGACCCTCCAGGGAGCAATGGATCTCTCAGCATGCTCTGCATCCGCCTTTGGTCTCCATTAGGGAAAGCAGTTGTCCAGACACCAGCCCAGTGTATTCATGCTTCAGTGAATTCATGCTATATTCCATATATTTCTTGCTAACCTGCTGGCTTTCCCAGGCAGGTCATTTGTGAGGCTCCAGATTTGCAGCATCCTCTGGAGAGCAGGGTGGGAAGCAGTGTTTGATTGCTCTCATTGGAGCTTTATCTAGTGGAGGAATTGCCTCTCTGCTCCACTGCTGCTTGTGCAGCCAGGATCTGTCAGCACCAGCTGCTGAGTTACTCATCTGCCTCCCACCCCTGCTAGCTCTGAAGCTACAGACACACAGTTCCTTGTCCTGTGAAGCTGGAATAAGCCCAGGTTCCTGTGTGATCCAGATCTCTTCCTGCAATTTCCCCCCTTTATTGTCATATACCTCTCCATAGATCTTTGGGCTTTCTGCAAGTTTCCTTAATATTATTTTAAGTTTTCGTATCAAGATTATTGAGGAAAACTGAGCCCAAGCCTAGAAAGTGTTACTAACATCACTTGCACCTTTCTCCCTTGTTCAGTGATACTCCTCCATTGACAAACCCTTTCTGAGGAAACGCCAGAAAGCTGATTCTTAATCCATTTAACACATGCTTTACTGATATCATATAGCACTAATTTTTTAATCAGAAGGCTGTGAGATGCAAAGTCAAACATCTTACAACAGCTAAATATATCACATCTTTGCAGTTACCCTTATCAACCAAACTTGTAATCTCATCAAAGAATGAAATCAGATTTGTCTGACAAGACCTATTTTCCATAAAAACCATGTTGACTGATGTTAATTATATTTCTCTCCTTTAATTCTTTATCAATTGAATCATATATCAACTTTTCTGATTACTTTGCCAGGGACAGATGTTAAGTTGACTGGCCTAGATTCCCTGGTTCAGTCTTGTGGCAGTTGTGAAATAAAGGCACCATGTTTACATTTCTCTCATGTAATTTCCTTTTTTGGGGAACCGGATAGGCGTGAACTCTAATATATGTGAAAGCATGGCTGGAGGAGAAAACATAGCAACTACTTTGTACAAATGTAAGAGGCAGGGGGGAAAAGCCTATCTCTTGCTTAGGCTATTTGCTGTTTGACCTCCTCTTGCCTTTTTTACATTGAAGCTGGACTGTCTTTTCCAGGGGGTATGCTTGCAGTTTAGTGCATCTGTAATGCTGATCTTAGCTAGACTCATCCCTGAAGAAGTGGTGAAAGGGAGTCCCAGGAAAATACCTGAAGTGGGAACTGATGCAGGACCATGTGTAGCTGGTTGGCCCTATTTAGGTTGGGAAGCCACTTCTCTGTAATGGAAGCACGCAAGGACCCACTGCAAACACTGCTGGCATGTGCATTGGGTAAGACCTTTGAGATTGGTTTCTGTCACTCATAACCAGCTCCAAAGTGACTTCACACAAAGATTCTTCTAACCCAAATGTACCCTACTACTACTCTATCTCTTTCACTGCCTCTAACACAGTTACCACTGGCCCAGTGATGCGCTTGCATCCAGTGACCCTGCTGACAGACTATACAAAATGGGGTAGGTTGCCTTTTCTTGCCACCTCTGCCCAGTGACTGGCTGGAGTGGAGATGGTCCCCACCTTCGTGTTGCACCTGGTTGGCTTGGCGTCCCATACTGACCCTTCTGGACTGGGTGGCATGGAGCTAGGTGGTGGTATTGCTTTCATGCATTGCAGGAGAGAGTGTGAGGCTGGGGGACTGTGGGGGGGCTCTATCTGCCTTCCTCGGGAGGAGGTGGTGGGCTAGGCGGTCACACAAGGAGCCCAGTGTTTTGGGACTTGGCTTTTGACTCTGGAATGGAACGAAGGGGTTTTCCCTTCTAGGCTGCAACTTTTTTTCCTATTCCACACAGATTAATGTTCCTGGATCTCCCTGAAGATTACACCAGCCCCACAAAACACTTGTTCATGCTCTGAGACCAGATTTATCAGCTGCTAGGCTTGTTCCTTGCACAGGAGAAAAATTCTTTAAGAAAGGTCTTTATGCTCCAGGGCATGGCAAAGTGCTATTGCACTGGCATGAAGGAGTAGCTACAACCACCCTGCAGCACCGTGAGCTTGTAGGTGTGATCTATCCTTGGAGCTCACTGCCTCAAGATGTGAAGTGAGGTGAAATACTGACCAAGACTCATGAAAAGCTACCTGTTTTGGAGGTACTGACTGCTTCCACAGATAGGTTAGATCTTATTGTGTGTATCCATTCACTTGATCAACTATTTTCATCCTAGTTTCATGCTGCAAAGTTACATACTATTGCCTGCTTGGCAAGAGGGCTAGGATTTAAGTGAGCGAAATTCTGTGGATTTGCGTAGAGCAGCTGGAACCTTTCCCTGGGAGGAGGCATGTTACTGGACTGCTCTGATCCAGTGTCGGTCCCTGCTGTAGCGCTTCTGCTGTGAGTTTCCAGACATCAGAAGCGATCGGCTATCTCCTACTGCCTGACACTGTTAGGGTTTTTTTTACCTCTCCTGATAAGAACTAACCTAGCATTTTACAACTGTATATCTGAAATTAGTAGCAGCTTAATCTCCCTCTGCTGGATCACTCAGAGGTGTAATTGTGCAGAAAAAAGGGTATTAAAATGCAAAACACTCTTCTATACTTTTTCATGTTAAATCTCTTCTTCCTTCTATTCTTCTTTTAATTCTACAAGAGGGTTTTTACTTTTTTCTTTCCCCCCCATGTGTGTGTCTGTGTGTCTTTCATAAAGAGAATGAGCTGGGCACGCAGAGAGAATAATTTCAATTTCTACATAAATCTCAGAAATGAATACTTAAATTCAAGCAAAAAAATACATTCTTACACCTTTAATTTCCTCTCTGTGAAGTATAATGAAAAAGCCTGATTATTTTTAATTCTTCCCTTTAATAATTCAGCAGCAGAGTGATTTAAAGCTGTGGACGATAATTACCTTTTCACTTCCCTGGTAAATGGAGTTTTAATAGAAATGGAAGCTCAAACGCTGGAATTAATTCAAACAGGTCAGCGTCAGGTCATCCATAGCATCCTCTGTATAAATCATTTATCTGAAAAATGGCCTGCTTCTCAATTTCATAGGAATCCCTACCCAGAGGCTACATTTAAAAAGGCAATGCAATGTTTGTATCTTGTAAAGCATGGAGGGGGTAAAAAAAAAAAGTACACTCCACATCATCTTGGAAGGATTTTTTTAATGCAAATTAAACTGCTAGTTGAAGGACAGGAGAGCAGGGCTTGTCTAGATTAGGGAAATTCAGCTGCAGCTACAATGATCATTTACTGCAGAAGCTTATATAGATCCCATTATCGGAGCAGTTTGTGCTACTCAGTCTATTTATTTTCATACTACACCTGCTACACCCATTTTGTAGATGAGAGATGGAGGTGAGCATTGTCATCCAGAGGGAGCAGAGCAGCTGAGACAAGACTTCCAAAATGGGGAGTTGGTGCTAATGGAGCCACTAAGGTCTTTCAGGAAGAGGGGAGAAAAGCACCTCCAGCTCAGCCATCCATGGAGGTGTGTTTGATGAAAACTAGGAAGAAAAGGGGCCAGGTTTGGCCAAAGCTGATCCTGCAATGTGGATGGTGACCTCACAGAGCTGGTGTACCACATCTTCTGGCACAGTGAGAAGGGGAAAGGCTCTGGTTTCATCAAGATTCCCAGAAACTGCACCAAGGTCCTGTCCTAATGGGTTGAACTGCCAAACCATCCCTGTGGGGTCAGGAGCTCTGCCAAAATGTTTAAATGGAGCAGTCCCCAGGCTGCTTTCAGCTGGGGTTGATGTCTCTGGGCAGGGGGGATGAGCCCAGCACCCTGTTGAAGTGGAAGGGAGTGGGCCAGAAGCAGGGTTTGGCTGGAATCAGGCAAAGCAACTGGGGGTTAAATTTTTCATGAGAGCTAAACATAAGCGCCTGGTCTCTAATTAAGCACTGGGATGGCGGAACTTTAAAGCACTCCAGCTCTGATTCGCCACAAGTGCATGGTAATGATTTCTTTTCAAATGTCAAGCAGTTTTGTTTCTATTTCCTTTCATAAATAATTGGTGCTAAGCCGGTGGCAACACCAGCATCCAGCTGGTAGGAGGAGCCCGTGTGATCCACTTCCAGCATCCAGCCATGCACTGGGGTGTTAGAGCATATCCCAGGAGTGCAGACAGGACCGCATGACTAAAGGGTGCTGCTCCACCCTAAAGAAAAAAGGGAGGAGAAAGCCCTTTCCCCCCAGGTGGAAATACGTACTTTCCTGCTATCAGTGCAGGGTGCAAGACGCTGTTGCCATTTATTTGAGATTTCCCATTTCATTCTATTGTGTCTTTTGTTTCCACCAAGATTAACATTTACAGAGCGCATGGAACTGCGGCTGGACACTGCAGGGGTGGAGGATGGCAAAAGATATGTGCTTTTCCATGGGAATAAGGGGAAACCTCATGCCTGAGGCCCAGGCAAACTCTGGACGACCCTTGCTCCAGTGCTAGATCACAACTGGGGAGGAGTGGAGCATGGAAATGAGAGCTGGGTGGATGAATTTTTTGCCATCCTGTGTGCTGGAGGAAGGAGCCTGGTTAGGCAGGCTTTAAAGTGTGTGTGTGTGGTGGAGGTTTGTTTTTATTGTGGTGCCTCTGGTTCACGAGTCTGTTTACCTTTCCATAATTCAGGACCTGCCTCTGGTTGTGCCAGTACTCACTGGTCAGCCAGAACAGCACTGGGGTATGTTTTATAGGTGAGGCAAAGGCGCTCAGTCTCTGCACAGAGTACTCCTGAACCTTGGTGGAACTGTTGCCTGTCTCCCACTGAGCTGCCAGCCTGAGCATAAAAAAGCACGTGGCCAGCTGTGCTGTTCTGGCAGAGGTGATGTGGGCAGCCAACAGTTCCAGGTGAGTCCTCCCCTTCCTGCACCTCCGCAAGTAAGCAGCGTGTCCTGCCGAGACGTGCTGCCCTTCCTGGACCTCCACCGGTTGCTGTTTTCTCTGCCAGTTAGACTCTACACTAATACTTCTATATCCATTACTGTTTACAGCCATGTATTATACACCATTGCCTGGGGAACTCAAGCAAATGATTGCATTGCTGGAATCTCAAACTCTGTCGGTAAATACAAATACAGCTTCCAGACATAGGCAATGGCCCAATCAGTCATCAAGTCAAGGAGTTCAAACTGATGTCTTTTTTTTTTGGGGTCTTACCTAAAATGCTGCAGAAGTGCTGTATGTTGTAAAAATGTTCAATACAAGTTGCAGGTCCCTATTTAGACTGACAGACTCCCTAATCAGACATCAAATAGTGGCCTTTTCCCTTTTCCTTCTTTCTGCTATCTTCAGGGTTAGCGCTGGCAGTACTATAGGTAAGTGCATTTGATTTAAAAAAAAAAAGTGTTTCAGAAATATAAAAACTTTAGAAATCAGACCTCCAGGCAGAAAGGTGACCTGCTTAAGGGACGTCCTGCTTTTACTGTAGTGAAGAAGTTGATCACCTAACTGTCTTTCAAAGGAATGCCTGCAGTTTTTAAGATTCCTTGGACCCGTGCAGTGTAGGAAGGCAGGTGCTTAAACCCTGATTTTGCTTGCTTCTTACTGTATTCCTTATTTAGCCCCAGAAATATCTGAAGTGGCTATGCTGCCTATCTCAAGAGGGAAGGAAGAAAATAAATCAGCTGGGTTGTTTGCTTAAGGCATGTTGGAGAAGGGTGTGCATGGCCTTCTGCCTCAGCTGCAGGGCAGTGCCGTGGCTAATAGCTATTCCTTGCTCCTGTGTATCAGATGCCTGCTGGGGACAGCCAGCTTGCCCTGTCTGGGGCCACTGGAGACAGAGACCTGCGTCATCTGCATTTCACTCACAGACCCACTGACTGGCCTATGTATGGGAGAAGCCTATGCACACCCTGGTGTCTGCCAGCGCAGCACATACGCGTATGCTGTGCACATACAGTTATATCCCCATATGCATGTGGCTGCCCCACATAATCCAGCCCTTCATTATGGGAACAAGCTGGAGAAATGCAATGGGATGCTTCAAACAGCCAGGGCTGCTTGTTTCCCAGAGCCTTTCCCCTGTGCTCCTTGGTGTCGCTGTCCTCTGAGTCACTACTGGCTGCTTTGCTCTGGCAGGGCAGCTTGCAGCCCCTTGTACAAACACGCCTTTCCCCTCTCCCGTTGCAGTAATGATGTTTATTGAGCCACACGCACATCCATTCTCCTGCATTTTTCATGGCTCTGCTCTCCAGAGGCAGTGCAGCCTGCTAATCAAACAGTACCAAACCAGGCGCTTGCTTCTGCTCCCTGCTACAGCTGATAATTACCCTCCTTCCCCTGCAACAAGCTCTGACAACTGCCATCCCGTTGGTCACTAGCCACAGATTTAATTGACATGTGGTCTGTTACCTCTGCTCACACAGGCTCTCTGATTAAGTGTTAGGAGAACGCTGATGGTGCCCTGTCTGTCTTTGAGCAAAGGAGGGAAGGAAACAGGCTGTGGTGTATCACTGGGACCCAAACACTGATGATGTTATTCATCCTGTGATAATAAACTCTGCCTTTACGTCCTGCCCTCTTAGAGCAGTTCAGCAGGGGGTGGTGGGCAAGATAGCAAGGCAGAGCCCTCGTCTTACCAGCTCTGCGAGAGGACCATGCAAGGTTGAGAAAGAAAAAAGGGTGGAAAGGATATTCTCTTAAAACAGCCTGGCAAGAATCTGCTCGGTGAAATACACCCCTTCATTTGAAGGCCTCAACCTTCAAAGCGGTGAGGTAGCAATCCTGCTTTCCTTAGAGCGGGGTTTTTAACAGTCGGCAGGAAGAACGAGGTGGGGACGTTTCTGGTTCTCTAGAGCCAGTGCTGCAATGCTCCTGGGTAAAAGGTCTGCCAGAAGGTGCCCCCTCCTCCATGCCATGTTTGACTTGCTGGTAGGTAATGGTAGAGGCATTGGCAAGGAGGGAAAGAAGGAGACTGCGGGCAGTTAGCCATGGCTCCTGAATTTATTGGCTGCAGGGCCGCCTTAGAGCTCATCTATTAAAGGTGAGCCAAAGCACTGTGTAGCACCCAGGAATATGCCTTTGCTTTAAGGAGCCAGTGCTGCAGAAACGGCACTCCTTGTGTTTCTTCCTCCATCTTCACCAGTTGCTCCCAGAGCCTGGATTTTTTTAGTCCCGATCTCAGATAGAGATGGAGCAATCACAAAAATGAAACAAAAAGCAGTGCCTTAGGGCTAACAGCCCCTTTCACCAGTGCAGTGCAGAGCTGTCATCTACTTCTGTGTGTGGGCACTTGCTGTTGCCCTAGGTAAAGGCAAGCTTGGATCCAAGAGCAGCTATGACTCAACCCTACTGCCTCCCCACTCCCACCAAAAAACACCTTTCCCAGTGCTTGCTCTGTTTCAAGCACAAACTGATGCAGAGCATCCTATGGCCTGAGTGTGCCAGGAGGGCTGTTCCTGGTTATAGGGTAGGAAAATAGCTACTTGAACTGTTTCACTCTTGGTATGGGACAAGGAGTTTCTGGAATATTGTGGGAGATCCCGGGGGCTGTGGAACTTCATAGTGTGAAGAAAGAGATGTGCAGGGTGTGAAGGATATGTGGAGCTTTGAGAAAAACAAGAACATCTGTTTTTCCTACCCTTTGCTAGAGAGTTACCCTTCACTTTCTTCTTGTTTGTGGTGAACTGGATACCCTAGGTGAGAAGAAATAGGTTTCATGCTATGGAAACATGGTGAAATCTGAAAAGTCATGTTCTTGGTTCTCTGTCCCTACACAGTTCTCCATACCCTGCCTGAATGACGTGTGCGCTGTCCGGGCTCATGGTGGTGTGCCATCTCTTCATCTCTCCCCAGAAATGAAAACATGTCCTCTAGAAAAAGAAGCAACAAAGAGTGGTAATTTATGAATACTGAATAATTCAAGGGACTTCCATGCCTTCCTGTGTTGTTACTGTCCACCCCCTGGCACACACACGTAGTCTGCACCATGCGCGCACACAGGGAATGGGAGAGGGGCAGACCCTCCTTGGAGACACAAACATTATACGTGCTCCTTTCTCTTTTCATCCATGCATTCCTCCCTCTTACCATCTCTTGCTCTGCATAAATACAACCATCTCACCAGCCATCCCTTTCCATACTTTCCTTTCTCTATCTTGCGCACACACCTCAGCCTTCCTGTGCTTTACCACCACAGTACCCTCCAGTGTCCCTCAAGAGCACTCCATTTCAATAGGAGATGAGACCTGGGAATTTGGCTTTAATATTTCATAAGCTTCCTTCTAAAATGTAAAGCATATTTATGTTATTTGCATCAACTACCAGGAAAACAAATGCCTTAGATTTGCAAGCAGATCCTAACCTGCTACCCATTTTTCCAGGGCTGAGCATAAATAACACAATTTATTCAAAGGAACCCTTTCTCCTATTTACATTTATATTGAATAATTTAAAACAACTTTCTCCACTTCCATAAATTCATCCTTCTAGGATGGAGGAACCTATCCATGTCTGAGGAATGTGCTTCTAGGGGGAACTTTTAACTACACAAGCACACATGTATGTTCACAAATCTGACCATACTCATGCCTGGGCCATTGTCCAGGATGGACTGATCATATTGAGCAAAGAAAGAGGGCTCGCTTAGTGTTGGGGTCCTAGATACAGAGGAGGCAATGGTAAGCTCCAGAATGAGGGCTGCAAGTTGGATCATCCAGAGGAAGACCTTTGATAGAGGACATTAAAATGGCAGGGTGAAGCAAACTGAGCACTCTGGTCTTGCACTGATAACATTGTACCATCTCTGTTCATTTGGGAAAGAGGGAAGGGTTTGTGTCCCAAATATAAACTGGTACTACAGCCTGTAAGCCAAGAGAGCACAGGACCAAAAATCATCTGGCCCTTTCCAAATTCTGTTTCTTCCTCTTTTGCTTGTGTTTGAAGAGGGGATACAGAGGGACGGTGTTAGAGGTGCAAGACTGTAACAGAACAAACTCAGGCTCCACAATCTTAATGCTGGAAAAAGCTTGTAGGCTGCAGGGGGCTGAGCTCCTCCCATGGCATCCACGGAGGCAGATCTTCAGCTGCTGTCAATCTGTGATAATCAGTGAGTTGATTTAAACCCACTGAATACCACTTTCCCACTTTCATTTCCTCTCTCTCTGGACAGGTTTAGGCTCTTTGTCTCTTATCTCTTTCTAATCATTTATATTTTCATCACTTTCTCTTCCTCAGGGTTTCTTTGGCAGCATTCTCTTAAGTTTGGTCTGTTTGCTAGACACCGAGTTAATGTTATTATTCTATACTGGCTTCCAGACACATTGTCCATCACTTAGGCGTGACAGGGAAGTGAGCCAAAAATGAATCAAGCTATCACACCCCAATAGATGGGGAATCTCCCTTGGAAACCCAAGCAGGAGCAGTCAGAGAGGGCATTCTACAGTGAATCTCAGTATAGGAGTGGGAGTTCAGATTAATTAGAAATAGAGAGGGTGGAAGTTTGAATAATGGCTAGTTGCCTAATCTAAAAACTGTCTCTATCACTCTCAAGACTCCAGGTTTTCTTTCCAGTGAAGAGCGTGATTCAAACCTTACCATTTGCCTTGGTCAGCTGATGATTTTTTTCACCCAGTTGTTAGAGGAGATAAGGTACGATTTTTTGGATTTCCTTCTTTGGATCTATGCTAATCTCAGCCTGTTGGACCTCTCTGTGTAGCAGACACAGGCTTGATTGCAGAAGGTAGTTTACCCACAGGCTGTAGTGCAATAAATGGGATCTCCTGTGGCTGGAAAATCTCCTGAGTTTACCTTTGCTAAATGGTAATTGTTAATTTGTTGAGAGGAAGCCAGGGAAGTGGAGGAGGGCCCCTGAAGCACGCAAAAGGGGTGGTAATCAGCCATGCAAGATCTGCAGCTCCTCTGTGGTAGGAACCTGTAAGTTTTAGACTTTCAAATTGACTTGCAGTATGTTTGGAGATGGGATACCTGAACGCTGGAAAGTGCTAGCTTGTAGACTTCTTATCACAAGCGAGGTGAAGAAATGTTGTAGAAGGGGAGAGAAATGGCAAGTAATTTGCTTGTCCTTTGGGAGTAACTTCTGCAAGCACTGACAAGAATCACATGAAGCTTTGCGGAGAAGCCTAGGAAACTGCTGGGAGGAAGGAAGAGCCTGATAGAGTACTGGGGAGATGTGAGAGCACTGGAAGTAGAGAAACAGGCAGAAACACCAGGCAATGAGGGTAGGAAGCCTTCTTTTCACTGCAGCTTTGATTTGTTAGTAAGAGGGAATTCGGTCCCTATGTGGTCAGTCTTTGCTTGACTGAGAAAGTGGTCAATTTATTCCACAGAAGTAGCAGATCCTAAAGTACAGACAGTCACTTGCTGGTGTGTGCACAGCTTGGTTCAAAAATGCTCAGAGGGTACCACAAAGTTGCAGTCTCTTATTAAGATTCAAGGCAGAAGGTTTTGGAACCCCAGATCAGGAAGTTCTTAACTCATAATTTTTAAGGAGAAATTGACTGATGACCCCAAGATGATTTATACATAAACTGTGTGGATGGGGTCGTGAAGGGATGAGAGCTGGTAACGTTGGGCTATCCCAAAGGAGAAGCCAAACAAACTGCAGGAATTGCTATCCTCAAATTGGTGTAATTTAGGAGCCATTCAAATGAAGCCCAAAGCACTCATGAACTCTTTGGGTAAATACACTTTTAATCTGGTATTGACTCCATTAGAAACAGAGGAACCTAATTTCTGCTTTCAGTAAAATCAGAGAAAGATGCTGGCAAATCAAAGTTGATAGAATAACAGAACTGTTAGTCTCTTAATTGAAAGTGGAATAAATCCACCCATGTGTAATACCTCTCCAGAATCTTCCTCCTTAAAGATAGCTTCCTTTTCTCAGCCATTACCAGAATTTGAAGGTTAGAGATTAATTATAATGGTAATATTACCATTTATTTTACTGCCAGCTGTACAGGGACAATAAAACTAGCTTGAAAATAAATTGTGATTACTGTGTCCACACTTAAAAGCTTATGATACTGCCTCTGTATTAATGAAATATTATTGACTAATTCTATTGAATTTGGCAAAAGCCCTCCCTTGCTGCTTCCACTGCACTGAGGCACAGAACTTCGAAATTAAACCAGAGTTCAACTGCTGGCATCTAGCAAACTGGAGCATCAGAAAAGAAAATGATGAACACCCTTTCCTTCCTCCCCATTAATCTAAAATAGCTTGTTTCCATTCCCCCTTCTTTTGTCTTGTTTATTTCTCTGAAATCCAACATGCAGCAGGTACCTCCTGGTAGTGTTTTATGTTTAAAGGCACAGATACCCATTTAATTAACTCCATAATTGTATGGTAACTGCTGCCCCTCTGATTGCACAGTTAGCAGCATATAGATTAAGACAGTAATTTCATGGTTATTTCTGTCTTTCCCAACTGCTGGTCTCTTAGGGACAAATTCAGGTGTCCCTCACAAAGCTTATAATTAGGCAAAGCCTCTCACTCAGGCCAGGGAGAGACTGGTGTACCCAGGGAGGCTAGGGCAAGAACTGCTGCACGTGGCTATTGACCCAGTTGTTAATGGCATAAGGAACGGAGCTGGAGCTTCCCACTCAGGCACAGCAGCGCCAAGGGCTACATGGCAGAGAGAATCCCTGTCTCCTCCAGCTTGCAATAGGAACAGCTGGGCTGGGGAAGTAGAGGCAGATGGTGAGGAAAAGTCTGATTCATTTATCAGGTGCCATGTTAGGAGAGTTGCCCCCTTACTTCCTCTGCAATACAAAGGAAAGGATAAACACCTCCTGAGGATGATTCAGCCCACTTAGAGCTGAATGGCCTTATTGGGAGAGAGAGTGTGACTGCATGAATGATCAGGGTGAGGGGGAAGGCAGCTCTGATTTCTCCTGAGCTCTGCTCTGTCTATCCAGGTATGGCACGGGAGTTGGGAAACAGCTGCTGGACTTACTGCACTCCCCTGCCTCATCAGCACAGCGCTCAGATGGGAGGGATGGGACTCTGGGCAGCCTTTCCCTGTCCAGGACCATACTGGTGCTGCTATGTTACAGAAGAAAGAGCAGAGTTGAGGGGGCGGTTTCAGCGCCCCTCACAGCAAGGCTCACCAGTCATCCTTGGGGACAGAGCTGAAGGCATTAGGCTGTGCAGAGGCAGGACGATGCCTGGTGCTCGCACCAGTTGTAGGGAACACAGTGAAGAGGGCTGGAGGGAGGTGGTCAGGGAAAGTTGGCAGAAAACTCCTGCAAGGAGTTTGGGAATCTAGGCCAAGGGATGGAAAAAATAACCTCTTCTACTCCCTGTCTTAGCACCACTTTTGCCTCTTGCGGTATCCCTGCTTATATAACTGCTTGATCGCTATACCCTTGAATGTAATTATCTCTATCTGAAGCCATTCTCATAACTATAAAGAAAGATTTCCCATGAGCTGCTGACATATGAAACTGAGGTCTACAGGCAAGATCAGCCACGAGCCTTTCTGGGGTCTGCAACTGTGTGATACAATGAACAAATCCCACATGGCTGCACAGAGCGTGAAACTCTTGGCTTCATTAACTCAAACTTCTTCACCGATATTAGACTTGTGATGCCCACAGAACAGATTGCCCATTAGCTAGGTAAATTGTGATAGGAAATGACAAGAAGTTCCCTCCTCCTCTCCCAGTCTACCTCAACTAGTGTGTTGTGATCTTGTTTTCCTCCTTTTTGTCAACAGGCAGCTTATGTCAGGCATGAGGTTTTAGAACCTGGAGTGGAATCAGGAATAACAAAAATCACAGGGACCTCACAGTCTCTGTTGACTATGAGGCTGGACCACAGACCTTTGAAGCCAATAGGAGACTTTTCTCCATTTGGCTAGATACTGTGTAGACACTTTAAACGTATTAAAATAGAAAATAACAGGTAGAAGCAGAATGAGAAATAGGAATGACTTCTCAAACGTTGCTGTCAGTGAGCATTGACTGAACCTAGAGCAAACCCTGTACAAGATTCAAAAGTGAGATCCACTGGTAGTTTCCACTGGATCTTCAAGCTGTCTTTGGTTGTGAGAACGTCTGGGAACTGTATCGTACCAATGGCACTTGCCACAGAGCTTGATGTGCTGGAAATTCTGTTTAGGAACCAAAAGAAAATCTTCTTTCCGAATATACTTCCCAAAGACCAAAATTGTGATATCCCTTCAAGCACCAAATAGGGGCCCATTAGACCGCTTGTGTTTGAACATTTGAAGCAATTATTCATGTTCATCCAGCTCCGAATAGCTACCAAACACCATGTGTTTTTCCTCAGTGTTAATAAAAACCTAAATGATTCTTCATTAAGAAACCCATTAAGATGACTGCAGTTTCCTTGAAGCTCATTAGAGGATATTCTCACCACTAAATTATCACACTGGAGTTTTACAGAAGTCTGAGAAAAGATGCCCTATTGTGATTAATTGATGATAGATTTTTCTATCCCTTGCTTGCAGTCTGTTCCCCAGACTCGGCTTTGTTAATTTCCCAACCTTTGTGTTACGTGGAGAATAATACTGATCCTTCAGCTTTGCTTCACGGGAACAACGTTCCAGAGCTGTGAGGTGCTGAGCCTGCTATCTGTATTTGTAGAAATTCCCCTCCTCTTGCGTCTTCTGCCAGGGCTTCTCCTCCGCAAGGACGGCTGGGAGAAAGCTGGCATGTCCCGGACCAGGGTCTTTGTTGCACATCTCTGCTGGAGGTCTCCAAATGACATCTTGCCCATGGGCAATCCTGTGCAAGCGGCATGCAGGGCTAAAGCAATGGTCTCGAGCCCTGCCTGTGCTGCCTGGAGTCTTGCTCTCCCCGCACCAAAGTACCGCACTGCACCCATTAACTACACATCCTCCTTTTCCACTGAGCTGGGACTCGACCTACTGGGTGCTCCTGAGTCCTCCCCTGTAACTCTTCCATCTCCAAAGTCTTAGGAACAAGAGCAGCCTTGCAAGGCAAAAATCTGAAGACATAGTGGTAAAAACAATAGTGGAAGACAGAATTGTTTAAGCCCATGCTGCGTCAGTGTGTGTTCTCCCCACACCAGGTTTTCCTGAACCCGGTGGCAAGCTACAGGAGCTGGGGATCATTGAAGTGTGGGAACACTGTCTGCTTTAACAATACAGAGCTGCTCTAATCTCCCACTGTGTATTAAAAATCTCATTTTATGGTACATTATACACTTGGCCTTTCGAACAATCAGTGACCATAAATGGTGTGTGCATCCTGAAGCCAAATCTAGGGAAAGAACAAGAGAGAATCTGTCTGGCTGGAGAGGATGGAGCAGGAAGGGCCAGCACTGCACAATTATTTATGTCCATTCAGAGATGTGGGGAAATTAGGTGCGTTAATAGGGCTGCCAGGCCGTCCTCAGAATGGTGCTTTAAATGATATTGATGTGGTGCTAATAGGTGCACAGTTTGTCTTTTTTGCATTTCAGCTCAGAGCTTGGAACAGACACTTGGATAGCAAGTTTAGGCATATTCTGTCTCTCCAGGAGGATTTGTTTCTAGGGATTTGGAGTTTCAAAAAGCTGCAGAACTCATTTGACCCAACAAGACAATGAGAGAGGTGTCAGGGGTAGCCAGATGCAGTGCCCACCCAATCCCAACACAGGACCCCATTCACCATGCCACTGACAGAGCACTGACATCCGCTGTTTTTGCTCAGACTTCATTCGCCAGTCAAGGGTCGGGAGTCCTTAAACTAGGATTTTGCCTGAAGAAGGAATGAAGAATGAATCTGAATCGTATCACCTGTCTGAAGGATGATCCTTGGCAAGCCACGGTTTCAGGCAGGCAGAACATCTCATTTCTAACGAAACATCCATATTTAGGACCAGCTCTGAAGCACCAGAGACAATTTCTGGAGTTATTACAAGCAGGGACAGATTTTGTATTTCAGGAATCCTGAATGTGCCTGGCTTACTCTCTCCTTTGCGTCAGTTTCCAGCACCACAGGGCACTGTCAGGGCTGTTGTTATCCTGTAGGAATGTGCAGGTAATATGCTGGCCCTGCCTGTAACTGGGATCCGTGCAGGATATTTCCCTGTCTGGGGCCATTTGCAGTGTCAGCCAGCTTGGGGAGGGAGGAGGTCAGTCCCTAGGCAGGTATGTGCTTTTCCTTTTCTGTCAGGCTTTCTGCTCACAATTGCTAACAGGAGTTGTTTGAATTCATCCCCGAGTATAACAGCAATAATAAAAGACTGTGCAAGGTATTTGACTGAAGTCCATGGGCTGCATACAAATGAAGGTGGCACATTCTCCAGTCAGATGCTGGGGAAGAGTTTTTGAGGGAGCTGTGTGAGGAACAGCTCATGGTTTTTTCCTCACTGCTGAGATTCTTTTAGTAATTCCATCTACCCAAACCAATTTTATTATTTCTAAGATTTCAACCACTTCTTATCCTTATGAAGGGCAAAATTTCTTATGCAAGTGCCATGATATCACCCCACTGATTTTTAATCAGTGTGCTACCAGCATCTGGGTTGCATTTCATCCTTAAGTGCATTCTACACCATGTCCTGTTTTTGTACAGAGCTCTGCTTTGCACATTTGGGGAAGGCCTCTTAGATTATTGAAAGTAACTGGGTAGTGACCAGGCACAAATAAATACTGTGGAAGTGGGAATGCCTGTGACATTCAGATTCAGAAAGAAAAGGAGAATACAGACTTGTGTTGGGTTTTTGTGGCAGAAACCCAGTCCCTGGCATGGGCACTTGCATGTTTCTGATCTGCAAGTACTTTTGAAATAGGATGTGTTAAGGCATAACAGTATCTTTGGAGCTGCGTGTCCAGGCATTTGGGCCATGCCTTCTGCTGAAGACTGTTGTGTTGTGGAGACTTAAAGGGCTCAGTCTTTTGCTGGCCTCTGGCCTCTGGTCCATGGAACTTCTTCTCTTGCTTCCCTAGGGTTTTGAGACTATCTCCTACAAGAAATCACTTTTTCTCAGGTGACAGAGGAGACCTCTGTCCACTCCTTCAGACTCTGTGGCTGCCCTTGTAAAGCTGCATAGGAAATCCCTCCCACCTATGGACAAAAGTTCCTCATATGTGGCCTATTTCTTTCAGCTTTAATCTTGTTCAGAATCATCTATAAAATCAAGAGTGTGCGTGATTATCTGCTGTCATCTTAGGAGGAAAAGGTGCAGAATTTGAAGGCAAACACTGTTTATTCATTCAGTTCCTTCTGCAGCTCAGGCAGGAACGCTGGTCTTGGCACAGAATTAGCGGAGGAAGGGCAGTGCTGCAATTTGTTGGTTTGATTTGACAGGCAATTTTCAGATCTGGATCAGAAAGTTATAGTGAAAGTTTTAGAAGTGGCTGCATTTGGGTTTAGCTTTAGGGGAGAAGAATGTTATTTTTACTCTAGTTTGAGAGAAAAGATATGAGTTTTCAATATGTCACAGCAGTTTTTAATGATTCAGTTCTATTATTGTAGCATCAACTGAAGCTAGCTGAGATCAGAGACTAGTTGTGCTATGTACTGCGCAGGCATGAAGCAAACGCAGTCCTGCCCCAAAGAGCTCGGATCTGCTAACAAGCATAAAGAATAACTGAGGAAATTAATCAACGGGTTATGATTCACAATGATGGATGTGTGTAATACCATTATTTTCTAATTCACTTCCTTCTGATCTGAGGGTGTAAATATACCACTTAGACCAGCTGAGTGAAGGTGGTCTGGTGTCAAAGAAGTAATTGGGCTGCATGTACCCAGTGGGCAAATCAGTGTAGTGAACTTGCGCATGGGGTGGTTTACAGCATCTGTTTCTTAAGGGAAAACTTTCTCTAGATGTCTTGGGAAAAACACAGGCATCCAAGACAATTTGACGGCAACTCAGAAATCTAGGCAGGAGCCAGCCAGACCATCTGGGCACGTGCTGCATATGTTTTTTCTCTTTCCCTCTCTCTCTCTCTCTTCGTGAGCTGAGATAATTATTTCTGTGCATCGTGGTTCTAAAGCGAACATCCCTGATACTAGCTCTGCCTCTTATCATAAGGCAGCTGCAAAATTGCTTTCAAATTGTTTTACAATTGGGTTTTGCTTGTGAACCTCTTGATTGAGCAAGGCAAAACTGACACGAGAGAAGCATTTTGGAAATAGGGAGCAGAAAGGAGGCCAAGAAGTTGAGATTAGGGAGACTGAAGAGATGAAAGGAGGGGTGAAAGATGCTGTTTTCAGTGGGAGGTCATGGGTCACAGCAGAAGGGATGGCTTCTTTATCCTTTCAGCGTGAGAAGCAGCTCATGTGCTGCACACACAAGTGTTGGTGCTGCCCTATGTCTGTGCAGAGCCTAGCCCATGCAGGGCCTGGCACATGGTTAGAGAGAATGTGAAATACTGCAGGAAAGCTGGTATCTTTGTGCCCACACATTATGAATCTAGCTGTTTGGGATGGACCCAGGATCCATTTAGCCTGGTGTCTTTTCTCCAACAGTGACAGATAAAGGGGAATCATAGCCACTGTGCAAGCAAGTATGGAATCTAGTAAGAAATGAAACCCTCCGGGTGAAATTGTGTCCTCTGAGAAGTGAAAAGTAATTTTTCCACTGACTGCATCTGACCACAGTTCCACCATCCCCCATCAGATGCTGGGCCAAACTTAGCTCTGCTGCCAAGGTATTTCCTTGCAGTGCAATAAAAATAAAATACTATGCGATCCAGCAATTCTGATAGCAGTGACTTTGTTTAAGCAGCTTTATAATGATTCCTAGTTCTTCTCCCAATAGATGCCTTTGCTATAATATCCTAGAGTAGCAATGGAATAAAATAAATCAACTTTTACAAACTCATAAACAGATAGAAGGGAATGTAAACCAGTTTCTGATCTAGTTGAGGTGCACTGAGATTTCACCGAGTGGCATGAAGCTTGAGTGGGTTCTGAAATTGCTCTTGAGCCTGTAAACTCATCTGTTTCTCTCCTCTGCCAACAGAGATGTTGCTCTTAACCCTTTGAAGGCTGTCCAGGTTTTCACACGTTCTTTTGGTCTCTCTCCATGTATGTGTGCACTGTACAGTCTTGTGCACGCACACATAATCTCCTGGGGCATTTTAAGAATGAAAACTGAGAGAACCCAGATTTTCATCCTGTTTAGTTAGCCAGCCACATGGCATATTGAAATGCTTTCCAGTTTCATTTGTATCGCTTCCTCTTGCTGAAGGTCAGACAGCAACTGGGAAGTGAGCACAGCCGGGACCCAGGCACACTGCACTGCCTTGTGATAGGTGCTGGAGAAATGAAATGGATCTCTACCCACTGAAGAGCCATCCCTCTGCAGCTCCATCCCCTAGCTTATGCCTGGCGCTTGACTCTGGGGCCCAGGGGAGAAACTCTTCCCCACCTGAATTAACTACATGCACCCACTGAAGGGAAAATGCAGGCTACCTTCCCTCCCCACTCCCCATCAGAGAGGTTATTGTTGTAACCCTTCTCCTGGAAAGGGAGGAAAACCTGCCAGAGCAAGCCAGGGAAGCAGGACACCCCGCAGGATGCAGCAGAGTGGGGATGGGGTTGGCATGGCAACAGCATGGCACCAGTGAGCTCCCCAGCCCCCCCTCACCTCCTAGTACTGGCCCGCACAGAGGAGAGCAGCACGCAGCATCGCTGTGATGGGGCTGGGGGTCATGCGCTTTACCCACCTGTCAGAGATAATGGGAAATGGGAAAAGCGAGGCTGAATGCTGAAATACTGCAGGGAGCAGCAGGGACGGCGAGTGAGCTGTGGCTGGGAATGCTCGGGTTTGATTTTGGTGGTGGTGCCTCCAGCTACCAGCTCAAAATCTGCAAAACACCCAGCGCCTGCCCTGGAGGCGGCTTGGGCCGTGCAGGTGCTGACTGCACCAACCCTGCGGGCACAGCTTGGCTGCTGGAGCCCACGCTGACAGCACTGCCCAGAGCTTGTGGATGTCTCCTGGCAGAGAGGGACTTATGATGGGAGCTCTCCTGGTGAAACGTTCGCAGACACCTGCAGGCCTTGCTGTTCGGTGAGGGGTATCTTGCTCAGGGTGCTCCCGCTCACGAGAGCAATTATATTCACTCTTCTTTCCTCTGCTCCTTGCCCTATCGCACCATTGACTGGCCCAGAGAGCTGCTCTGAGGCTCAGCAGGACAGGCTGAATGGAGTAAGCTGAGATGAGGTTCAGCTTGTTGGCTACAGATCAGTGGATGGTAGCTGTAGAAGCATGTGTGACAAATTAGTGGCACAGAAAGGGGAGAGAGTGTGTTGGCTCTGCTGAACAAGTTTTCTGCATTGGATCTTGGTGGTTCAATGCCACTGAGTAGATCTGTCCTTTCTCTCATCCTCACTCCCTCCTTGCCCATGGATACTGGCAGGAAGCATGAACATTCTTGGTGTTTGGAACTTATTTTCCAGACTATGAGTGAAAGATGGAACATGATTTCTTGGGCAGACTTATTAACAACACCCCACCATACACTGAGTCCCACGAACCCCACTGGTGAAGTCCACAGATACTCCCATCATACACGGTCACTACTGCATGCTCCCGAGCACCGCGGTATCTACTGGGAAACCAAGACACGTTCTCATCATCAGTCTGTCTTCACAGGCAACAAATGCCCATCCACTGTGTAATTAACCCAGTTAACGGAGACATTGATGCATGCTAACTCCACGAAACCAGCTTATTATCTGCACTGCTAATTAGCCATGGGAAAACAGACATGGGTTTTATGAATATCTGTTTAAGAAGGGGGGAGGAGTTGAAACTTGCTGAAACCGATTTTTTCCCTATTCTTCCTTTCCATTTTAGAGAGACATGAAAGCAGAAACAAACTAAAGGTACCCACGTCGAGGCAAAGATTGGTTTGACAGGCTCAGGCAGAGTAGGCACACTTCATCTGGCTGCGTCTGGCCTCTGCAGTGGTGAAAAGGGAAAGAAGTTTGCTAGCCTGGGTCAGACTCTGTCCTAGGAGTGTTTTTCCTGTCAAGCACTATGCGTACCTGTAGTGGAAGCGTCGCATCGTGCGCACAGCTCTGGCAGCAACGCTGGGCTTTCCTCTAGCTTTGTGTACCCTCCCCCACCTGCTCCGTCAACCTGCACCTTGTGAAAAGGTGGTTTTTTGCGTCTGTCTCTTCCAGACCTTGCAGTGTTCATTCATCTGTCTGCCACGGTGAGCACAAGCAGGGAACAGAGGGACTCTCCGCAATGGAGGGTGACAAAAAAAGGCTGGTTCAGTTGGGCCATGGCTGCTGCTGCTGCCTGGGAAGGCAGTGGCAGACCCAAGGCTTTGGAGGGATCATGGATGGAGAGGGAGTGTGGTTTTGGAAGACCAGTATGAAGAGCTGTGGGGAGATGGGCTTTGCCACCAATTCCTGTACATCTTTGGGTCACTGTGATCTTTCTGCCTGCCTGGCCATATTGATGGATGCTGCTGTTGAGCATGTTGCCTGCCCTGGCTGCAACGGGGGCTGGAAACAGCCCTGAGCAGGGACCGGGGAAAACAGCAACAGCCACACAGCATCCAGGACATACATCCAGTCTTGGCTCAGGAAGCGGAGCCTGTCACTTTCAAAGGAAACTCATTCTGGAGTTTGCTTCCACATTTAGTATTTGGAGAGGAGTCCAATTCACTGATTGTGCTGATGGGATATGAAAGGCAGGATAGAGTTTTACTGCGGAGCAGTTGACCTTGGTCCAGAGATATTACCGATACACAGCTGCTATTCAACGTTTCAAAACACCATAGTCATTATGTGAATCTGTCTGCTAAGAGAAGCAATTAGACTTCGGAGCATTACAATCTGCCTTTTAAAAAAAAGGGCACACACAGGTGGGAGGATGGGGGCAGTTCCCTCTCTGTGTCAGTTGGTAGGAGAGCTCTGGGGGAACACACAGGGTACTTTGTGCTGTCATTGAGGGTCCAGGCAATCACCCTTCCCCACTTCAAACCAGTTGAAGACAGGGTGCTAATGTGGTGCTATAGGTCTCTCCGTGGGATGGGAGTTTGAAGCGGCAATCTACAACGGTGAGACAGTGAGGGGTTAAACACTAGAACAAATCCTATAGATTCTTCTAAGCTCTCCTCACCAACATCCTTGGTTCCCTCAAAAAGATCAGCCTGCTGGACACAGCTCCGCACTGGGGAATGTTAAAGCCATGGTAGCATGGTTTAACTAACTATCATGGTCATTTCCTCCTGCGCACAGGCGCACTGTATGTCAGATCTCATCACCTCACTGTGAGGATATACAGAGGACTGCTTGGCTCCAAGGTGGACATGGACAGGAGCATGGTTCTTTAGGGCTTCCTATTGTGAAGGCAGTTTGCAACCTGTGCAAGAGTGGTGTACCCCCAGCACAATCCAGGGGCTACTGGAGGGGCTCTGGTGTGGCAAAAGCCGTATGTTTCTGCTGGAGGGCTGTTTAATGATAAAACCTGGGCTTCATACTGGGCTTTTGCCTGGCAGCGGTTTATCCCTTTAAACTCTTTAATACCAGCATTAAGTAAACGCATTCCTTGAACAAGAGGCTCAGATTGATGATCCCGGAGCCCTCACCAGGGCCCTGCTCCCACCTGCCTTGTTCCCAATGAACTCAGTGGGACAACTTGATTGTTTGAAGCTCAACGCATGCTTAAGGGCTTTGCTCCACTGGGGGCCTTCGTGTATCAAACAGGTGATGGGGGTAGCATCAGCTGCGCAGATTGAATAACTTCATGCCTGATGCTATTTGTCAGAGCACAGTTCAGTTTTCAAGGCTTCCCTTTCAAACACTGTGCTGCCGAAGCCAGATCAGAGGCTTTGCTGACATGCATGCAGGCAGGGTGACTGCCCGCAGTCCTGGAGCGTGCAGTACCACAGTGAGAGGATGAAGAAGGTGGAGAGGAAAACTCATAGCTGGAGGGCCCCATGCCTTTCCCAGGCTGTGCATCCTGGCTACTGGAACTGGAGATGGGCAACCTGTTTCACATGGATCTTTCCATGGATGCCAAAGTTTACTGGCTCACTAGTGCACGTCCTGCAGGGAGGAGACATCACGGGGGGACTCATGAATAAACCATGTCTGTAATTTGGCATGGGCTTCACTTGGACATGTGGTTGACTGAAGTGCAGAGGTGGCAAAAGGGGAGTCTCCCTCTAGCGAGAAGGTGTGAGGCTAATCTCAAGGGCTATTGCAATATAGGATACTCAAGATGACGGAGGGAGGACAGGGAAGGTTTTTGTGCTTACTACTGAGCCATAATTATGCTGAAAGTCCGTATCACCGATTACACTTCTTCTGCTTGTACAGCACAGGGCTGGTGGCTTGTTTAACAATGCACAGCACATTGTTCTCACTCCAGCCCTTAACGCCACAAAATTGATATTGCTTTTCCATGGGCAGAGAGATAAGACATGTGTATAGTACACTGTCAGGGCCATGATACCATCGCCACATGGGGAAATTAAAAATCTTGACATGGCAACAAAGCCCCTTTTCCCTTCTCAGCACATTGCTGGGCAGAACACAAGTTCCCAGCAGGAACAGTAAAGAGGACAGCAAGCAAGAGGGGGTATGCCAGTGAGAGACACCCTGAGGCTGTGGAAAAGGGAGGAAGTCTTTCTGTACAGGAGGGGAGCCTAGGAAAAAAACACTGGATCTCATGGACATTAGGGAAGTTGAAGTCGTACCTGAGATTGTCCCCATAACTTTAGGGTGAGTCTTTAAAGCAATCAATGGCTTTTCTGCCTTTCCCATGCCAGCTCTCCAAAATACACTCTCTCAGCGAAGTGTGTGCATGGCAGAGGGTGGGAAGCTGTCACGAACTACGATCAGGAATGAGGGGTGATTAAGAGGGAACAAGAGAACTGGAAGGAGAATGGTGAGCATGAGATTGCCTCTGACAGGCAGACACAGTGGCAATTTTTTTACTGAGATGCATTTTTGTCCTTCAGTGAAAAGTGCTGATTTGTTGCAGTAGAACTATTCAAGATTTGGAAGCATTCATGATGAATTTTTCAGGGTGGAAAAACATAGTTTGAAAATTATCAAGGCACCCCGGTCTCATACAATCAAGGCACCAAGTCTGGGAGAGTCTTAGCTGAAATTTACCGTTTCACTTGAAGTTTAAACTTGTATGCTTTAAAATACCTTAAAGCTCAAAATCAAAGTGGAACAATCTAAAGTTATTGGAGTAAAGCGTGGAGTGACCCAATCTAAACTGTATTTCTACTGGTCATCTTGGGAAAATTGGCAATACATTGACTTCTTACCTCAATTTGAGATGGATTTCTGTTAGTAAAAAAGATCAGTTTTGCCCCATCTTTTTTCTTTCCTTATGGAGTGACATGAGCACACCAAGGTATGTCTGCAGTACTCAGCTGTGCAAGACCCTGCAGTCTCTGTGCCCAGTGCACATCTCTAGGAGGAGTCTCTCTGCCGTGTTGGCCATGCCAGACTGGGCACTGTCTCTGCTGTGCAGGATGGGGCTGCCTTCCTGCCTCGTGATGAGAAAAGCCATATTTTGTAGCACTGCAGTGCAGGTTGTTGGTTGGAACAGAAGGAACACAACATCACACACATGGTTTTGTCAGAGACAGATGGCTCCAGGAGGCCCATGGGCTCAATATGAGACAAATTAATGCCATTTTAATTAAACTTACTTTTCTGCCTATGTGGGCCTGGGGGAGAGAAAGTGCTCAGAATCAAATCCCAATATTTTTCAGAACCTCTGGGGTTTTTTCCTGCTTTCTCTTCCCTCCTCCCTCTCCTTTGTGACCTCATTTCTTTCTTCTGCTGGAGTCCTGTGGTCCTGAGCAGGACATCTCAACAGAGGTGTGTGAAAACTTCATGTAGCAGGGGCAGGAGACTCATGATGGGTGGCAGAGAGCTGCTGTGAGGCTGAGGTTGCATGAGGGAAGAGCAGAAGGTGTGAGAGGGAGTGGGAGCCATAGGAGGAAGGTACAGGCACAGAAGGTGTGGGGTTACCACCAGGTCTGGGTGAAGTAATGCTACAGAAACCATGAGGGGAGGGACTCCCTGAAGCCGGAACAGAAGTAGAGGAGAAGGAACAGAAGACATTGGCAAAGCCTGAAAGAAGCTAACATGGGCTTCATCCAAATATTTCCATACTAAAACAAATACAATTTGTCGCCTGAGATGCCTCCCCTCCTTGAAGGCCTCTCCCTCCCCATCACTATCCTGTTAATGAAGTTGATAATAAGCAGAGCAAATCCTGTTGGATAAGTAATTAATCAGGAGGCTGGAGCAGCGGAGCAGCATTCATTTCTGCAAAGCCAGAGATCTCTTCACTGAGAAACCCCACAGCACAGGGGGATGGGAAGGTGGTATGAGGAAGGGAAGTGCGGTCAGGAGGATGGTGATGGACAGCAAGAAGATGGGTCAGAGAGACAAGAGATGTTCTGCTGAGTTTCCTGAGAGTGGCCCCTGCTTATGGGGAACACGCGTTGGGCATACTTGACCACTGGTCTGAGACTGAAAATCAGGGGACATTCAGGTACTGTGACACTTTGAGGGGGGGACATAAGGTAGAAAGAGGGAAGGGCTGCTGCAAAGACAGATGAACACAGGTGATGGCAAGGGAAGACTATTGCATGGAGGCAGCTAATTTCAGCTGCTGGGACTTTTAGGCCATGTTGTCCTGCTGCTTTTCTGGGAAAGTCCCACCACAGCCTGGCTGTGATGAGAGTGGGTTTCTGTTTCCATGAGCTTCCCTGGCTCAGCACTGCAGCCAGAGAAGAAGTGGGAAGGAAGCTGAACCTCAGCCCTGGCCAAGTCAAGAGAAAGACAAGAAGGGGGCACTCAGAGAGGGACAAGCTGGAAAAGAACTCGCAGGGGCACGTGATCTCACAGCAGTTTTATTATTTTTGAGGAAATAGCAAATGAAGCCCTAAAATTAAGGTCTGAGGGATAATGAAACCATGTGGCATGTCTATGTATTTAAGCTTTAAATACTTTCTTTTGTAAAAGGCTGAACTGGCATTTACTTGTATCAGACAAAACTTTACTATCTTTCATTTTAAACCCGCATTTTGTAATCTAATAATAGCCTTCACCCCAAAGAAAGCAGGCAAAGCAAAAGGGTGGACCTTCCACAGGATAATCCCCAAAGCCAACCAAAATATTCTGACTTGAATATATGGAACTTCCAAATTCACTCAAACGGGAAATAATCGGTTTCTCTGTCTCAGCCCCAGAATGTAAGTTTCCCCTGTCTCTCCTTTATTGAATTAAGTCAACCTAGTTTTTATGCACCCCTAGCCAGTGAGCTGCTTTCCCCCAGGAAGGGGGGGAGGTCTGGGGGTGCAGCAGGGAGGCTGAAGCTTGAGCGTGCTGACCGCTGGAAAGGCAGGGATGCCGCTCTCCCGGCTGGCTGCAGGGGCTGCGTCAAGCCCACAGGCAGCTCTGCCTTCCCCTCCTCAACCCAAGCAACTTGGAGAGGAGGAGCAGGACTCTGGAGTCTTTGCTTTATACCAGTAACGACTCTCTGGAGTATTCCCATTTTCATAGATTTACTGGCTTAATGCTTTGTTAGAATGATAAAAGCTAGTTAATTATCCCTTATGAGAGTCTGCCTCCCCACCTGCCTTCCTCACCGCCCCACCCCCAGCATCCCCGTGGCTATATATTTATCTTTTGTTCGTTCATTTGATTTGGAGCTGAATAAATTGGAAAAGCTGGAGTGATTCATGTACTGTGGATTGCATATTGATCTGGCACACTTTCCTACTTAAAGTCCCCATTAGTCATGCCGATCAATGGTTCCTTCTGGCTGGGCATCTGTGTTTGCAGAGCCAAGAGAGGAGGCGCAGTCTGGGGGAAGGTCTGTGTACTTCACAGACCCTGCCCAGCCCCTTTTATTTTGCACCCTCTCCTGCCAGAAATTTGGATGCTTAAAATTTTGCGGAGGCAGGATAGCTCTGCTACATTCATGCCCCCCAGAATGGCCTGGCTCACATTATCTGGAAAAGCTACACCAGGGGCATCACACAGCATCAGTATTGGGAAGTCCTGGCTCCAAGTGTGGTTTGAGCAGTGCTTCAGATGCTGTAGGAGCCGCCTGCAAGGGGTTTGTGCAATATGTAACCTCATTTCTGTAGCACTTTTAGGGATCCCCTGGCTGATAACAGAGTATTTACAGCCTCTGTCTCCATAGTGATGTCTTAACCTTTAACTTCATCTCCTGGACTCCCTCCTGAGCTAGCAATGCCTGAAAGCGCTCACCAGAGCAACTAAAAACTACGTTTCCAACTGCACCAGGTCCAACAAAATACTCCTTGCCTGCTACAGAGATGGAAAGGCACATTCACCTGAGAGTATGAGTAGGTATGTCTCCAGACTCACAAAAGGAATTAGTGGTTGAAGCAAAGACTTGATCCCAACCACCCTGTTGGCTCTGTTTAGCATTTCCATTGTCAGATGATGCATCAAAAAAGCTGCTGCAGGGCTGAGGGATTGGAGAGCTTGCCGCTCCAGGTGGAGAGGTGAGGAGAGCTAGGCATTGCTCAGGAGGGACTGGAGGGCAATGGATGTTAGCATGCCAGAATGCATCTGCTGACACCTGCTAGACCCTGAACACTGTTGGAAAATTTTCCCATGGGCAGCAGAGCAGGGAGCTCATTTGCAGTGGTAATAGTTAGTCCACAAGGCAAGGGAGACTGAAATACAGGCTGGCTGGACACCATCTCCCTTAGATTCAAAAGTTTCAGGCTTTCCTGGCAGGAGCCACAATGAACACAGGAAGGTTTGCAAATCGAAAACAAGGAAGATCAAAGGCAGCAGAGGTGGAGGAGGGGCCAGGAGCTGGAGAAAGGAAAGGGGGCCTTTCCCGGCAGCCCCTAATGGGGGCTGGTGGACATAGCAAAGGGGTGGTCTGGAGTGGAGTGAAAATCGCAGAGGTTGGGTACTGTATGATGCCCCACTGTGCTCCAGCAGCCCCAACCTCGCACCGAGCCGTCAGCCTCCCCACCTAACTCTCCTTCCCTCTGCTCCATCTGGGGATGGGAGATGGCAGGAGCCAGGCATGCTGCGGGGAAAGGGGACATCCCTGAGTGTTGGCAGGAGTACTGTGAGAAGCTGCCTAATGCAGTAAACACTTGCAGGAGCTGATGTTGGTTGCATCTCTGTCAGTGCACTTTTTTTGATGGGCATCAAAAGTCAGGGGGTGAAATAAGGTGTTATTTTGTGGGCTACTAGAGAAATATTTCCTCCTACATGGAAAAAACACAAGGTTTTCCATCAAGACACGGTGCTATCAAAACAATATCATTCTGCACTAGCCTAGCATCTTCCAGCAGAGCTCATAAAATACTTTACTGAGGTACAGCAGCATGATCTTCCTCAGAAACAGACACAGCCAGCATCTCCACAACTGAATGGGGCCATTTAGACAGTTGTCAAAGAGCGATCGGCACCACCAAATCCAGGTCTCAACCTCTGGACTCCCCGTGTTTTGTCTGAATCACTTTCACACGTGGCTGGGTAATACCATACAGGAGTCTGGATCCATAACACATTTTTCAATCCTCTGGTGTTGGGAAGCAGTTTTAAGGTAGATGCTGAGGTGGCAAACACCAAAATGCTACACGTCAGTGGTTTTCAACCTGCACTTTGAAGATTGTTGGGGTCAACGGGTTATATATAAGAAGCTGCAAGAAGAAACTAAGAAAAGCCAACTTCTTGTCAGCAGGCTTAACTGAGGTCTTCAGGGGTGAGAAAAACTGTTCCTATATGGGAACCTTAACAGGATCAGAAATCATAAAAAGGCTGAAAGCTGAGTATGTGACTGAAGCTAAGTACTCAAACACGAGGATAATGTAGAAGGGCCTTTTAGTCTGTTTAATTTAAATTTTTTTATATTTCTTCCAGGCTGGGTTCTCCTCAAGAGGCCCAGGCTTTATGTCTCATGCCAGACCTCCTTCTGAGCCAGGCGAAGTAGCTCTGAGCTATCCCCGAAAATAGCAGGTCTGCTGGAAGCGGTTGGTCATTCAGCATTGCAGCTCACACTGTCCTGCTGGTGCCCTGAGGAAGGGACCAGGAGCCCCTCAGACTCCTCCAGTTGTCCCATAGCTATTTCAGAAGCAGGAGCAGTTTGCTCCAGGCTCAAAGCCACAGTTTCACTCACACTAATGAAGCGAATTCAATTAATTCGAGTTGGGAAACGTTCCTCTGCCACTGTTTCAGCCTCTGGCCATAAGGAAGTCCCCTGCTCTCTCTTCAGGACTGGTCCCAGCCTGTCTCTGCTGGGAGCAGCAAGGAGCATTTGTCCTGTGCATCACCACATGCTGCAGCCCCAGCTGGGGCTGGCAAAGGTCTCATTGCACCTCAGACTTTCCATGCAAACTCAGTCCTCCCTTGAGGCTGCTGGGAGCTGGTGTGTCAAAGCTACACGTGGGCCTGGTTGTGTCCGTTCCAGAGGGTCCTCTTCTTTATGTCTATGTGAGATACGCAGCAGAAGGGGAGATGGGTATGCCTCGTCCTGTCAGGCTGATAAGTCCTTCAGCAGCTTCAGATGTGCTAACACGTTCTGCCTGCCAAGTTCAAGGTGATGGGAGCATCTGACAGACAGCAGCTTCCCTCTGTGTTAAACATTAATAGCTTTCCAGCTTTGCCTCTGGATTTTCTGCTGCTAAGACCCGAGCTGCCTCTCTTGAGATATCAGTCTGCGACAGAACAATTACTGCCCAAGCTCCACACTTCTGAAGAGGCCCAACGGCTTCAGTACAGAAAGGGAATGGATTGCCCGAGAGTGATTAAAGGAAATATGGGGGCATGAAGGGACTGAATTGAGGTTGTGTCGCATGGGGGTGGGCAGGGGACAGCTGCTGGGTCATGGAATCTATCTCCACTGAGGAAGATGAGTGGTTTGATTTCAGAGAGATGGTATTTCCAATATCTGATTACTCATGTAGCTTCGACAAAATCTAGGGCCACAGTACAATTCTGCCACCCTTTTCATCTCTCTCTTCTACTTCCCTCATTTTTGAATAACTTCCCAAGTACCCATCTGCATCCTCACCTGATATATTTTTGCAGACTTTTGGCTCTGCTCTGCTCCTCTCCAGTGATGGCTGCTTTTCAGGGAAGCTGCTCAAGGATGTAAATATGGCAATGTTGTATAAAGTCTCAGCAGCTTTTTTTCCTCTTCTTCTTTTGTATATGATTCACAATTTTGTCTTTCGGGAAAACTCATGCCAGTGAAATATGTCTTTTCTGTGAAATTTCGCCAAGCTGCGGGTTTTCCCTGCTGAAAATATCTGAAACTGCAAGTGTTAGAGGTTTTGGTACAAATCTGCCTTCATGATATTCGCCATTTGGAACTGAGTCAAGATTTTCTTCATGACCACGTGATCTTTCACATAGGCTAGATTTGAAAACAAACTCATTTTCTCTGCCAAGAAGGGAGGAATCCTTTCATGAAAACAGGATAAGTTCCAATTCAGCAATGATCCATGCAAACACGAAAATATAGGGTGCCATCTTTCATAAATCTAGGCTTTAAAAGATCAGCTAACAGAAAATGGCATGATTGCTTTGAAACCTACATCGTTTGCACTGGTGGATGGAAAAACATGGACACATGTAATAAAACTAGCAGGACACAAGTGTTAATTACGAGAGAAACAGTCCTTTCCTAAACAGTGTGTGTCTCTGTGTGTAGATCTCTCTCTGCCTCTCTTGCTCTCTCTTCTGGCTCATGAACCACAAAGGTGTTTCTGCTGGTGCTCGGTGCAGAGGACACAATGCCTGGCCCAGACTCGCAGGAACTGGAAAGAAGAGGTACAATCGAGCCTGCTGCCTCAGATCTTCCTGCCTGATCCATACTACTTGTCAGCATCACAAGACTTTGCACGACCTCGGTGTCGTTGCTGGAGGGACAGATGTCTTTAAGATGTAGAAGGAGTTTCTGTGCAAATTGCAAGGCAGGATGGGGACTGAGGGGTTTAGGGGAAAGGGTCCTGCAGTTCACACCTCCACGGTGGTTACTCTCTGCTGTGAGAGGTCCAGCCTGGTGGGGAAGGACCTTGCCCCTATCTGGAGGTCTGACAGTGAAATCCTACACACTAATTTTACAATCTTTCTATGACGGTTTGCATGTGACAGGAGGCAACTCAGGCTCCCTGGAAGAGGGTTTGCCTTGTTCAATAAGCAAGCCCAGCTGCCAGCTCTCTGACTGCATCAGCCCTGGGATATCTGAGGAGGCAGGGTGCCTTGGAAAAGGCATTCCTCTTCTTGAAATGTTTGTTTTGGATTTGTTTGTTTGGTGGTGTTTTTTTGGGGTGGTTTTTTTTGGTGGTTTTTTTTTTTTGTGCGTGTGTGTGCTTTTTTCCCCCCTCCATGTTGCAGAGTGGCACAGATGGGCAAGAGTAGAGAGGTGCGTGGAGCGAGGGGAACTCCAAACAGCTTGCAGTTTGAGGCATGGATTTAGCCTTGAGGAAGGCACCGGCTCTTCTTGGGACAGCTGTGGCCCAGGGACAAGTGCGAACAGGCTTTCTGTTGTGCTGATTCGCTTCCCCTGACACCAGCAGTTGCCAAAGGGGCACACCACAGCTGCAGCACAGGCGCTTCTGCCCCAGGGAGCTGCGTGAGGCTTGTGTGCTGGCTGCGGGGTGCTGCACGATCCCCCTCCTTGGTCACAACTGGGGCCACGTGAGGAGAACATCCCTCCGTGACCCAGAAGCTTCATACAAAATGGAAACCCTGCAAGTGTCTCCAGCCTCAGCAGCTTTTAGCAGCAGAGGTTCAAAGTGACATGGGTGTGCGCTGCAGGGAGCGTGGCTGAGCAGAGGAAGCAGCGTGTTACATGGCGCCGTGTACAGCTGCTCACCCGTAAGCCCCTGCAGGTAGGAGGGACTCGGAAGACCTTTTCCTCACTGAGGAGAATGTCCCTCTCTGTCCTCTCCTTTGCTGCTCAGCAAGGAGCACTGACCCTTCCCTGTCCCCAACTCCCCCTGGTAGCACTTGGCATCCGTTGCCCGAGTTCACTTGGGAACCCTGCCCACACACCCTCGCTTTTTGTAGCTGCAGCCAGCCTCTGAGGGATTATATGGCCTAATGGTTCCATCCATTTGCTTTTCTAATAGTCATATTAGGAATATTGTGAGTGCTCGGAGTCACAGATAAATCCTAGTGCTATAAACCCACTTCTGCATTTCATGCCACAGATCCCTTTTCACTCAAGTCACTCCTCTGGCACAAAGCTCTCATCTAGCTCAAGGCATGTATCACTATCCTCCAAGGCCCTAACTAACTTTGGTGGGGACAAGGCCTGTTGCTTTAATCTGGAGATGAAATTTTCCTCCACTGTTTCCTCCACTGTTTCCCCCCAACACGCACACACTTTGCTACAGTGCAAATGAAAGTGTCTATTAATTTCTCACTCAGTTATTTAGCTGGTGAAAGTGTTGGAAGGGGAGAAAGCAGAAGGATGCTCTCTTGAATGAAAAAAAGGGAGAAAAAGAGAGAAAGAAGGAGAGAGAAAGGAGAGAAAGAGAGAAGGAGTGAAAGAGAAAAAGAAAAAGAGAAAGAACAAGAGAGAGCAAAAGAAAGGGAAGAGCAGGGGAGAGAACGAGGAAAGAAGGAAAGAAAGCAAGCAGGAAAGCAAGCAAGCAAGCAAGTCTGATAATATTTCTTTTTCTGGCAGTGGTAGAAGGGCAGGACAAAAACAGGCATTTGAACTTGCCTTCCTCGCAGTAAAATGCTGGGTGGAAAGTGCAGGTGGGCTGGTTGTGGACCCTCTTTTCTGTGCAGCTCCAGGCACAAGGTGGGACACGGAGGGAGGACCAGGGATCTGGATGCCTTGTGGGGTACAGGGTAGGAGACCTTCTTTTAGCAGAGCAATACTGGACTGGCCCTGAGGAGTTTGTTTCTGAGATGCCCTGGCTGCTGCCAAGGTCCGAGCACCAGGAGCTGTCAGCACCAGACTTGGGAGTGAGCTGCATCGCTCATGTACCGACACAACCACTCCAACTACTTAACCTTCCCTGGTGAAAATAACTTGGAGGAGAAGAAAGCAGAGGGAAAAAGAAATAAGGTTACATATTTACCACCCTGTTAATATTTATGAGGACTATGAACTAGATTAATTTCCATGCACCATTTCACCTGCAATGCTTTCCTTCCATATTTATGTAAGGGGGAAATAAACAAACAAACAAAAAGAAATCCAAATATCTAGCTTCTTTTAGATGGTGCATGAGCCATCTGTCATTTAAATCCGGATACTTCACCTTGTGCAGAAGAAATCTTCCTCTGCATCTTTTTGGTCAGTGGGAATAATTTTCGAAGCTTCAGGCCAAGGGATGGCTTGCCATTCTGTGTTCTGCAGCCATCTCTTATGTCAGCTTGGGGATCACTAGCTCCTTATTGCTACCTGGCAGTAGGGATTCACCTGATTTTTAGGATCCAGAGACCCAGGAGGATTTCTGGGGAGAGCCAGCAGCAGTCCCTGCAGGATGGTGTTCCTTAGAATGGATGGGGTCCCATGCCAGGCATTAAACCAGAGAGAAAGAGAATTTGCTGCTGCAGCAGCATCAAAGGTTTGAGAGTATTATTACTGGAGCAAGATAGCATGAGACTGGGCTTTTTCTGTGAGTGGTGGCGTACAGTCCTATGGGAAGCAAGAGCTACAGGTCAGAAATGGTTGGGAAAGGGCCTTTCTCAGAGTCACAGAGAAAGCAAAAAGCAGGCCCAGTGACAAACCACTGTACTGACAGACCATGCACTGCACTACCCATTCAACTGCACTTCTTCATCCTAGTCCCAGGTGGTTGCAGATTTGTTATTCAGAAATACAACTGCTGCTGTTTGGGTACTCCCAGTTCCCCAGGGAAACATTTTCTTATTGTCTCTAGGAGAAACATAGTCAAGTCTGTTTATAAAACTAGTTATTGGTATAAATTAACATTTAAAACCCTCTACAGTTTACATTTCCATTTACAAAATCTCCTGTTAGGATTATTTGATAACGCAAATTCTCATCTACTGCCTTAATAGACCCTTCAGTGCTGGGGTGGGTTTTGATTTCAATTGCTTTTTTTTCTTCTTCTAGTAATAGGATCTGCTATACATATGACAGATTTGTCAGTGGAATTTTAACAAATAATATTAAATGAACTTTAAATGCCATTCGTATCATCAGTTTTTAATTTCAAAAGTGTCACCCTATTGCATTTTGGGAATATGTAAATTAACAGTTCACCTACTAAATTTTATGGCAGCCCAACGTGTCTAGAATACTTTCTGCTGATATTTCTGTTTATTTAATCCTTGCAATATAAGGGAAAGATTAGCTGTTCATATTTTTTATATTTGTTTTATAGTGGTTTGGTTTTTTTCATTAATGAAATGATTTAGAGTTATGCAAAGCGAGGTTCAAACTGTATTGGAAGCTGACTATCAAATACGCAGCTTGGGGGGGAAAAAACCTGGGTTAAAGAAATAGAAAGACAGTGCTGTGCAACAGCGTGTGATAAGGGTATTTAAACCCCTGTATTCATCTGGCTTTACAATGAGATACATATAAAAGAGGCACTGACCAGGGATGTTACATCTGAAGTGCAAGAAGGGAGGATAGCTAATTTGGATATCCAGACTCTTCCATTGCAGAGCTTTACATCCTGGTAAACCACTGTTCCTCTTTGAGAAAGAGCGGTTCTCACATGGCTAATACCTTACACTTTTTAATTGTTAAATGACCCCAAAAAGATGCTGCACAGATTGAAACTTCATTTTTTGTTGGATCTTGCTTAGAATTGTTAGTGATGCTTGCAGGGAAAAAGGAATGGGAAGTATGGTCTTTTTGAGCAACAGGAATGACACAGGACTTTAATAAAGGGGGAAGTGGAGAGAGAATGGAAGACTTCACGTGATCTGAAAAAGTGGGTGAAGACTGATAGGAAACAAGTTGGTGTGAAATGCTTGCAAGCTCCTTACCTGCTGTCTCCGTGAGCCTGGGCTCCACATTCATGGAATCCAGTCGTCACCGTTTCTGCCCTCCAAAGCAACACCCAGAGCCCCCTCTCTGAACTTCCCGGATGCCCCCCTTGTCCATAGTGGCTGCTGCTCTGGCTCCCAGCAGGACAGGACAGTGCAGGTGTGCAAAGAGGAAGGATGGGACTGGTCCCATTTCAGCCTGTTCCTACCAGTAGTGTGTGTGCAACTGGTTTGCTCAGCCATTTGAACTAGCTCTCGTGTAACTTGCAGGGTGGGAGACACACAGTCTGAGAGTTATTCCTGCTCAGTGAAGGGGAAAGCTCTGTGCTGCAACTCAAGTCTCATGGCTGTCCATAACAGGCTGAGGCTCCTTCTGGCTGAAATCATCCCTCGCTCCATAGAGATGGCACCATGCTGTTTTGCATCCAGATGGGATTGCGAGAGATTGGCCTGACTGTACCAGAATCAACCAGCTGTGTGTCTGCATGAGTGCTGGTGGGAAGGTTTCCAGAGGTGCCCTTCTCCCACGTATGCATGGCTTTGCCAGATGGGCTGCTGCGGGTGGATGCTGGGAACCAGCCAGCTGGAAGAATGGAGCAGGCTTGAGTGCTGGTTGGTGCTGGCAGGGGAGAAGAGGATTTGTTTTTGGAGGCATTTATCTGTAGGACAATGTGGAGAGGCCTTAGGAAATGTGGTGGGAAATAGGCTGAAAACTTGCGTCCTGGCATCGTTTAGGTAAAGAGCACTGTGATAGGCACTTTGTCAAGGTAGGACAGAACGGGGAGGCCTTATAGGCAATCCCATTGAATCCCATAGGGGCAGTCTGTCCCTTCCACCTGTGTGCCCCAAAGCAGGGCTGCCATGCCAACCCCTGGAGACTGATCAGGGGTTGGGACCCTGTAGTGCTTGTACAGGGAGTGGGGGGAGAGTGGAAGTCCACTTTCATCCACGCAAGCGCTTTGCCACACATCTCTAATGAAAGAACCCTCCTGATCACTTCATCACTTCATCAGCCTATCACTTCATTAGAGAAAATTAGTTTAACCAGGGAGAGATGCATCTCAATAAGCTGTCCAAGTGAGAGAGCCTCTCGCTCTCTTACAGGCCCTCACTTCTCCAACACAGTGGGATCCCTGGGGACTTGCCAGCAAACTTTCAGGTATATCTCGATTAATTACCATAAGCTGGTTAACCACACAGTAATCATAAATCCCTCTCATTTGTTACTGGCCAGCCATTATAGCAGCAGCAGGAGAGGTGGAGGCAAAGGGAGTAGAGAGACATCGATTCCCGTCGCAGGAAGATGGCAGATCATCAAACACAGTCTGCTGCTTGTGTGTGCCTGGGCATGCAGGTCTTTGCACAGATAATGACTGGAGCAAACGTTGATTTGTTCAGACATAGGCTTGAGAGGCTCTTACAGGATGCTCTGCCTTGGGAAATCAATAGTGGCTCTTGCAGAAAGAAGGGAAAGAAGGGGAATGCCTCTGTGGGTGAGAGCGTGGTAAGGGGAGTTGAGGTTTAGTGGTCTAGGATGTGGTGTTTGGAGTTGGTCAGAAGGAGGACTGGCTCCTGCTGGAGCGTAGCCAAGAGCCTAACACATGCTCTTTTAACTCGCCCGGGTTTCTCCCTGCTCTAACCTGAGGCATCAAAATAGGTCCGTGCCTTGAACTCAGCTGGCAGGGTCAGACATTTCTGCATAAGGCAGAGATGTGGCTTTTCCAGGCAGGGCACACGGGCGTATTGGCAGGCTTCAGGGCGTGTTCCAAGCTGGGGAGACCCAGGGCACCGGGTCGCTATCGCACCACAGTCAGGCACACATGAGCACATGGTGTCCCCTTGATGCCACCCGAGTGGAGGCAAGCAATGACTGACACATGAGGCCGTAAGCAGCTACCTTACACTGGAGTTCTTGCTTCCACGGGAACACAGCCCCTTTACAGCTACATAAATAACTCCCTTCGGGTCATTTTGCTACACCGACTTCATGACCCATGCCAATGTGCTCAAACACAAGAAAGGATCATCATGTTAATTGCAATCCTCTTGTTATGCAAAGTCATCAGCAGACTAATGTCCCATATTATTACCAGGTACTGCAGGCACCTCAGTTCGAACAGAAGCTAGGATGTGTGCAAAGACAGACCCGACACTTACGGCTGTCTGGCAAACTAGCTCGGCTCTGGGGGTACCTTGGGAAGGCAGACTACTCTCATGTTATTGCTGGAGTCAGCAACTGTGACAGCCAAGGGGAGCCAGTGTTTATGACTGAAGGAGAACAAAACACTCTCCTGCAAAAGCGCCTCTCTTGCTTTGCCACATTGTTCCCTGTTGTCTCAGTTTCCTCCTCTTCCACTGATGTCTGCTGAGCCCATAAACTGCTCATTATTATCATTGCCATGAGACATCGCCCAGGCTGTGCAGTCTCCATCCTTGGAAGTTGTCAGGACCAAACTGGATCAAGCCCTGAGGGACCTGCTCTGAACTCACAGTTGAGCAGGAGGTTGTGCTAGAGACCCCCCAGGTCCCCCCAGACCCTCCCACCTCCTGTGGTCACAGGAACTCTCCTATGGTCACAGGAACTAAGGCTTCGGCTGAAGATCGCTCATGGGTGCCACACCACAGTTGCTAAGGCCTCTGCAGATGAAGAGTTTCAAAATATACGTATTTGGGTCACCGGTTATTTTCTGTAGTTGTTTATTTCAAAAGAACTGGGGGATTTATTTGAGTAGAAACATGCTGGTGGGATGAATTACACTTGTCTGTGGTATTTCCTGCCCCGGCGCTGGTTTCTAATGGGGGTGGTATTCCCTGCAGGGTTATTTGACGCCTGTAAGCAGCTTTTGATGTACTGTAGCACACAGTTCTGGGAGAAGGAAGCTGGAGCTGAAACAGCTGCCTGTGATTGCAGGAAGCACACGCTCTGCACTGCACTGTTCATCTCATTCGCTCTAGGTGAATGTAGTGACACGGATATTAAGTAAGCAAAGGGTTCTGCTTAATCACAGACTGTGTGTGCTCATGAGAGAGATGGAGCCAGCTTCTCTCTCCCCCAAGAATGAAATATCTGGAGCAAGACAAGTGTGCTCTGAGTCCCTCTTAGGGAACCACAATGCAGCAAATGGGCAGAGGGGGCACCCCAGAGATACTGAACGATGCTCCCTGCTTAAGTAGGACAAAAGAGCCACAGAAAACAGAATGCCCCTCGAGATGTCACTTGGTATCAGGAGCCTTGGACAAACTCAGCCACCCTTCACAGCAGCTTGTCTGAAGAGGATGAGGGGAGGGCTTTCTCTGAGCAGGCATGAGAACCACCCTAAGAGACACGAATTTTTAAAAGAGAAAATATCTTCTTAACACAAAATACACTCTTCCAGCCCCTTGTCCCTAAGTGACTCAGCTGGGTGTCCGAGACCTCTATGGTACCTGCTGTCAACTATCATGAGAAACTCCTGCTGGAACAACATTCTGGGATGCAATAATTCAGATTATTTATGTACGGAGATACCTTGCCCTTGCATATCAGACAGAAAGGTACTCAGAATAGTCCTCTGAGTTTCAACCAAAAGCTCTAGATAAAATATTACTTGTGGTACAGTGTCAAGTGTGTCGCAGCAGAATTGCTGGTAAAGTGGAAGGGCCTTAGCAAGGCCTGTATGTCTCTCAGTGCTCTCTTTAGCTCACAGCTCTCCAAAACTGGTGGTTTCTGGTGGCCTCGCAGACAGTGGGACAGAGACAATTACCTGTCTGTCTTGGTCTTCCCCTCCCCGGCCCCCAGCTCACACATCCTGCCACTTTCACATACATTTCTTTGTCTCTCCTTTTTTCTGAACCTGCCTTGTCTTTTTCTCTTTAAGTTGCGGTGGCAGCAGCTGGGTTGTGGGAGCCTTCAATTTCCTATTCAGTGCATCATGGCGCAGTAATTTTCTGCACTTCCATAATTAGGGGAATTTTAAGCAAACTACCCTGTGGATGATTACAGCCGGATTCAATTTCTGTTGCTTTGATCACCAAAGGATGAAGATGCTGCTTGAATATTTGGTTATGTGCTCTGCCTAAAGAAGAACCTTACACCAGCTGCTGCCTTCCTGTCTTCTCTCTCCACCTCACTCCTTTCAGCCCCCATGAACCTCCCTACCAATTCAGAGATTGTCTTTCTGCTGCTTCTTTAGCTCAAGTGGAAGTAAGTGCTCCGTCCCGAAAGATCAAGCTCTGTTTGAATCAGGTTGTTTTCCCAGCTAAGAGGCAGCATGATCTGATTGTTAGAGCAGGGCACAAGGAAAGCATAGTCAGGGAATTTAATTTCCCAGCCTGTGCCTCAGTTTCCTCATCTATAAAGTGATGGGGCTGAGGGACAGGGCATTAATTTGCTGTTCTGCCTTGTAAAGACTCCTGCATGCAATGTTCCAAGGGCAAAATGCAAGTCTGGTTCCTTGGGTCTGCAAGATGGTTTGGAAAACCCTATGATATCAAGGTGTCTTTGAAGTGATAATTGGTTGTTCCTGGTTTTATCAGTTTTAGCACCCAGGAATAAATATGAGATCTTTTGCCATCACCTTTTTGCTTTAGCCACACTTTAGCTATGTCCTTGATCATCTACTTCCCAGGGCTGTGAAGTCATCCACGATAGAACGGTCCATTGCAGCATTTAATCTAGTTTCTAGTTCCAGAGAGAGAGAAATGACAGAGCTTGGCTGAAGTGGCTGAGGACAGCCTGTGTGTTTCCTGAACCTCCACAAACGTCTAGTGAGGGCCACAGTGAGCGGGAAGGATGTAGGACAGGAGAGGTGGGGAGATGCATTTCAGGATTTAAGAGGAGGACAGAACAGAGGCAAGGGGCTGGGATGATCAGTAGAAGAGTCAGACTGCAGCAACCTCACCCCAGCTCACACACACAGATTGTGGCAGGAGGGTGCACCAGACCCGCCACAGTCCTTCCCAGCACAGGGAAGGTCAGACCTTACCTCCCGCAGGTAGCGGTTCTCGATGGGAGATCACGCTGAAGGAGGTTCTGCCTTCCTGTTCCCAGATGTGAGTGTGATGGGCTGTCAGCTTCAGTATATTAATAGACTATTAATGCTTCCAAGTTTCCTGGGCCACGTGTATGGGTTTTCCATAGGTTAATTAGGCCATATTTCAGGATAATTACAGCTGTATATTTCTACACTAATTAAGTGGCTTTAAAACATACCCACAATGTGGCTCAGTGAATCATAATTAAACTTCCTCTGCCTCCTGCTATACACTATGGAACTAATACCCATAAAAGAGCCAAACGCTGCTCCTTGCCAGCAGCAAATTAGAGCTCGTGAAAATAATCTTATGGAATGTATCTTTTTTATAGAATCATGTACAAATTAATTCAAAATGAATATTACATGAGTCATCAAAATGCTTCAGCTTCCTTCTCTTTATTTATATTTATCCTCCCACGTGAACTGTCACCTGGTGCGGACAGCGGGGAACCAGGGTGAAGGGAGAGTGACTCATTCATGAAACGTTTGCTGAGAGCGATGTGCTTTGCTTTTCCCTCCCTTCGGCCCAGGGAAGTTTTAAGGTCCACGGGAAAATTGATGGTGAAATCTGTGCTTATTTCTTCCACTTCGGTGAAAGTCTGCCTGCCGGGGCTGCGGTTAGGTGCTGGTGGGGTAAAAGAGACCCCACCAGGACTGGCTGCTGGCTGTTACTGCCCCTCTGCTAGAGGTCAGGGATGCTGCAGCTCGACAGGTGAAGCGGGTTGTGTGGGGCAGCCAGAGCCTGCCCGGCCAGCATCAGCCTGAGAGGAGCAATCTGGCATGTCCGGGAAATGAGTGGCCAGGGACACAGGTAGCCCCGGTGGCCTGACACACTGGCCTATGGCCGGTGCAACCAGTGTTGTCCTCTCCGTGGGCCATGACCTTCTCCAGCATGGAGAGCATCTTCAGTTTGGTTATTGTTTGTTCTTATGAATACCAGTGGGGCTGGTTGCCCTGATGGCAAAGAACCTACTTCTTCTTTCTGGCCTTTGTGGCCACAAATGTTTTTCCCTCTTTGCCCTCCTTTGTTGCTCTCTAGCTGTAGGACCAGTTCCTTCCTTTTTCCTCTGCTGTTTTTAGACACAGGCATCAGATGCCCTTTCAGCCTTCACTTTTGTTAGGCAAAAATGCCAGCCCCTTCTCTGCCAGGCTTGTCATTCCCTAAAAGAGCCCAGTAATCCCTTCTCTGACTGGTTTCTTTTCTGTTTCTCAAGATGTGATCTATCCCTTTCTTTGTGCCTTGTCTCAAGGTATTATCACTGCCTCCTGCCTACTGGAAAGCTGCTGTTAAGCCATTCTAGTCTTTTCACTGGCTGCTTGTAGGCACAGTGTCCTACACTTGGCTGGGGGCTCCCAGACTCCTGCAATACAAATAATAATCGTACTCTTCTCCCTTACATCAGATTTTACCATTTCCAGTGAAACTTTGTCACCCCTGAGCAAATTTTAACTGTCATATATTTTCCCCCCCCTAGCCCCCTGCCCTTTTCTGGATTTGTGAATGTTGTTCAGCAGTCCAAAAGGGCCTGGAAAACTGGGATTAAGTATAGGGATATGTCTTGGCCAGCAGATACCAGACAATATCTCTTTGCATTTTTCAACTGATTTCTAGATAGATAGATAGATCATTCTGACTGAGAGAAGTTGATTTTAAGCAATGTTATAGCACATTAATGGAAATCAAATGTGATATTCTTATTCACCCTCGAAACTCATTCCAGGCGTTGAGTTCAGCTACTCAGTCAGGACACAGACACAACGCCATGTGAGCAGCGTAGCCAATCTGAAACAGCTCTCATTTTGAGTTCTGAATTTTTGCAACTAACTTCTGCTGCAAGGCACAGCAAATTCAAAACGTCCACTAGGACCAGGGTTTCACACCCAGAGTCCCTCTGCCATTTTTATGCGTAACCTCACCTAATGAATAGATTCTGGGAGAGACATCTTCATGCAGAGCTCACAGACAGGAATGGAAGCCAAATTTGTAGGATTATTGATGAATTATTCAGCCATTTCTGCCTGTAACACTGACACACGAGTCAGGAGCTTAATGCCCCGAGGCACCACATTCATTGTGGGAGTACGAATCCTGGAGTGCTGGTTTATAATCAACATATTGCATAAATGCCTCTTATTTGTGCAAATCAATTTTCTCGAGGTCTCAGACCTTAATCTCAAGTGCCTCCTGCTTGGGAACAAAAAATGTAAGGTTTGGGTGGGGCTTATTCCCTATGGCTTATGTCAAAAGTTCATATCGAGCAAGGGGGCAGAAAAACTGCTTGGTTCATTACTTACTTATTTGTAATGAGTGGGTGTGGAAAAAATGCAACAAAACAATTCAGGTGAGGTATAAGGAAAAGCTTTCTCATTATGAGAGGAGTGAGGCATGGGAACAAGTTATCCAGGAAAGTCATTGAATCTCCTCCCTCAGAGGCTTATAAAGGTGGGCTTAGCCAGCATCTGTCAAGGACGTTTTGGGTATATATGATTCTGCTTCAGTGAAAGAGGAAGAGATGCAATGTTCTCCTGAGGTCCCTCCCAGATGTACACGTCTAAGACAGAAAGGAAGAAAATTAAATTATGGCTCAACTGAGACAGTCCTCAGTTGTGATGAAGATGTTTCAGAAACATCACTGAGTGTGGGAGACATTAGCCTTGGCAATATGCAAATTCCCTGGGATGGATGAAACCTGCCTTAATTCAAACCACAGACACCTTGCCCTGCAACAATCATCAGTGCTGAAGGCGGCTTTCTTTTCAAAATGCCTGTAAGCCGCACGGAGAGAAGAGGAGGAAGCTCAGCAGATCTTGGAAGACTCCCACCTCTCTTCTGTCCTGTCCCCTGCAGTCTAAGTTGCATGTCCAGCAATAGCGTAAGGGGCTGCTTATCCCCTCAGGCCAAATGTAAATCTGCCCCAAGCCTTGCCCCAAAGCCTCCAGGAATTACACTAGCAGTGTCTTAAAAAAACCCACTGAAATTGGGTGATGTTAGACATGTGAGTGATTATTTTTAAATCTGTTTGAAAGATTTGGGTGCCCTGTTCCAGTTCAGAAGGAAGGGATTCAACCTTCCCCTCTGCCTGCCCACCCAGGTTCCTGGACAACGCTTGCCATGTGCCATTAACCCAGCTTTCAGGTTGCACTCCCTAGGGGGCTATTTTTCTGTCTCTGGAGGAAACACGGGGCTGTATTTTGATGCAACCTGCTAAGTGCCCTGCAACACTTAGACTGGAAGGCACTGTATAAAATGTGAACCATTATCATTAATCGCTCCTCTATGTTGCTGCTGACTTTTATGTGGCAGGCACTGCAGTCTATAACAAGCTACTGTCACTGTAAAAATATTCCTGTACATTTGCGGCTGAGCTGGAGGGCAGATGGGGAGAAGGGGAATGAGCATTTGCAGCTGTGGAGAGGGGTGAAGGGGGCTGGTGCTTTGCAGGGGGTGGCAGAGCTATGGGGAAGAGGCAAGGCTGGATGCAGCTTCCGTAGGGCTGGGGCTACACCAGGCAGTGATCCCAGCAGGAGTTACAGTTTGCTGCAGTAGCTCCATCCCTGAGTGCAAACGCAGGAGGGTTGGCTCCCTGAATACAAATGGACTTTGTTGCCGTGTGGATGGCCTGAGAAAAATCAAGCACATCTTTTCCTACAGTTGGACAGCAATAGTAGACCTGTGATGACTTCCAGCAAAATTCTGGATTAGGGAGCCTAACTGGGTGCTGAGCACTTGGTTTTGAGGACTGAATGAATGCTGCCACAGGGAGGGAGAGAGCAGGGTCGAGGAGGACTCCCATTCTAGGGGACTCACAGGATAGGAGAGGCCTGTGGGAGCAGAGCGGTGGTGCAGGGGGTGCATCACGATTGGACTGACAGAGCTAGAGAAAAGGAGCATGCAATGGGGGTGCAATGGCCCTTTGTTGTGCAGAGGGTAGAGGGTCGCTGCTAGGCAGGGTTGAGAGTCTGGGCTGCAATAGAGTGCATGCCCAGGGACCCTGTACACACCACAGAACAGATCTTCAGGGTGCAGGTGAGCTCAACAAATGGAAATCAAGTATGTCCAAGACAGAAGAGAAACTGACACTACACTCCCTTCCTGGCAGACGGCTCCTCTGTGTTGGAGGGAATGGGACTGTGGCTTGGCTATGCCAGCTGTGCTCCCATCTCCTCCGGCCTCTCCTCCCCCTGAAAAGGGGCATGATCCCCGAAAGAAGCCACAGCCACTTGCCTTTATCTTGCCAACAGAGCTGGTAACAGATTAAAGGAGAGAGCAGAGGATTTGTTCTAGAAGAAATGCTATCACCTCAGGCAGTTTTAATAAACTGATAATCAAATAAAGAACAGACTACAATAAATTAACATCTTTTACCAGAAGCCAGGCAAGACCATCCTTTTAAAGCCATTGTGAGTGTTGTAACTGGTGAGAAGGAGGAGGGAGGGGAGAAGAAGGAGCAGTCGAGGGGAAAAGTGTGTGTGGGGGGGAAGGCATTTAACCCCGCTTGTTAGACATGCGCATCCCGCGTCTAATTTCCAACGGCCTTACACCATGTGTGAGCGCTGATAAGGCCCTGTGTGAAATTGACAGCTCGGTCTGAGGCGTCTATCTGCTATAAACCATTTCTTTATTGCACAGATAAAGGAGCGAGGCTGGCTGAGCATGACTGTGCGATTAAACTTTCCGTCCAAGGAAGGAGAGGTGAAGAAAGAAACACATTCCTATTAAGACCGCTATTAGTTAATGAGCAAGTGTGTGTGTGTGCGGCGATACAGTATTTGCACACACACAGGCACACCTGGTCCCAAGCTGGGAGCGAGAGTGGAGCAGGACAGAGGTGGAAAGGCGGGATGGGCAGTGGAGGGAGTAGGGGCGATGGGAGCATCATGCAACATAGGTGGTCTTGGAGATGTGTGCAAGAAACTGGGTGTGAGAAGCAGGTAAATAGGGAGCAGTCCTGGTGCAAAGCACGTTTTGGCACAGTCAGCTGTGTTGGTGAGGACAGGCATGCGGCAATGCCGGAGGAGTGGACCGTGCAGCGGCTGGATAACAGCGGCGCTGCTGCTGCCTGATGGAGCGCCTCTCTGAGCTCAGCTGTGAGGGTTTTGTGCTTTGTGTACTGAAACTTTGACGGCTTTGCTGGGGGGTGCTACACTGCCTGTCGTGTTTCCTGAGGGTGTTATCCCTGCGCTTTCAATGCTGCTTTACATGCATTTCTATCTCCGGTGCACTCCCCGGCTAAGATCACTGGTGATCAGTAGGGCGAGGAGAAAGGGGAGAGACGTACAGCCCTCAGGCTCTTCCAGCTGCGGATTTCTCCTCTCCTTTTCTCAGCCAGGGAAGGTGCCTGGACAGTGGTCTAACATGGCACTATGTGGCAGAAAGTAGCGTGCCCCCGCCCTGTCCTGACTGCTAATGGAAGCCAGTGTACTGGAGAGAAGGGAACGAGTGGCCCGGAGGGTGTCGGAACACTTGGACTGGAGCAGGCCTGCTAAATCAGAGCAGATGGCCACATTAGCCCTGCAAAAGAGCAGCAACTCTCCCTGTTCATCACTGGCCCCCCATCCAGTCTCAGCCTTCCAATTTTCTCTGCAAGCCTTTGACAGCTGCTCCCGGGGAAATTGCACTCGTGTGGTGAGCCAGGGTTAGAGAAACGTAGCCCTCACCTCCTTTTCATTACCAATAAGCAGGCACCCCCTTTGTCTTCTAAAGCAATTTCATAGCCGGTGCACAAACACGGAGCCGTCAAAAAGGAGCCTTTCACTGGGCTGGCACGAGAGACAATGCGAAGCAGATACACCTTCATCAACAAAGAGGCGCATTTCCATTTTGATAACAAATGTCTCTGGCTCCCCGTTGAACACCCGCATCTTGTTTTCCCTCTTTTTTCTCTCTCCTTGCCTGAGCCAGCGAGAGGAGTCCGCCAAGCAGAATGGCGCGTACAATAGCATTTCCCCCTTCCCTCCCATTGCCAGTTGTCGTGCTGACAGATCTGATAGGCCTGCGTGCCACGCTTTGCCTTTCCTTCTAAACAGGAGAGAGAGAGAAAAGCAGGCCTTATTTTCCTCCCTTCAGTGTTATCTTCCTCTTTCATGTTCTCATTACAATGCCACCATGGTGATAGAAAAGGAGAGATTCAGGAGCTGCCAAAAGAGCCACCGAGCCTTTTTCTGCCTGTGCCCTTCCCCCGGGTGTGTGCACGCTGGACAAAATGTGGCTCCCGAGGAACTGCAGTATTCCCGGGCTTGCACCACAGCTGAGTGTAACTCCTCAGGCTCCTCATTTTAACGGGCCGCCTGGATGCAAGTAGGGCAGGAACCAGAGGGCTGCGCAGACACAGGGCTCCCAACCAGCTGACACGCAGTGCACCCTGCGTGGGCACGTACGGGGCTGCTGTCCTGTTAGGATTAGTGAACCTGGCCCTAACCATACAAAGACAGGCAGATAGCTACCATAACTAGAGGACTCCACCCATTTCTAAATTATTTACCTGTTCTACCTCCTCCATAAACTAATTATCTCAAGAAATTACACCACTGATCTCAGTCCACGTTGCAAAAGATGAACAACTCTGGTTGCTCTTGCTTTTGCCAGACTGAAAAAGCAAAGCGCTGAGTTTCTGTCCATCTCCTTGTCTTGGCCTGATGCTGTCCCATGGCTAAGGTGTTTTCCCTGCTGCCCGAGCAAGACCAGCATCTTGTGACTTGTCTGCATTGGAGACAAGGAACCTGATGTTATTAGGCATTGTGTTACAGGAGGAAATTAGCATAAAGAGCCCTCCCGGTTTGGCTGCTGTCTCCCAGGCCTTGCAATATTCATGTCCCCATGGCCCGTGGAAATGTGAGCACTTTCTTCTGTGAGCAGCTCCCAGCTGGGGTCTCCTGACAGAGGAATGCATCAGAGAGTGAGTCAAAGCCAATGGGGACAGGGGGAGGCGAACTGGGAGAAATTCTGCTCTGAGCATTCAGACTCCAAAACAACACTGCCCTGATGTTGTGATGGCTGTCGAACATCGCAGTTGGTCTCAGCCACTGGGGATCCTGGGGAAGGCAGGAGAGGAAATGAAGAGCTCCAGCTCTTTGTCCATAGGGGCTCTCTGTGACCAAGCACTACTGAGCACAGCAAGGGTGAGTTTGCTCCCTCCAGACTGCTAAGAGAGGATCCTGAAATGTGGCTGGAAAGATGTGAGGGACCGTATATGTTCCTCCCTTTACGCTATCAAGTGGTGAATCAGAGAAGGGCTCCAGTGCCAGGAACTGATCAGAATGCTGCTTAGTCCATCTTCCTTGTCGCTGTCTCTAATAACAAAATGCAAACTCCCTCTTGTGATGGTGAAGACCACATGCATGCACTTGCTGCTGGTCCTCAGCAGCTGGATAACTTTACTCCCCAGAGCTTGTTTAGATGGCCATTATCTCATCTACCAACACTTCTTGCTCAGGCAAAGTTTCCAGCCTCAGCAGAAGAGCAGTTTCCTTATCAGACTCATCCTGAGAGGATGAACAGATGCCTTCTTTCATTGCAATACCTCTTGGTGACATGATGTGGTGCAGGGATTGATAGAGAAGCAGGGTTGGAAGGATATTCCGATTTGAAAGGAAGAGAGAGAAAGAATGGAGGAAAGGCAACCTAAGGAGAGGGAGAGTGGAGTGTGAAGAGGGTAAGGAAACAAAAAGGAGACCTTTTTGAGGGTAGGAGGGAATGAAAGAGTGGGGAAGTGATGAAAACAGAAAGGGAAAGAAGCATTACATATGATGGATTGTTCGCCAGGAATCCAAGATCAAAATGCCAACTAAATTAGGGTATTATAGGTCACTGAACAGAAATTGCACAATGGCTGAATCTCTAACAAAGGTTAAAACACGGAACAAAGACAAATAATGACACAATCCAGAGTCAGTGACCATAAACTCCACACAAAACGGAGGGCGTCGCAGAGATGATGGGAAAGCAGAAGAAATCGTTGCTTGCAATCAGTGTTCAGTGGGTCAGATTGAAAATAAAATGTGTTTTCCAGAGCTAGAATCCTATATGAAAACGCAGATGCAGGTTTGACAATATTAATACACTTAAAACACTCGATAGGAATGAGAATCCAACATCAGCTTAGGGACAGACAGAAGCATGCTTAAAATGTACAGTATTTTATATGAATGTTAGAATGAAGGAAGGAAACCCTGGTTTCTCCGAGCTGCTGAATATAGCTGTCTGGGAATTTTTCAGTGAAATCTTTGGTTGGAGAATAACAACTTAGCTAAATTGAAGCCCTTTGCATTGAAAAGGTCAATTTGCTAAACTTCCCGTTTTGAAAACATTTACAGAAAAGAATTGAAATGGTTGAAGCATACCAGTTTTAGTCTGGTTTTCTAAGGAAAGGGAGATTATGAGATCACACCACATATGGTATGCTTGAGGAAAGGCAATTGTTTTTCTGTCCCCTCCTACAGCTCTTGAACCCTTTGACAGGCTTCAACCAAATTTGACAAAGGGATAGTGGGCCTCGGTGTTATTGAACTCTACACAGGTTTGTGCAAGAGGGAGCCATGTAGAGAAGAGGTTGAGGAAGCAGCTGGGTTGTGACATTGAACACCAGCACCCATTTTCAGGGCTGATTATACCGTTTTGATAAGGAATGAGCCATCAGGTCAGTGGTGTGGGTAGTCTCCTTTGCCTGGGGAAACATAGCCTGTCCCTGCTCTGGTCCCTGGGGCCTCACACCCACCAGCCTGGACCCAGAGTCCCAGAAACCCTGACTCACCCTAATCTTATATATAAGCCACCTCTGCTCTCCCAGACAGGTTGTCCTCCAGGTGACTTTTGGCGTTGCTATGGCAGCAAAATTGATAACTCCCATCTAAAAAGGCAATTCACTGTTGCACAGAAGATCAACAACATCCATCATGCCTGTAACCCATTGGTGCTGGGGTATATGACCACCATATCTGCTTTTTTTCAGAATTTTTCAGAAGTCCTTGTAGCTGTATGCTGTTCGTTGGGCCACCCTATGAAGAGGCAGTTGTGGCCCAGCATGTGGAAAGTGAGTGAAAGACATGCAACATTCTTGCTTTGCCACACACGTTTTACTTCACCTTAGGTAAGTCTCAGCGGAGAGCGGGTGCTACCATGGCTGCTTCATGTCAGATGCTCAGCAGCGTGCTGTTCGTCAGGGGGATGCTTTGGGTCCTGCGTGCGGTGGTAGATGCTCATTCAGCTTCTTATCTTGTTCTGCTGTGAGTCTGAGATAGCGAAGACCTGTTGGATTTCTTTAGGATGCTCTCTTTTTGATACCTCAGATCTGCCCGGCAGCCAGTGAGGTTGTATAAATAGAAGGAATCTAGGGATGCAAAAGATGGAAAGGCAGGCCGTGTGGTCTGTGACACAAACCTGGTCTGTTATCTCTCTCTCCAGACAGAGGGCAGATCTGGGAGTCATTCATCCCACAACCAGTCTTACAGCAGCTGGCTTCAGATCTGAACATGACAAGTCTCCCTGCAGATGCGGGGCCAGGGTTTGTCTCTAAGGCGGTGCGTTTTACTTGGCCCTTCCCACAGATACCGGATTTGGCACGGTGCGTTCCGGAGGCAAAGGTATGAACTCCTTGGTCCCTAGGCAGACCGAGAGAGGAGACAGGTCCTGTGCACTGGCTCCGTGGAGGGCAGCTGCAGCTCACAGTAGCTCAGCAGTGCACACAGCAGCTACACTGACTGGGAAGAAAAGAAAAGGAGGGAGGAGAGACACATGACAAAGCTGAGAGCACAGTCTGGCTATAAAATGTCCTGGCTGCAAGAAATCCAGGTGACAACAACATGTGAAAGATCCCTTCACTGGTCTAGACATTTCTAGGGTCGCCATATCTCACCCTTTTTTGACACAATCATGTCTCTGCGAAATAATGTTAAAAGCAAACACCGGTCCTCTGCCCTCCAAAATCCCAGGCAAAAAGGCAATGATGAGATCCAGCTGCTTGTACCACGGCACTTAATAAATGTTGACATTTTTACAGAGAGAACTGTCTTAAGTATTTTATTGGTGTTAATATGATCTACACAGGATTAACACGATCCCCAAAATTGTTCTCTCACCATGCAAGTAAAGGCATATTTGCTTTTGCCTTTTACTTTGTACCTGGTTATAACTCTGCTTCCCTTTGATGCTGGGATGATGGAGCAGGGAGGGGATTAGCCACTTTACACCTCCTAGCCCCCTCCCTGGCAGCACGGGCGTGCTGCCCTGCTCTGTTGCCGAAGCAGTCGCTGTGCTGCTCAGCTCTGCTCTCCTCCATTTTCCCTTTTGACCTACCTTATTTTTAGCTGCTTCTCACAGCTCTCTGAGCTGCATATTTCTTCAGCTTTGATTGTAGCGGCTGAGGTAGCAATAGCAAGTGCAATTTTCAAGCTATGTTTCATGGACGATTTAGAATAAAAACCCCTGCATTAGCCTGAGCAGGCTCCATAGCGTTCACAAAGCGGCTGCTTATCACGCACACATACTGCATTCTGCTCTCTCTTCACTTCCCTGCTTATAGGACTGACACCATTAGCTGGACTGGTCCAGAGCTACTGTTTCCCACCCACATAGCTTGCAAACAAGCCTCTTCCTCACTGGCCCTCCAGAGTAAGAAAACAACTCCTTTGTACTTCAGCATCCCTCACCAGTGATGGAGATGAAGGCTCCTCCTCTCTTGTCTGCAGCAGTAGGGCATCTTCCATCCCACACGGATACCACACCCCAAGACCCTGTCTGCTAGGTCCCGTGCTACCTGCTAGGCTGTCCTCCACAGTCAGGGTAGGGTCTGTGACAAGAATCCAGCCATCCCTCTGGAAGCCTGTGAGAAGACAGCAGCCCACTAAATCCAGCTCAGCTCTGCAGCCAAGCAGGCTTCCAGGTGGAGTACCTCCAGACAAGGGCAGGAGCTCTACATCATTGCTTTTATCTCTGAGTGTTTTCCAGCCTGCACCTCAGCCCTCCTTACTGCCTCTGTGATGGAAGAACAAATAATTATGACAAGCCACAGGATGTTAAAGGCAGGCTCTCATTCCTTCCCAGCACTCACCTGTGAAGATGCAGTCACCTTTCTCTCCATTAATCCCATGGAAGCTCGGCAAACTGCTTCTCCACAGCCCCAGCGCTGGTAAATCTCTCTTGCTCACAGCTGTTTATTCCCTGGTTGGAGCAGCTGGGATTTGCAGCTCTATAAAAGTCTCTGAGCACCACTGGGGCCCTCAGGCACCCTCATGAATAACACCACTCAGTATGGAAATGATCTGTCTGGGGAGAGGCCAGGCAGAGCCCCTGGGCTGCCATTCTTGTCTCTTGGCTGAGGGGATTCCATCTGTCTGGTGTCCCAGCCTAAAGCCTGTTACCTTCACGATGGTTTTGCATGTAAAAGTTTCACCCAGCACACAGGGATGAAGGAGATTTTCCCCACGGCCTGCTGGCTTCTGTGCGATCCCTGTCCTTCCCAACTCACGGTGTGCAAAGTCCCCAGCACTGTGTTCCCAGACATAAGGGGGTAAATCCACCCAGCAACAGTATTACTTATAGGAAATGACAACTCCACCGTAGTGCTTTAGGGTCTCCTTGCCAACTGAGGCAACCCTGGGGAGAAGTCTGTATGTGAGATCAAGGGAACACTGTCAACATCCCTATTAATGGTGTGCTGAGGCACAGGGAGCTCATGTAAGCGTGCAGATGGAGGAAATGATACAGACCACAGTCCTTCCCCTGACTACCTACCCACAGCCACGTACAATCTCGCTATCTTTCATTGCCATCCACTGCCAGCCTTGTCTTTCTATCCCGCTGTTCAGTGCACATCCAGTACAACCTGTGTCATGCTGTTCTCAGTGACTCAGTAAGCAGATATCTGGTAAATACACAAAAAGCTCTTGTCTCCCCATGTTACCCAGAGCCTGGGGAAAAGCTCTGGGAGAGCAGGTTCCAGCCCACTTGTTCTGATGCCTCCTCGCCTGGCCAGCCAACGTGCCAGCCGCCACACCGAGCTGAGTTCAGCAACCACATATTCTCAAGTGGGTGAGCAGGGAAGGATTTAGCCAAGACCCTATCAAAGCTGGAGTCAAAGAAACAGCGAGGTCTGCACCTCATTAAGTGGAGTTAGGAAGTGTGACGGTGAGCTACAGGCTGCTGGACATCCATGTTCTGCAGAAGGAAAAGTCTTGAAAATCTTGAAAGCAGAGGGAGGGAGGAAGAGAAGGGCAGAAAAAACCCACAGATAAATGGCAAGGCCAGTTCTATCTATAGCCTCTAAAGGATCTCTGTGCATTCAGACATCCTAGTCTTTCTATGCAGGATGGCACCAGCACAGACCTGCTCAAGGTCCTCAGCCTGCACGTTTGAACAGCTTGGTCCCAAAGCGGTGTAGCTGTCCCAGAGGACTTAGTACTGCTGCTGTGTTGATGCAACCCTACTGCTCCTGGTCCCAGCATCAGAATGGTCTCTGCTTGTTCAGGAATCTCTGCCCACCTCAGGGACTTGCCTCAGGGTCAGGCTGATGAACCTGTAGAGCAACTGGCCCCGGGGCAACACCTTTGCCATCGCGTCTGCCCGCCTTGGCACCTGAGGCAACAGCTCCTGCCTCAGACACTGTTCTGCACAGCTACAGTCCCAGCGACACCAGCACACGCGTCTTGGCACAGAGATTGCTGGGTGTGCAAAAGGGAGCCTACCAGCTGGCGAGGGGTTGGGGCCAGATGGTGGGCAGGATTAGAGGCATTTGATTTTTCAGTATGCATCGGAAACCTAGATGATCTAATATCGCTCCAGATGTGAAATGCCTTAATCCACAGGGAGGAGATCTTTTTTTGAGGGGAAGGGACAGTCCCTGCCAACTCCCTTCCTAGAAAGGAATTCTCGTGCCTTGTGGGGCCTAGTGGTCTGGGAGTGCGCTAAAGAAATGACAGCATATAGCTGGCTCGCCACTCTTTACTGGCAAGCCACACAGAGAGCCTTGCTGCACAGCAGCTCCCATACTCCTCCACACAGTCATTTGGGCTATGAGACTTTAAAAAATGCCTTTATTACAGGGATTATTATTTTAAGTAGGTTAAACCATCATTGACAATGCCAGCTACCCTGAGGAGAAAAAAATAGTGACTTGGAGACCGGTGATTTCAAGCAGCTGCCCACTTCTCCTCCCAACCCCATTCTGACTAATTCCAACCTCAGGCAGATGCCTCTTGGCTATGATCTGCGATGCACAAAAAAAGCTTTATAAATAACCACTATTGTTCCAAGATTTCCATCTCTGCCTCTCGCTCCTTCACCCTCTCCCTCCTTCACCCTCTCCCTAAGGCAGATTCTGAGGCCTCCATTTGTGCTAAGGAGAATCAGAGGAGGGCCACGCAAATCTTCCCTTTCTGCTCTGCACTGCATTTGCTTTTCTCCCGGTACGCATGGCTTTGCTGCAGTGGAGGCACAGAGCTGTGCACCCCCTGTTCCAAAGTGCACCTTGTGCGAAGGGCGAGGGGGAGCTCAGCTTTGTGTATCTTCGCCACTTCACTGCTGCATAAGAACAGCTACCTGCTTTAGTCTATGCATTTTGGTTTCACATCGGGATTTGATTCATCTCTGTGTTCCTGAACATCGCTAAGTGAAGAAGTATTTTACCATTCAGGGAAGCATGCGCCCGAGCAGGGTTTGTAAATAAGGACTGAGAGCCTCATCTCTGCAGGACTTTCGATGCGGCTGGAGCAGCTCAGCCCGACTGGACTCCCAGAGGTTTTGCGTGAGCCCCCATGGACTGCCCGCATGTGCCCCTGCAGCCCTCGGGAGCTTTGGAACCCCTTGCTAGGCTGTGTAGTACCTTTGCAGGACAAAGGGTACCTCTGTGTGTGTGTCAGCTTGCCTTCTTCTCTGAGGGGAGACCCTGGCTCGTGGAGTGCTTTGAAGACAGCGGACTTAAGAGCCAGCTCAGAGGGCGAATTCGGTGTGTTTACCCCCGACGCCCCCTCCCAGATTATTTGACTGTGAGAGATTAGGCTGAAGAAACATCCGCAGTTACAGATGGTTCCCTCTCAGATAATGCACCCAGTCACCCCCCCTTCCAAATTAACTTCATCCCTTCCGGATTGAGGGGCTTAACACAGATGGAGACCCCGATTTCCCACTACCCTCTGCACATCACGGGGGAGGGGGAGAGGCGTGGAGCACACAGGCACCCACCGTGTGAAACAGGCTAGTGACTCTGTGTGTGAGCATGCCACCGGGAGGGCAAAGCAATTTCTCCCGGGCTGATTTCTCTGATAGGGAAACTGCAGAGCCAGGGGGTATTTTCCAAGAAGGATTCCTAGCAAAGGGAAGCAGAGCATTCCCTGGAGCTGGGTTATGGTAGTTTTCACACTTACCAGCTGTTTGCACATGAAATTGTTTCACACGATTAGGCAGGTAACAGCACCTTTAAGCCCTGTGTCAAATATTATTACGCAATAAAATAAACCCCTGAAGGAAATCGTCTTGACACACACCCTGATTTACACCCTGCACCATGAAGATAATTACATTTCAGTTTGATAGATAAAAGGCAGCATAGGAAGCTTGTGAAGAAGGTGCAGATTTCTGCAGTATGTGCTAAGTCAGAAGTGTCTTGTTAATCATTGTTTTACAGGAATCAAACAAACATTAGTACAAAGAGGGACTAACAGGCCTGATCTCCAGGGTGGCTGTGCAGAGTGGTGAGAACAGGGAAGGAATTGGGGAAGGAACTCTTGCTGAACGGGTAACAGGGAAGGTGAGCAGTAGGACCTCTTCCTGCTTCTCCAGTTCCTAAATAAGTGTATAATGCTCATTAACCCTGTGTGCAATTTCTCATCCCCCTTCCCAACAACAACAAAAAATGTGGCTTTCAGCATGGCTGCAAATGTATTTGAAGATGTATTAGGCTGGTGGAGAGAAGGGCCAGGAAGGATGCATTTGCTTGGGAGGGAACTTACTGTCTAAGAGAAGGGAAATTATCACTATTCCCTATTCCCAAAATAGGGGCACTGGGGTGTGTTGAAGCTGTATTCTGCCTCTGACCTAGTCCACGGGAAGAAGAAGTATTGACTTCTTCTATTGACAGTGGACACTGGACCTTACCTGTAGTTTATCTTTACCTCGCCTTAGTGCAGAAAGACTTTCCTTCTTTCTTAGTTATAGGGAAGGCACCTCATGTGGAAATCCCAGGAAGGAGAGTGAGATTTAACCCCGTCTCATTGCCAAAAAGCTCATGCCATGAGTTCAAGACCAGCACTGTTTTTTCCTTTTTTCCTTCTCTTGCTTGGAGGTTTGTGAGACTAATCCTTTGTGGGTGTGAAAAAGGGCAGAAAAGCCTGAGGCAACCGAAAGTCTTTGTCCCCACCTCCTTTCCCGGTAGAGAAGTTGTGGCCTGAAAGTGCAGCTCTGTGTTCTCTAAGCAGAGCAAGAGTCAAAAGAGGAGTAGTATGTTACGTGGACCATCACTGACTGAAGTGAGCTGTGCGGGATATGGAGCATTTCGTTTCTCAGTGGTTCATAACCCTTCAGCCTTGGCAGCCCCTGCAATTCATCACTTAACGCAAAGGAATATGTATTAGAAATGACAGGCAGATTACACTCTGGGTAGAGCCAAACCTTCTTCATTTGGGTCTGGAATTGGTTTTAGGCTGCAGGGGACCTTGACAGTGATAAATAGTTAGTGTGGCGGGCACTGCTGCCTGCACTTGCAACTCATTGAGTGGAGTGGGTATTTCATTAACATTATTTTATTAACTTCCCAGTGATGAGAGGCATCAGCTGTCATGTTGCATTTTGACTAGAGAGAGCACAAGAGAAGCCGGAGACACAGCTGAAGGTTCACAAGGTGGCTCCTCTGGGCTGCCTTCACTGGCACACGCCCAGGACAGCAAAAGTAGGACTCGGGAGAGGTAGTTTGGAGCAGACATCAGTGCTGGGGCAGTGAGTGGGGAAGATTAAAGCAAAAGAGTATTTATTGGGAGGAGAAGCAGAACCAAAGTCAGACCTGCTGTGGGATTGTCCCAGAGGCTGGGGCTGCACTAGCTGGTCTGTGGACTTGGCAAGTAAAGCAACTCTTGTTCCTTCTTCCCTTTCCCCTTTCATTTCAGAGACTGTCCTTCCTAGTCTTTTCTCCTGCAAGTATTTTGAGCATATGGATGGGGGGCAGACTCAGGGGTAGGGACAGTGGGACTGAGATAGCTGCTGATAGTGGCTGAGGGGAGCTGAGGAGAGCAGGCTGAAAGCTGGGATTAAATGGATGTTGCAGCATTGGATTGAGTTCTGTCCCGCTCTCACATCTTTGCCTTTTTGCTTGTATGAGCACAGGCGAAATAAGCACTGTGATTAGAAAAAGAAGAGAAAAGAAAGAAATTAATTACTCATAAGAAACTTTTAAGATCATGGGTTAGACACTGCCTTCTTAAAAGTCTCCAAATCCCCATGAAAAGCCAGGTCCATGCAATGCACTTTACATACTAACAGAGTCTAATTCCCTGTCTGATAAAAGCAGAAGGAAAGATAAAAAAGCCTGAAGGCAAATAGGATTAATTGTGTGTCAGAGGTGCCTAATTAGAAAGAATGATGGACTGGTAGGCAACACACAGGAGGCACGAGCCAGCCCAAGCTGCTCTTAATGGCCTTTTCCATGTACCCGCTATATGCAACGTAAATGCTCCAGCATCAACAAGCCCCCTGTTACTGCTCCGTCCCTTCACTCAGGGAGCTGGGAATCCCTCCTCTAGTAAATCCCATGAGTCAGTGTGACCCTGGGAAGATTTCATCTGTTCACGTGCTTATTTACTCCATCTACCTTTCCTTTGAAAAACTGATGTTAAGGAACTCTTGTTCCTTCTTCCCTTTCCCCTTTCATTTCAGAGACTGTCCTTCCTAGTCTTTTCTCCTGCAAGTATTTTGAACATCTGGAATGTCTGAGGCCAGTATTTCTCCTCGCTCTCCACTTCAGTGAACCCCTGAGTCCCTGACTTCCTATGAGGGCATGGAGTTGGCTTTTCTTTAGACTTGCCCCATGTCAGTAGGAAAGCCAAGCCACTCAAGGGAACTCATAGTACATGAGCAGGCAATAAAGATGGGGAAAAGAGCCTTTTACCCCTGGGATTCTTCTTCTAGCATGGATCAGGCCAGTGCTGCTGAAGGCCCTTGTTCTCTTGCTGGCTCCGAGGTCCTACCTATACCAGTCCTGCTGGCCTGAGCGAAAAAGAGGAGTCTAGCTGACACAGTCAGCAAAGATATCAATAGCTGGCTGAACCAGAGATACATCCTGGCAGTGTCCCATGGCCCATTAGGAGAGATGCTGCCCAGAGATACATCCTGGCAGTGTCCCATGGCCCATTAGGAGAGATGCTGCCCAGAGAGGGAGCATGGGTTGCCATAGTAAATGGAAATAAATGGCCAGCAGTGTTGCACTGGAATTTTCCATAAAGGAGAGCAGCTGGAGGGGATCTGGTTATTACATGTGGTGGGCAGGTTCCAGTCTCTTCTCTTGCCTGAGGGCTCAGAGAGCATGAGTGGGACTAATTTCATTTCACCTAAAGCATTCAGTGAATCCTTTTCACCATGTAAAATCCATTGCAGTTTTCTCATTAATCCTCCAAAGTACAGACACTTACTCCAGGCCTAATCCCACTCTGCTATTGTGTTTCTCTGCTGCAGCCTTCCCTCATCAGCTTAACAAATTCCCTCTATTTCAATAGAATATCCAAAGCTGAACATGCTGGGCATTAAACTGAAACCGTCTCCCAAGGCTGTTATACCTTCTTCATTGGCAGCCTCGTTTCCTGGCCTGGGCAGGGAAGAATCCTGAAAGCAGACAGGAGAGGCGGAGGTCATGAGCTGTGACATTAAAAAATTGCTTCTCTGAGCCTGTGTCAGGTGAGACAAAAAATGTATCATGTCCCAGGCAAATTAGAATTGATCGCAGCTTGGTTTGGGGTTGAGATTTTTTTTTTCCCTTTGTCTCTCATCTGGGGCTGATTCTAACTCAGGTGGGGAAATATCTTGAGAGCCCATGCTGGTGATAAAGCACTGAATCTAATTAAAGACTTTGTCAAAGGGCTTTGTTTCAGAGGCTCAGCTCTGACTGCCAACTGACCCTCCATCCATCAGTTTTAAGCAGGTCCTTTCTATGCATAGATACTGCAGCCCAAAGTAAGCAATGCGCTGAGGACCTCTTGAACTGGGTCTGGCAACTGACCCTCAGTCTTTCTGCTCTCGTTAGTCTAGCAATGACCTTAGCATAGAGCTGCTCTTGGGAAAGTTCCTCCAAGGACTTTTGTTTCTTCTAACTTGGGTGCCTGGTTTCTTTCCTCTGTGCTCATTTTACCTTCCTTTCCTCTCCTTTTTCCACACAGAGACAAGAGTCCAGGTTCCTCCTTTACCGTGGCTATTGATTCAGGGTCAAGCTATTTCTTTCCCTCTTGCATTAGTTTATCACCTCTAAAATGGAGAATTCCTACCCTTCCGTTTGCTTGGAGATCCTGAAGGAAAGGGCTGAAAGACGGGTATATTAATATTTTCATCTCCAACTGCTTACACTTTGTTCACCCATGTAATTTGAAGAGCTGTTTCCTTAAAAACATCATGAAATCATGTTGTTTTCTCCTAGTCCAGACTGTGGCTCCCCCTCTGCAGTGTGGCACCAGTGAGACATAGCAGAGAATTGTTGCTTTAGCTCTTAGGCAATTCACCAATTGGGGTGGTTACCACACAAAGGATTTCAAGCCAAGAAGAGCTAAAAATCTCCCTGAGCTAGCATCTGTCAAGTTCTAGGCCACGAAGGGCCTTCTCATGACTACTTACCTAAAGACCAACTAAACAAATAACTACAAATACTGATTGCAACCTGCCACTTCCCAACTATTCAATTACTTGCCAACAGCCCATTCACAATTTACTGAGGACCTGAGGTGACTTACACAGCTTCGTTTTCCTATTCTCCCTAGCCCTGCTTCAGCTCTCAGAATGCACTAACACCTATATAAGTTTCAGAGATGTATCTGGCCTTAGACCACCTGTCAATGATACAGGTGAATACCATTTGGTGTGTTTCCATCTATAAGGCATGATTCCCGTGTAAATGTTTCATTTGCTTCTGAAATTACTTTGATCTCTTCTGAATTTTTTATCTCTTTTATTGCATTCTGGGATCATAATCCTGCTTTATGTCCTGGTATCTTTTGGATCGGCCAAATGCCTGCATGCATTTGTTTTTCAGTCTGGCGTTTTCACCATGCAATTGCTACATGAGCACACTTCTGAGGGAAAGATTCACAGTGAAAATTAAGCACAAAAGACTAAATGCTCCTGTTGAGCTATGAGCTGTTGTGTTGTTCTGTTAATTTTTTAATAGTATTTGGATGGAAATAGCCCCTTTCTTGGTGTAGTTTTTACAAATCTCCTCTGAGGAACCACATTAGCCTTCTGGAATATGCAGGAAAGACTTGTCTTTTTTTAATAAAAGTGAGAAGGGGGAACCAAAATAAACCCAGAAACAGCTATATCTCTGAAATTAGCAGCATCACAGGCATCCTAGTAGAATTAACTTGGGAATGCTGGTGTGACATGCACAGAAATGGGGGAGAGGCTTTTTATCTCATCAGACATGTTCCAAGGACAATGCTGGGTCGGAAGGCGGTGGTCTTACTCTAGTCAAACAGTCTCTGGTGTGATCTCTTTTTTAGAGTACAGCTCTGTCAACACAATGCTCAAGTGCTGAATTCATACAATGGGGGGGAAATGGGCATCATTGGTGTGAGGATAAATCCAAGAGAAGTTCGGTGGTGGACTTGGTAATTTTAGGTTAATGGTTGGACTCAATGATCTTAAGAGTCTCTGCCAACCTAAATGATTCTATGAATCTATAAATATGGTGCAGAAGGGACAATGCATATTTGGCATATTGCGTATGCCTGTGCCGTGAGAGAACAAGATCTTGTTTTCCATCTTTACCACAGTCTGATTTTTAAAGCGAGCTTGCCCAGCCAAGAGGATTGCTCTACTGCTGGCTTCTGAAAAAAAAAACCCCAAAACCAAAACCAAGACCTGTCCATAAAGAACCAGTCTGAAATTCCCAACATTAACCTGAGAGTGCCTCACATTTCCATGCAGGATCTCCTGTGTTTTAGTTTCTTACATGAGTGAGCCACTTCTGCTCCCTTGGATTCAGGAGGGGATTTAACGTGCACATGCATGATTACTTCGTGAAAGGCCAGCTGAGGTGTCTAGCCTGTCCATTACATATGCATATGATCTTGGTGTGTGCTGTCAATGGGTGCTGAATTTATACAGTCAGCCTCTGATCAGATGGCCCTGAGGCATTATTAAAACATAAAGCACAGGACGGGCCTAAGGGATCCTAAAAGCACAGGCTTGGCATGATCAAACCCATCTGTCCCTGTTACACTTCAATCCTGTCTTCCTGCAGATCTTTCAAAACAAAGTACAGCCAACAAGACAATCATGTCCTTGCACAGACAAAGCAGCTGCCGGTGCTATCTGCGAACAAAGCATTTGATGCTGATTGCAACACTTAAAAAGAAATCACTCTTCCCCAGCCCTAGCTCCAGTACAGGGGCTCTCACCACTGGCAGAGGAGATTCAATGGCAGCCCCCGTCTTCCCTTTACCTCCCTCCCGATCATTGCAGCAAGTGGAATGTTTCCACTGCGTATTTGTCTGAGTTACAGAGTTATGGTTGTTATTAAGTTTGGATATTTTTATAGACTTCTCCACTTACAATATACAAGCGTGCATATACACACGACCCTTTTGCTTTAATTTAGTTCTCTCCTTCCCTGCACCCCATCAAGTGACTTCTAATAAATGACCAAATAAATGCATTCAGATAGTGCTGTAATGGAGAAAAATTCAGTGTCTAATGAAGAGGTTGTTCATACCCCAAGACTGTAAAGATGAATGATGGTGACTACAGTTTGAAAACTCCTTTTAGTTTAAAATATTGCTCCTTGGTAAGGAAAAAAGAAAGCGCAGAGGAAAAACCCCCAATCCTGTATAGTTTTTACCAGGAAGGAGCTGCATGCACACAGAACAGAACTGTCGCAGCCAAAATTGCTTCATATATCATAGACCAACACCAGGCAGATAATGGCAAACAAGTTCTGATCAGGCAGTGATTATTGCTCCGTGCTCCAAGTGCTGATGTGCAAAGAACTGACTTCAGCTTGATTTTCTTTAACAAACTGACCTTTTGGGGTTGAAATTAAGGATGTGATCACACTGGCTGGTAAGATGAGGTGCCAATCTAAAGGAGAATTCATAAAAGAAGTCAGTCCTTCCTCTCTCACGCTTATGTTTTCTATTTGAAATAGGATCGTCTCTTTCCATGTAGTAGCTATATGTTGTTCTGCTTAAAGGAAAAAAAAAAAGGCTCTTGTCTTCCTTACCTGTTACTGACAGATATAAAATTATTTCAAAATCATCTTGCACCTGATGGAAATCTGTGATCAGATGAGTTATCAGATTTCAGATGCTGGCAGAAATAGGAAGCAGAGTGGAGGCAATTATGATGAGATCATTTAGTTTAGTATCAGTCTGCTCTCCCCAAGCTAATCTGATGTGATACTCAAGCACCCGTCATCTCCCATGCAGTCGCAGTTTGTGTGTGCTTGTTTTGCCAATGCAGGAGAAGAGTTATTCACACTGAACAAAAGGCAGACTGCTATGAGTGATCTGGGAGCAGAGGGGAATGCCAGGGGATGCATTTGCAGGCAAGGCACAAGGCCTGTTAGCACTATGTCCACTGGCCGGGAACGTGTAAGGAGTGCTCGTCCTTCTGGCCGGTCCTGCTCAGCCGTGTAGGTCCTTCGGAGAGGATATAAACCTCAGCAGACACCAATGGACATCTGCTCAACGCCATCTGCTCTGTTATACCCCTCTGGTCGTTAGCGCCATTTCCCTGGGCACCACTTCGTGCTCTTTGCTTTGTTTTGCTCTGAGTGTACTGCTGGTGCTTACGAGCACATTCACGCTTTTCAGACTCACGAAAGACACCACGATCAAATGCTCTGGCCCTGGAGGTTTAGACTGGAACAGGGGAGATGCAAAGGCAGGGTCTGTTCCATACCACTATGATGTGATCACATGGGATCATCAATCAGCCCATTTGGTCAGACTCAAAACTCTTCCCTTCTCCAACATTTTGCCTAGTTAGGCCATACAAGTTTCAGAACATGGACACATCCTACCTGATACAGCACCCAGCTGGACAAGACCTGCAGAGACTGTCACAGTACAAACAGTGATCAAATGCAACAACTTAATTCTGTCCATTAACAGCAGGGCTGTGGGCACGTCTCTCCTCCTCTCCTCCACCCCTTGAGCCCAATGCAATGGGTCAATCTATTCAGTGTCAGGCTAGATTTGCAGTTAATATGAGGCTTTCACTGCAACTTTGTACCTTAAGACCAATTATTTTACTTTTTTTGGCATGTTATAGGCATAGTCTCAGAAAGCATAGTAAGTTGGATAAACCCCAGGCTTGATAAAAATTGGCAATTCCTATGTTCCTATTAACATTTCACTACTGGAGAACAAGCTCCCAGCTGAGAAAGGCATCCAGTGGTTAAAGGAGCATTGCGGGGGCACAGCTCAACGGAATGAGACACAAGTGCACTACAAGTACCAGGAGGTCTCCAGAGCAGGGGTAGTCAGTGAAGAGGGAATCTCAGATTTCATCCTTGTCTAGAAGTTTGCACACTATGTGATATGTCATGTGCGTCAGCCTGCATCTTGTGGAGAAAGCTAAGCCTGGCTGCATCTTCCTTCAGTGTACATGTAAATCTAGAGTCGTGCCCTAGAAGCCCGTGAGCAAGAGCAGAGAGTTAGACCCAGGGTATTCGGTGCCACCAGCTTTGAGATGGAGTGCTGGGCTGCAGCTTGACTGTGTGCTCCAGTTCGGTGGTGCTGCGGTGCCCCAGCCCCTGTAACGGTGAGCTCCAACTGTGCAGCTTTGCCGCCTGGCAGAGGGGAAGGTCGCTGTGAGCGGTAGGACAGGCTGAGCTGTGGGCTGTGGAAGGAGGGGAGGTGAATCCTGAATGCCCGAATCCGCCCTTTCCTCTGCCCACCCTGATACCGATAAAGCTTCAGCCTCACGTGTTGGTTTGCCAGTCAGTGCTCCAAGAGAAGAAAACATGTTGATGAGGATTTTTCAAAGGTTCAGGGGTCCATGGTGTGTCACTGCACTAAGCTGAGCAGTTACCCAAGATGAGCCCTAGAGGGGAGTTCAAAGTAGCAAGCAAATAATATCACAAGAAAACTCATGCATAGATGCATCCCCTGCCACTAAGGCAAGAAGTCAAACTTTCACCTTTCATGACAGCACAGTAAAATTAATTGAATGAGCCTCAACTTTCATAAAAAGGATGTTCTATGGCTGTTCATCCAAATCCTCTCTTCTCTCAAAGATGCTTTTGCGTCATTAATCCAAAGTTGTACTGCATATACTCTTTCCTGGAAAGCACAATGAGACACACAAGACCGACGATCTGCCACAGTTTGTTATTGAGTTTGTAATATGCAATTGTGGGAATGATTATAATATCACATATCTGTCCCCGCACATTCAAACATACAAGCTGAAACGAACAGCGACAGGAAAATGTTCTTGTTTGCACACAAATACTTTAATAACTAGCAATTTCAGAAAGAGAAAAGTAGGAGAAAAAAAAGTTGAAGGACAAAGAACTCACATTCTAAATTCTACAGTGAAGTTAACTCTTAAAAACACTATCATTAAAGCTTTGAATGTGCCCTGAAGAGTGGTAAAAGCAACAAAAAGGGTTAATTCTCCCCCTAAATCTCTTATCTAGCGAGCACTACTTTGCATGCCTTTTAAGGCAGCCAGGAAATTATATTAATTTCTCTAATGTGTGCAATGCCATAAGTTCTTTTTTTAATTATGATGATCAAAATATTGCTTAAAATTAAAGGCAGCTGCATTTGTTTCTGACGGATATCATAATTGCAATTGTAAATTGGGAAATGTAATGTTTCCTGGTGCTGCTGTGAGTAATGGTTCTGAAATCATTATAGATAGGTAGATATAAATAAACCAAGAGATCTGTGAAAATAGAGCAAAAGCAAGCTAAAAGGGTAATTAGCAGAGCAAATAGGAACAGAAGAATCCAGTGCTCAAAAAAAAGAGTCTAAAAATTCTTCGTGGAGTTCTGTGACTGTATTCATAGCATTTTGTAAAAAAAAAAAAAAGAAAACTGCTCTCCAAAAAGGGACTAAAAAACCCCAAACAGAAAAGGAATTAATTTGGACTCTAGATTTACCCTGAAGTTTCTTTGCTGTCTTTTATGCCCTGCAGAGAAATAGATCGCTCTGCATGAGATACTCAAATGAGAATGCCACAGATAGAGTCTTGTTCCTTTTGGTTTGTCCTACCCTTGGGCTTGACTTGGAGCAATGCTTACGCATTATGCTGACTGCCCTGCTTTTCCCTGGGGATCAGCAGGTGAAAAGTGAGTGGTCCTGGGGCTCTGTCATTGCTGGTGATGAAAAGACAAGACAGGTCTTTCAAACTAGCACAGAAGGATCACCTGCCTCTTTTCACCTACTGGTCCTGAAGAGGGAATGCACTATATGTCAGTTTAAGCCATGGGCAGAAAACAAACAGAACAGAAACAGTCATAAAAAGTGTGGCTTGTATTTGCCCTAGCCAACACTCATCTATTTAAACTGTAGAGGAAAGTGAAGAAAAGGTAAAACTAATCTTAATTCTAAAGTCTTGGGCTTCTTTTTAATTTTTTTTTTTTAAAGGAACAGGAGAATAAAGGTTTTCAGGTACTAAAGCCCTGACAACTGGAAAATGGCCAGCTTAACAGTGACATTTATCAGTAGACCCTGAGATGTAACAAGCAATCACACTCCAGCTGGTTTATCATCAATAAGCAGGGATAGAATATTAGCAACAATTTTGTACATTTTAGAAGGTGAACACTGAAAAAAAGAGCAGTTCCAAATTGGAGACCTTAGCCTGGATTTCCTGGTCTGGTAAAGTCACTTGTTCAACAGCTCCAGGTGGTGTTACCATGTAACTACGTCACCAGAGCCATACTGGAAATTGCGGACTGAACTGATGACTCATTGAGTAGTTAAACAGATGGAAATGGGAAAGTAGTCAATGGCTATACAAGACCCTGGAACATCCTCAGATGGAAAGAAGCTATCGCTGGACCAGCTGACTGCAGGGCTGGGATTGTTCTAGCATAGGCGGAATGAGCAGGGCGCAGAGATCAAACACTCTTTTGAAGATGCTTGCTAGAGATAAAATTAGAGGCATAGGAGACTGCAAAAAAATTGTAGAGCTCTGATGCTCTGGGACAGACCAAACTTGGCTTTTATTGTTATGCCCACAAAATTTGCAAGCACAAATAGAGCTGAAATCATTTAACATCTGCTGAAGAAATATATGTTCTTGCATGTTTAAGAAGATACTTTGACCTTAACTGGAGGAAAACCAAGCACCAGAATTTGACTAGCCAGGCAAAATTCCAAGAAAACCAGTCTATCCCATAAAGCTGATTACCAAGCAACACTTTGCCTCTACTGGAGGCAGGGAGCAAAGCCTAGAGACTTCTCAGGGTTCATTAGAGAAATGGGGATCATTATTTTCCTTCTTCAGCTCATAGAATCAACTCCTCAATGGATCTTTTGGCAGCCAGAAATTAACTTAACAAGGACACTGACCAATTGAAAAGCCTTTGTGGATTCTATAAACAGTATTGATTTTCACATTCACAAAGAAATGAATGAGATGCCAATTGTATATGAACTGAGCTGTTGTCCCTTGTACACAGTGTGTCTCACTACCTCTGTGAATAGAAGTATGTCTGCAAAACACTGGGTGCCCTCAAGGGAAAAAATATGGTTGAGGATGGAGGGAGTACAGCTGTGGGATTAAAAAGGTTGTCTCCAGTCTAGTCCACTGCTATTGTCAGTAAGCACCTTAGGGAAGGCCATTCCTCAGCTAATCAGGCTGCTGAGTAAAACCTTAGGGAAACAGATTTAAACTCCATGATCACTATGGTGTTGACGTACATGGTTACAGACTAACTTCCTAGCTCAAGGGGAGCAGAAGAGAAAGTGGTGGGAAACCAGTGAATACTGTGAAATTGGACTCCCCTCTGCTCCACAGGACTTTTCACTTGCACAAATTCAACTGCATATTTATTCTCGTGCTTGAAGAATGACAAAATAGACATGTAGGCATTGAGCATCACTATCGTTTCTGTGCCAGTTACAATGATCTTTCCTTTCCAGAGCTTCAAAGCTGCCATTCAGGACAGTTGTCCATCTCTGGAGATGGAGGGATGCAGGGGTCCCTGGGAATGGACAGGATACCAGTGCTGCGTCCCCTCCTGCGCTGGCCACATTCGAGAAGGGCAGACCCAATAGCCGTGACAAATGGCATGACCCCATGTTGTAAAGCTCTATCTCCTACTCTAATCTTCATCATCATCCTGGAGCTGGTTTAATCTTCTGCGGGCCTGTAATGACTCTGAACCCTCTGTCTAACATCACTCAGCATGACTGCTTAATTACAGTAATTAGGGAGCACAGTAGAAACCTGAGCAGTGTGAAGGAGGCACTGCAGTCAGGAAATGGATTCTCTGTCGCTCGGGTCCATTAGGAGGTCAGCCTGCCTGTCACTTCCATCTCCTGTGGCAGCCTGTGCTCAACTCTGGGAGCCAGGGAGACCTGTCTGAAACATGCTGGGCTGGACCTCGTGTCCCAGGTAGGGGATGTGCAGCTTCTCATCTTCCTTCCCTCCCATTCCCACGACTGCTTTTACGCTCCAAGATCAGACCCGGTGAAAGACCACTCCTAGCTCGTCTTTAGAAGAAGACACGGATGGTGCTCGTTAGTTAGAGAGGTGTCCCTGGGAGAGGTGGTGACAGCAAGGGGTCCTCTCTTGCCATCACCCTCCGTGGAAGTGCTTGTCATCACTTTACCACTGAGTCACAGGCAGTCCACACAGAGATTATGTGGGACTCTACAGCTGGCTTAGCGCTCCACCTTGAGAAAAGACATATGGAGAACTGACACGGAGGAGAGACCACCAGAGTACCACCCCAAATGCATAAGCCAGGATGGCCTTTCCTTAACATGGCATGTTAAGGGAGTGATCAGAGCTTGCCCTCCAAGTATGTGTGATGTCTTTCTGGAGAAGCGTCTCACTTCTGCCTACGTCCAGCCACCTAACCAGGTTGCCTTTGATCAGGCAGTATAAATCATCTCTGTCCTGGGCTATGAGTGGCTTCTGGAGGCTCACAGCAACTCTGTACCAGACTTGAAGCCAGATCTCCCGAGCGCTAGTACAAACCTTTTCCCACACCACCAAACACATCCTTTTCCGTCCTGATCCACCCTGGCAGGTAGCCCGCCTGCGGGTATTCCCTTGGCTGCTCTCACTCTGCTAGGCACACCTGATCTTCCCTGAACTGCAACAAAACGCTTTTCACACTGGGCCTGCACCAGAAGTGTTGACTTCTCCAGTCCTCCTGCGGTTCAGAAACACCTTCCTTGCCTGGTGTGATACCCCCGTACGAGCACACGCGGCTTTGTTCACACCTCAATAGGCAATGCTGAGCATGGCCAAGAGACATGGATTACAGCCTGCCCCCAGCCAGGACAGAAATAATCCTGGCCCCATACCACTGCACCGAGGAAGAACTCTGGCTCTGAGTTAATGAACCATAAATTCCAGCTTAATGAGTTTTATGCTGAGGAGAATAATTAATGTAATTAGTACTGATATGAAAATGATGGTACTTGAGCCTGGATTACAAGGGGGAGGGGAAGATCTGGGGGTGGGAGGATGCTTGGAGGAAGCTCATTCTGTCTGTGGTGCTGTTCACCCAGAGGAGCAGGGCTGGATGCATTCTTGGCAGGCTTTAAAACCTCACCTCCCATCCGCCATTAAGGGAAAGAAAATAGAGCATGACAGTATAGCAAAAAAGAGATCAGCCATCCCTGTTTGCAGCAGAGACGTGGAATCTTTAATGCAGCTCTTTCCCATGCGGTCCTTTAATTTGCAGTTCCCCCACTCCACTCCATACTTGTGGTATATTGTCTGTCCTCCACAGTGCCTATTTTTTGCTTCTATATGAAAAGCTCTTTATAAAGGTGACTAGCTCCAAGAATAAAACAACAGCTCTTTAGCTATATAAGTATTTTGGTATGTTTTATATATTTAGTACAGTCCAAGAGCAGTAATACATACACATGAGGTGACCCAGCAGAAGGTACTCTGTTCTGTGAGGCACTGATCATAGTACATTCAGCGCTGGCGAAAGAGACCTCAAAACTTATCTTAAGGGCTGACCCTGCTTACACATCTGATTGTGGTGAGGCAATTGGAAAAGGCAGGAATGGATGTGTTTCACTGCACCTCTGTTTGAGCCGGCATCTTTTCCAGCTTATCTGTGCAAAGTGTCTCTGATACTAGCCTGGGTGTTTGTGTGCCTTCCCAACCCAGATGAGCAAAGCTCTAGCAGGGCAGTAGCGGGAGCCTCCGTGCAAATGGCACCTGTGTTATAAAATGCCATGCAGGAGGTGAATCCAGATGATTTTCCCTTGTTCAGAAAGCAAATACAGTCCTGGGGGGAAAATACCAGGTTCCAGAAATACAGGATAAACTTGTCTGTCTTTGTGCAAAGCGAGGATAGCATTGCCAGCAGTCTGCTTTCACCATCCTGCGCTAGTGCTTGGATCTGCACGCTACCCTGGGCTACATTGTCCCTGAGGGTAAGTCGTGGCTCTCCTTGAACCATTCTCAGAAACCACCAAGAGAAACTCTGAAGTTCTCAGCAGTATGTGCCGTGTCTTATCTCATGCAATCCAGTAAATGCCTACCTGGTAATGACCAGCTTTGGCTGCTGCTAACACAGGCTGTATTCAACCCACTGACTGCAAGACAGAGGTCCTTTTACCCTCCCTTCATGACCCCCCACCCAGCCCTCTGCCATTTGCTAGCCCAGATCTGTGGCTAAATTGTTCCAAAAGGTCTTTATCCAGATGCAGAGGCTCTATCCTTGTGCAGTGGAGCTTTTTTATTAAAAAATATCCTGGGGATTTTTCATTCTCAGAGTTAGTGGCTTGTGCTAAAAATTCTCTAATGGTGTATTGATCAAATCTGTCTGATAGGGCACCTCCTAAGTAAGCGCGAGCTTCATGTTCAGCTGGACTGGACTGATGCCCCGTTCCCCCATGAGGGCATGTGTGCTCGCACACACACACACCAATGTGTCTGTCTGTCTGTGTGTCTGTCTATAGCTCCTCCGTGCCCCACAGGATGGTGGCACACTTACCAGGGCAGGCAGGCACAATGGCAGGGGTCTGCTGGTTCAGCCACGGGAGCTGGATTGCCTCCCAGACAAGAATGCTTTCCCCTCCTCGCCCCCCACCCTCTCACGTCACTCTTTTTTAACTAGAGGACTCCCGTTAAAGACGGGGTTTTATTCTGTTGCCTGTTCCTTGTGTGAATCCAGCTATTGCTAATCCCAGATTAACCTGGGAGCACTTCCCAACAGCTGGTGCAGGGCCTGGTCCTGCTCCTGACCGAGGTGCATCTGATTGCCATGTGCTGCTGGTGAGGAAACATCCGGGACACCACGCTTGCCCACTCACTGCACTGTGATTCATGGGTGCGAGCGGAGCATGTACTGAAGCAGGAGCAGAGATGGAGTTGCCTCCTTCCCCCTGCGTTAGGGATGGGGCAGAGGGGACTGTGGGCTCCCCTCTCCCCTCTGACAGTTCCCACGCAGTGCACCAGAGTGCAGCAGGGCTGTCCAGTGGTCCCTTGCAGCACAGGCAGTTGCAATTTGTTGTCTTAAAACAATGTTCAATGTCTGCCTGCATGTGGAACCAGGGACACTGGTTGCCTGCAGAAGGAAATCAGTGCACTTGCAAGAGAAGTGGGCTAGAGAGGAGGGGGCCCCAGGGATGGCTTCACCTATACCTTCCCTAAAGAGCTGCTCTTCCAGAGGACCAACTGTTTGTGATTGTGAATCTATTCCACCCACTTGTACGGGGAGGCTGGGAGGAGGCTTCCCAAAAAGGTAACAAGTAAAATGAATGAAGGGAAAGAGGCATCAGTCATAGAGCACTTGGGCATCATAATTATGTTTGTATTGCTCTGAGGGCAGAGCTGTATTAGTAAATTGCGCCAGGCATTGCCTTGCAGGTCACCTGAACACTGGTCCTCTGTTTAGCTTTGAGTCCCATGTCCCCGCCAGTGCTGCAGGCAGTGAAGGATGCAACATAAAAGACGGGCTAATCTACTCCTGAGGACAGCCTTCGTGAACAGGCGGAACTCAGCCAGTAATCCCTGGGGCCCGGTGCGAAGGAGGGAGTGCGTGTGCACGTGTGTACGCTTCGGGGTGTGAATGTGGAAGGGATGGTGGATGTAGAGAACAACTCGGGAAGAAGCCAGCACTGGGAGAAAGGGATAAAGGAAGAGATCAGTCACCTCACACAAGTATCACAGCTGCGAGAGAAGTTGTTATAACTCTTCAGTTCACTTTTATTTAAGTTCTGTGATCCGTCTTTTCCATCTGCAAGGGCTCTTGTGTCAGTGCCACCAACATATGGAACAGAAATTATGATATTTCACCCCAGTAACAGGAAGAATGGCTTCATGTCTCATACCGGTAAGACACAGAAATAAAACACCAGTTCCTCCCATATACTGCTAGCCCACTGGATGCATGATCACACTCCGCCAGTTTCCAGTTCAAATCGTTCAGCAATCTACATACAACAATGTTACCGCATGGCTCTGTTCCCAGAGAAAGGATCTTTTAAAATCAATTTGCACCATGGCAGGAGGGGAACACCGCTCATTAGCATCGCTGCAGCAGGATTTCTGCGCCTGCGAGGTCACCGCAGACATGGGTAGCCTTATCATGGAGCAAAGCCAGGGTTAAGCCCGTGGCAACGGGTGCAGCACAGTCTGGAAATGGGCATTAGGCAGCCCTTGTGCGACTGTGTGGAAAGGGAGGGAGGAATGAGAGCCCTGAATCAGAACCAATTCTAAATGCAGCTTTGTAAAACCAAAACAATGGACTTGAATCTCACTATCTCTTTCTTCAGGGGTTTTCTTCAGGGGTTTTCCCCCTTCTCCCAGGGTACAAAGGAATTCGGTGGTTTATGGAGACTCTCTTTTGCCATTTTTTTGAGACCAGCCCAGTCCGTAAGGGGAAGATAGAATGTTAAGACGCAGAAAGAACCAAGACATTCCTAAGCTTAATATATGTGCTGGCATAAGTCAAACTACTGCTTTGAATTCAGCCTTTTCTTGCTTTTTCCCTTTCTAAGGAGGATTGAAATCCTTTTGCTTTGCTGAAAAGCACAGTAAAACCCTTTGTGGCAGTCTTCTGTGGGCAGCTCAAATTCAAAGCTGCACAAGGCAACCAGAGTTTCTCTGTAATGCTGCAGTACGTATCTCTGCCTTCCCCTTCCTCATCAAAGCATCGTTCCTCCAGCCATAGGCAGCAGAGAAAACCACCTGCAAGACGTTCGCTGCCTCCTCTGGCAAGCAACCATTTTGTCTAACTTGTTTCTTTATGTATCTGAAGACCTGACCATATTCTGCTTCACATTTAAGTTCTTAGATCTGTCTGAAACTGCATCAGTTGAAGGCTCCCAATCAAATCTACTTTAATTGCTGCCGTGCAGGCAGCATCCTGATATTATAGGTGTGCAAATACGGAAGTGTGTAATGGACTTTTACGTGCTTTTTCTTCATGGTCAGCCGTGCTGGGTTGATTCCAGGACGTCAGAGACCCCTGGGTTTTCCAACACCTCATTACCTTTCCCGAGTGACCAAAGGCAGGTTTCGCAGACTCCAAAGCATGGTTTCCTTGCTGGGGTGAACGTGTTGCCTGTGGCTTCAGTTCAGAGCACACCCAGTTTCCAGCTCTGTGGTAACCAGAAAGTACCCCAAAGTATGTTGAGAAGAAAACGAGAGAGAAATACATTATCTGAATCAAAACATGTAGCACTCAAGTCCGTTGGTGCAAGGAAATGACTGGCTGAATTCTCCAGAGACTGGCAGAGGAAATGTGAATCCAAATGACTCCAAAAAGGGTTCCATCAGTCAAGACCAAAAGGATGGTATTGGAAAAGTTGTGTTTAATGCTCTAAGGCTATTATTTGTATAGCCGGCTGATCCGCCGGGAATGAGAGCGCTCCATGCACTAGCACATATGAAAGCTGCTATGCGTGTTAGAGGTACTGGCCATTTCAGCTTGGCCAAACAATGCATCAGTGCCCTTTCATCCACACCTCAGCCATCCAAGCACAGCCAGGTCACCCAACTGATACAACAGCCTATCAATCTAGTGGGAAACCACCTCCCAGCAGGAAACCACCTCCCCACATTGCGCAGTGATTTCCCACCACACAGACAAAATCTCGTCCTTGTGACCAGCTATCACGTTGTCTCCACAAAGCACAAAGCCGGGGAAGCAGGGGAGGAGGGGTGGGAAGAGTCAGTTCTCCAAGGGTGTGTCATATGCCATGCAAGGGCCTAGGGGGATCCGTGCGTGTGGCGTCATCCTCACACAGTGCTATATTGCCTAACTAACTGAAGTATAAACTTTTCTTATATAGAGATCTATTTACTAGCCTGCAGGGAATCCACGAGGTAGTGTGAACACAGATGTGCTTCTCTGTGGAGGAAGACGGACAAGCAGGATGGGTCTTGAGGCTACTCTAGGTGATGGGATCATGGAAAGTGCATAGATCAACTATAGCTGTTTAGACTGAGAGACATACAAAAATAAAATGGTGCCTCGGTCCATGTGACATGGCAGGAGCTGGGCTGGTAGCATCCAACACCATTCATACCTCCTCTTATGGGGAGGCTTTCATCTTGACGTAGTTTCACTCCTTTTTCAAGTAGCACTGAAATGTTGTTTCATGTCTGGGCAGCAGGATAATGGTGTGGTCCCCATCTCTCCCTCCCACATGCACTTTGCTCAAACATCCGCATGGTTTCCAGAGTGATGTTAAGTGCGCAATGTCTGCAGAATGCCAAATACCCAACCCGAGACAAAGTAAATGCCCATTCGCCAAGAAGGCATATCGCCTTGTTCAGAACTGTCCCAGCCGTCATCTCTTCTATGCCATACCTGGGTGAAACAGATGAAACCGAGCTCTTATACAGGATGTTCATTCCTTTTTCTCCTCTTCCTCTTGTTTGCTTTTATATACATTTAAGTGTATATCTATATTTATTTTTCCTCTAATACAAGTGAACACAAATGTGATGTGGAGATAAATTCCCTTCTCTAAAACACTTTGTGGTCACAGGAATGTACACGTTTGGATTTACACACCCACACACATTCCAATGCCAAAAAAAATCTGTAGTCCCAAAACTAAGATGCTTTTAAAAAAGTTAAAAGGCCAGATTCCTCTATTGGCTTTTATCCTTCATTAAGAGCAAGAAGATTACCTGAAATCATGGTTTATTCGTTATGTTCTGCCTGAGTTAATTTTAAAATTCCAATCAACAGATGCAAGGAAGAGAGGGGGAAAGCTAGTAGGGGGTCACGTTAGGCTTTGAAAAGGAAAATTAGAGAGAATGTTTTCCTTTCTAATTTTTTCCCCTTTGGGTTTCAGGTTATAAGACAGTTATTTAAATGATGCTTTCTCCAAATGTGGTGGCTTCAAAATATCGCCCCATGCTGCCTGGATTTAAAAGAGTCAATCCAAGAGATTATGCGTGGGAGTAGGAGGGGAAAAGGACAGAAACAAACCCCCTAAACCAAGCCCTTTTCTCAATTCTTGGGTTGGTTTTGAGCATCTTTCATTATAAGCATCTTATTATTTGGTTTAGCAATCTTGGCTGTTTAGCTCTTCACAACAGGGATTTCCTACCCCCACTGCCAAGGGGGAAACAAATTTCTCCAAAGGAGGGAAAAAAAAAAAAAAAAAAAAAAAAAAAAAAAAAAAAAAAAAAAGCTACAGCCTCAGATTTGAGCACTAGTTGTGCTGTAAAACTTCTCACAAGCTGGAACAAGGGCTGTGAAGAATCCACACCCGGCTACTCTGGTGCAAACAGTGTAGAGATTGACACAAGGGAACCTACGGACATTTAATCAGGTTGGGCACATCCCATCCAACACAGGGCAGCTGTCACCCACATACACATACACACACATAGCCAGCTTGATACAGGAGGGCCAGGATGAGAAAAGAAAGATGCAAGTACTGAATGAGACGTGGGCAAAGGCAGAGTGTTCCCTTGAGCATTAGCAAGCCAGGCAGATACTTAAACCTAATCATGTCAATTACAATTGCACCAAAATTTAAAAATCAATAAATAAAATAAGCAATGGCAAAGGGGGGATCTAAAAGGCCTTGGTTGTTGAGCAACAGGGTCAAGAGAAGTGAAAAACATTAGCTTCTTCAATTTGCTGTGTTGACACTTTAAACGTACTGTTCCTTAGGACAGATGTAAGGAGCCCGGGAACCGGGAGGTGGGCAGCAGAAGGAGATGTCAGAATGATGAGGATAAAGATCTTGTGGAAGATCTGACAATGGGGTATAGACATGAGGGATCTTCTCCAGATATCGATCTTCATGTGAGTAACAGTGGGTCAGGTAATCACTCGCATTCGATATCTCTGAGTGACACTTTCCAAAGTTCTGTAAGTAGAGACAAAAGTCAATGGGTGAAAACTCTGGGATCATTGGCCATAAAACATACAACTCTTCAGTTCCTTTCTGAGACACACATATAACAAGTAGGATGGAAAATCAAATAGTTCTGCTTATTGCTCCAGAAAAATAGAAACCCAGGTGATAAATCCTCACATTTGAAATTTTTTGTCTCACTTCCTGAAATATCCATATTGCTGATGAATATGTATAAATTTTGCATGGTTTGCCCCTTGTCTGTAAATTTTATCCTCTCTGGATAAAATAAGCATTCGGCCAAGAAAGGACAGTTCAGTTTCAATCTTCCCAACTCTTCCACACCTGAGTTTTGAAAAAGCAGTGTTTGTATGCATCATTAGTGTAATCCAGGCCCATGCTCTTTTATTTAAAGGGCACACGTGACCAGGGAATTTGGAGGCAAAATAGGTTATTGTGTCCAATGTTTACCCAGTAGATAGGAGTGCATGTGCTCAGCTTTGCCTGTGTGAGCAGTTCCACTGAAATCCTTGGGGCCAGTTTTGTAAGTCAAATCAACTACAGAGATTATAAACTGCTCACAAGATTGAGACCGCTCTGTGGTCCCACGATCTTCCCTCTGATGGAGCGTATTCTTATGGATTCTTTGCAAAATCTGATTTTTCCTCTTTAAGTACCAAATGAAATGAAAACCCCTTGGAGTCCAAAGAGCTTTGATTTCTATTGAGATAATTTTGCTGAGGTGTGGCAAGCACTACTGAAGAAACGCTGCTTGTTCTAGTGGAAAAGTCACAGAGATCCCTTTTGTCCCAGAAAGCTCCATGCGAACAGCAGCAACAGGAAGGCAGAGCCCCGCTGCTCTCCTGGTGTGCCTGGGGTTGCCTGTGTAAGCCCCGAGGAGCGCAGGGCTTTCCCACAGCGCCGGACTCCGGCTCCCCAGAGGGTGGCAGCAGATGGGAAGGCTTCCTCCCTGCTCACAGACCCTTTCCTCCGGTTTGAAGCCCTGCAAGATGACTCAAGCAGGAGGGACATCTAGCGAGGACAATGCTTTTGGTCTTTAAAATCAACCCACATTCATGGGCTCTCACCAAGGGCTAATCTCTTCTCCAAGAGAGAGGAAATGCACTGGCAATCACATTTTATGCCTGTGGTTTGCACTGGGGCTGGTTGAAGCAAGTAACTTGCCCTTGAGTCCTTCCTTGTTCTCTTTCAGAATGCCAGAAATAGTCGGTTTAGTGGAAAGGACAAGGATTTGACCCTCAGGAGAAAATGCCTGAAGGAACAGAACAATCTACTCTGCTTATCTGCTGCCAGTTCCTGGATAAATATTTCACCAGGACGCTTAAAAAAATCATATAGAAAACAAAGCGTTGACAATAATTTATTAATGGTTCAGACTGCTAGAAGAGGCAACAAGCAAGTTGGAGGGCTGCACAGTCTTAAGGCAATTTCAGGAACAGCCTCCCTAAGAGCAATGAAGGCTGCTAGAGGATGGAAAGCTTGTCTGAGCACCAGGAAAAGAGCAGCAATGCTAAGGTCGATCTTATTTTAATTTTCTTTTCCTTGGCAAAACTGTACAGCCCACCACTTGAGCTTTTAAAAATCAGTGATCTTGACCTGGCCAGGCACCAAAGAATAATAGGCTCTAGGCCCCTTCTATTTAGAATTGCTACGTTGGTACCTGAAATTGGGGTGGGCCATTCCCACAGCTACCTCATGAGGTTTTAGTCCACTTCTGGCTTTTAATTGCAAAATGAAAAGGTGGAGGGGTGGGAGGGGTGCTGTGCAGCATTACAGCTGTTTAACTGGCGGAACCCAAGCCAGGCAACTGAAGAAACTTCACTAACTCTACCTTAACCCCTACGACCTCTTCCTATCTGCTTTAGGCAGCCCTGACTAACAGCTCTCCCATTCCCAGGTGGGAGCTATATTTACACAGAAAGTTTCAGCCTCTACAGAACTCAAGGCTCAGATTTACACTGTACCACACACAGCCCTGTGGCTGAAAAACTGGGCAGGCTGTAGCAACACGTACTTCAAGCCTGGAGACAGGTGTCTTCATACAAATTCTATGGCATAAACAAGGACCCATGCCATAAGGAGAGCAGGCAACAAGGAACAGCTGTTTGCTATTCTTCTGATTGCACCAGCTGATAAAAAGGGATAAAGAGGGGCTAACAGCCAGGGAAGGTGTTAGCCAGCACAGAATGTGTAAAGCTCCTTTCCCTGTGTAATCAACTCTCAAGAAATCTCAAACACAACAGAACTCCTTTCCATACCTGCAAGGGGAAAGAAAGTATTAGCTATACTCTCCTCCTGCTTTGTAGAGGTAAGTCATTAACTGATCGCTCAAATTTCTGGATAAAGCTAATCTGAAAGGGAATTTGTCTCAATGATTGATATTTACTAAGGCATAGCAGGCAAAGCTAGCAATCTATTATCAATTAAATGGGAGGGTAGGTTTATATGCTTTTTGAGCATGCAACAGAAAAGCGTACAACTTCACTATGTGCACTCAAAAGGTCTAAAAGGAAAGAGATTCTCAGTTAACTTAAGTAGACATCTTGTGTAAATTGAGCTGGCTGTTAGCATCTGACACCGAAAGAAGCACAAGGGGTCACGAGATACTATTTTATGGGCTGTCTATTGACAATATACTGGGTCAGCAAAGCATATTTCTTTCTGAAATAAAAAAATAAATATTTATCAGTTAATGTGGGTGTGAAATAAGCATCCATGAAGTAAGGCTAGGGAAACAAAGTGCAATGTTGTCAGCACTTCTGTTTGGCCAGGTGAGTATGAACAAACTCTTCTTTTGTTTTCTGGCTAGTGTTTTGTGCTAACTCTTCACAGGTGGGAGTGAGGCCAGAGCAGGGCAGCTGGAGAATGCTAGCATTGGGCTCAAAGGAAGAGACTTTCCTGTCTCCTTTCACCTTTGTGAAACCAGGAGTCACATTGCTCCGGCTTTGTTCCCTGATCTCATTTCTAAGTGGCGAAAGGAAAGAGAACAAAATCAGCTTGATGTTTTTTAACACATTTAGCAGCTGGTGCCCTTTGACTTTCTTCCCCAGTCCCACTGTGACTTTTCCCAAATCTAATTTATCTTTAACAAAGTCTGAAATTAAATTAGGGATAATGAACTAATTAAGTTGATCTGGCATACAATTCTGCCACCTTCCCCCACCTGACTTCTCCCATTTGCCTTTTTTTCCAGCATGACTCCATACAATTCTTCATTATCTGGGTTACATCCTCCCCTCTCAGTTTTATTTTCAAGAGCTTGATTAAAGGGAATGTCAGTAATCTGTCCATTTCAGACAGCCTGTAAGATTATCTTTAAACAGTCTTTATTTGATTGCATTAGAGAGCTTTCATTTCTGCCATGACTTACTCTCAACCCTTCTCCATCCCCTATACACCTGTCCCCAGCTTTGTTACTGCTCTCTGTTTGCCACCTTATCTATGAGAGAGCTCCTGGAACGATCACAGTCCTGAGTAAAGAACAAACATTAACGTATCGGGGATGAGTGGGAACCAGTGGCCCTGAGCTTGCTTTTAGGGATGGTGGACTTTTGTGAGGACAAACCGAGGGCAAGTGGGACAGAGGGGCTCACCCCTGGGTTCAGGAAAATAAAAGGTTGAGCATGAAGAAGGCTGAAATTCCCAAGATGATGAAGGGTGCACCCACAGACACATGCAAGTATTACTTATGCAGAAAACTTGCTCATAAAGTTGCATTCCTTCTTATAGCATGCTTTTAACTCTTTTTCTCTTGCTGTCTATAGTACGTACCTGGTCTGTGTTCCTATAGTATCTTAGACCATCAATAATCTTAAACATTTCCATCCTTGCTGATTCTCTCCTGAGTCGTCCTCTACCCTTGTGGAGTCAGGGCAGGCCTGCTATCCTCACTTACAAATGGGAAACTAATAAGGAGCCACCCTAGTTCTTTGGTTTACTTCTGAAAATCCTGTTGACCTGGACGATGGTACTCAGGCAACCTCGGTGTTGATAGGAAGAAAATGTGGCAACTGGGAACTGAGTCAAGACTGCTACATTTGATGGTTCTCCATCTGCACCAAAACGGTAACTGCTGCAGGTTTAATATTTTTATAGGGACATTCAGAAGGCAGAGCTGGGAATCTGAACCGTGGTTGCTAATTTGCTGGGATCTTGCTGTGTAAGTTCTCATGGTTTTGATCTATTCTTGCTGTAATGGGGAAATTCCCAAACAAAACTGAGCAGGATTGTGGGGAGGTGAAGGGGGAGGAAATAATTAAAAAAGTATAAAAAAAACCAAAAATGCCCTGATCTGTGGTGTGTCTTAGCAGGGAGATTTTGTGGCGGTGAGATTACACCTTCAAAGCACCATATGACTGGCTTTATTTTTACTTCAGAGAAACTGGGAGAATTTCCAAATTTGGATTTGGAGGATTACTGTCCTTTTGCTGACAATAAAATCCCCCACCCCAGGGAGGGCAAGGCGAGACCTCCCAAGATGGATTAGGGAGAGCTTGCCTTGTTTGTAACGGTGGGAGTGGTCCTCCAGTCCAGCCCAAGAAACTGTTGGGAACTGGAGGTAAAGGCATAATGGAAGGCCACTGCTTTCAAGCACATCTTCCTCTCAGCTGGCATCTTCATCCTCCCTCTGTGTGCAGGAGGCTGGCAGCGCTGCTGCCTCTTGGTGCCAGGCAGGCAGGTATCCGGGAGCTGATCAGCACCTCTCTCCAGTGACAAACAGACCCCACCACCAAATGGAGAAAAGAAAAAACCAAACCAATCCAAAACTTACTGTCCACTCTCGCTCGTTACGTCTACGAAGACCTTGATCCTCATTCTGGGAGCACGGGTGGGTGAGACACCGCAAGAGAAAGAGGTTACCGTTCTGGTCCAGGCCAGGACTGCTGCAGACACTTACCTAGGAAGGCTTTTGCTACATCAAGGGAACTACAGGGCTGCTTCCAACACAGGAAAACCAGGGAACACAGGGATAAAGGCATATGGAACTAATGGATTGCACACCTTGCATCCAGGTGTTTGTGCTCCACCTTCACCCACCTGTTAGCATGGATGTTCCTAGTCTGCAAGGAGGTGCTAATCAACAGGATTGTCCAGTGGGACTCTTTAAAAACAGCATTTTTCTCCTGCTTATCCTTCTGCACAGAGCTATTCCCCTCCTTCACAAAGATCCAGTTCCTTGCCCTCTATCTTCTTCTCCAAACCACCCCTCTCTGTCCCCAAGCTACTGCTGCTCTGTGCCTCTTCTGATCTATCCTGGGTGACCTGGGAGGGATCCAGGGAGATGAAAAGCACCTCATCTCTCTCCTTTGCTTTCTTCCTTGTCTCCCCACCCTTCCCTGCACCGCTTCATTGAGCACCCCTGTGGGGCTGTAGCTCTATTAAACCCACAGCCCCTTCCTCCTATTTAAAAGGCAGTAAAATAAAGGGGAAGGAGCAAGGCAGACGCTGCAGTCCCCACAACTTGGGGGAATACACAGGAGCAAGAGACAGTCATAGCCAAGGAAGGGGCTGCCAATGGCATTTCCTTGTCCAACAATTCTTGGCATCAGCCAGAAAATTTCCCATGGGGCGGGGAAAAGAGAGTTGTCTCCCTTTCAGACAGGGACCTGGTGGCTTTAATACCTGAGGAAAGGGTATGATTATAAGGTAGGAGAATGTAAGAATAGCTGAGGACACCTCTTTCCACTGCAAACACCATTCAGTTTTGAAGGGTCACTGGTAGCTAGAGATATTCCAGAACAACCACTTGTAAGTTTAAATGCAAGCTGAGTCCTAATCAGTCCCTGCCACAGGACCTGAGCTTGAAGGAGCTTGGTGACACTGTAAACAAAGTGGGCAGATAAACATGAGAACAGGGAAGCAGTAAGGTCTGTTCTCTAATTTTCAGAAGGAGAGAACCAGAGAAAATAACCTTTCTCCCTCTCTCAAACATCCAAATGTGCTGTCTGCACCAATCTCACACAACGCAAGCTTTCATTTTTGCATATGCGGTCCCTCTCTGGCTGCCTCTTATTCACCGACTCTTTCAGGCACAGGAACTTTTATGTGTTCCCATATTCTCTCACATACTCTCCCACCTTGTTCTTTCACACATGCACATATGCTCCATCTTATCTATAGTTGCTTCCATGCACGCACACTCTTCTTCTTTTTCTTCTTCCTTTCAGTCAGTCCCCTTTTCTTTCCCTCCCCATCTTGTACCAACTAGCTTGGAAAGGCCCCCTTAACATCTCCACAAGATTTTTGGCTACAGTTTCTGCACATCCTAGTATTGCTGCTGAGCCTTGCAAAATTTCCCCAAACCAATTCCCACACCCAGAGCTGGACCCGTGAAACCCACCTCGTTTCTGCCCGTGTCTCCAGCCACACTGACTGCAGGGAGGGCAGACCCCAACTCCAAAACAAGGCCATTAACCCTCTCCCCCTCCCACATGCCTCTCCTCACTGTAGAAAGCAAAGGGAAACACTGCAAAGAGCATGCACAGAAGGCAAGACAAGGCAAAGGCATTCCTGTCAGTATCCCCAGAAAGAAGGGTAGCAAAGAGAGCAGGCAGCGTGCGGGAGGGCGGAGGAGGACAGACTGGATGCACAGGGGACACTCCAGAGGAAGGAGAGGAGATGCAGAGGGGGGAGCACTGACTTCAGAGGGGTGCAGTGAGGAAGGCAGAGTGCGATTGTGTACCTTGAGGCCAGAATCTGAGGGGAAAGGGCCTAGAGTGACATGCGCTAGCGTAAGTTGGGCTGGATGGTTGCATACTCGACTAGGTCTCCGCCAGCATGGATGGAGGTCCGAGGACTGGGTGACGAGGCCAGAGCGGAAGTGTCCAGCTCTGCATAGTGGACATCACAGTCCTTGTTGCCAGAGTTCTGGAGAGAAGAGAGCAGCAAGGCGGTGGGGACACAGGAGGGAAGAATTGGGGTTGAATTGGGGAGGCAGGGGGAGTGAGAACACAGGAACCGTGCAGAAGGTGGGGAGCGAGTGAATGAGACAGGAGAGGGAGTGTGTGAAGGGTGGAGGGAGAAAGAAGAAAAGGGGGGGGAGGAGGAAGAGAAAACAGTTAAAAAGTGGGAGGTAGGGAGGTAATGAACAATCAGTCAGGTAAAATCCCAAATCAAAGGTCCCAATGGCACAGCTCCCCAAATCCACCACTGAGCTGAGCGACTCAGCGCAGGTCGGCAGCACTCCCAGTAACTGCCCCATCTGCCCCTTTTACTGGGGCTGTTCCCAGCAGCATCCTGCTGCTCTGATCTTCCCATCAGCCCCTCCAGGATCAGCATTCTCCTTAGTCGGGAATGGTTCAGTGAATTCAAACCTTCAAACCTGAGCTCTCCGTTTTGACCCAAGAATTTGGGGTTCATCACAACACACTGGAGGCAAATGCAGGGTTGGGGGCATTGGTGAAAAACACAGAAGCCTTGAATTTTGGGTGTCAGAAAAGGAGGTGCCTGGAGGGAGTGGCTTCAAAGCCATGGCTCCAGGGGCAGGTTAGCAACAGGCGTGCTGCCACAGGGAAATGGCACTGCTTAGCCAATACTGTTGTTTTGCCCTCGCATGGGGGCTGTAAAGTTTTTAAGTGCTACATTTTAACGTGAGGCTTGACTGTGCAGTACGCTACTGCAGATTAACTATGCAGCATGACTTTGTCATTGTAATGATGTCTAATAGATGCTAAAAGCATCCTCTTTGTCGTGAAAATATTTATGGGTATTCCCTCACTAAACAGGCTTATCAGCAAGAACTGCATGAATGGCATATTAGCCAATTTGTCTGATCATTCCTACCCAGACATCTTTCATGCTTTGCAAATAATACTGGTCAGAGAACCCTGGAATGCAGGATGGCCTGGAAACCTCATTGCTCAGTGGGGAAAATGAGTCACCAGGAGGAGCTCTGGTGTCAATAGTCAAGGTGTTGAGGGGGTACCCTGGATACTTGCCTTGTAGAGATTCTTTAATACTTGCTTTTGGGCCTGGTTTCTGTGCCAGCATTAGCCAAGCATCTGCTAAGCCTCTCTGAGAGGAGATAGTTGTCTCTTCCAAATGAAATAGCTTTCCAATTTCTCTATCCGCTTTCCAAAATGGCTGGATCACATGGCAATTATGCAAAAGGTGTTTAATTTGAAAATGTTTCTCTTCTCTTCGTTTGGAAGTGTCCTCGGCCATGTACCAGCTGTGGCAGAGCCATTTTCAGAAGTTTATAGCCCTGAAATGAGCTGGTTTAGTGTCTGTTGCTGGAAGGGGTTATTCAGTGAGTGATTATCTCTGACTGCTGTGCTGTTCTGTGGTAGGGTTTGGCTCCATGCTGGTGTCCTCCAGCCACAGGGATGAGGAGAAAGGGGAACATGGCTGCAGAGGCATTTCCACTGAGTGCCTTGTGGCACTCAGCAAAGCTGGACACTGGAGGACAAGGAGGCTTGAGGTCATCCTCTGTCCTGCCCTTGGGGAGGTGACCAGATGGCAGTGGCACGTTGTTGGCGTGAAAGCTGTGTATCCTACGCCCTCTGTGCATTGTGTCTGGACCCAGAACGAGTGTCTATGGACACTTAAGAAAATTAGTAATGCCAGTTGCAGTCTCAAACCTAAACCTATGGCCTGCAGAACTCTTTCCCCCTGAACTTTGTATCTCAGTAACTCCTCTAGTCTAGACTAAGTCTTTACCTCCTCATTCCTACCCTGTCCACTTCGCCTCACTCCTTTCCAACATAGTGCTACCTGCCCACTGGAGGTGTTTTCTCCACAGAGTTCCCCTGCTTTCCGCCACTTTTGGGCTTGCTCCTGCTCCCTGCTGCTTGTTTGGAGCAAAATTTATTACAATATCAATAATGTGACTTGTATACAAGGTCGAGCACTGCCACATGCAAGCGTTCTGTGTAAATCATCGGCATTGGCACCCTGGTAATTGCCCTGTAAACTGAAAGGAATTATTTTGCTGTCTGCAGCAATGAAACTTTCCCTTCCACCTGTGCAAATGGGTATTGCTGACACGTACACTAATCATACCTCTGCTCCTACATGCACTCATACCTCCATCTCTCTCGCTCATGCTCCCTCTCACAAACACACAGCGCCTACATGACACGCAGGCACCGCCATGTGCCCACAGAGCACACCTCTGCTTTTACCCCCACACAGGTTACTCTGCACACTGACACGCAGTGGGTACCAGCGCTCCCAGACACGCATAGCCTTTGCAGGTGCTACCTGAATCACTCACCTTTCCATCCCATCACGCCTGCTTAGATATCCTCACATAAACCAGAGCTTTTGCCCTGCAAGAGCTCAGAGACAAGTGCTGCAGGCTACCACATCACCCCCATGCCCACTTCTGAACCCTTAATTGTCCACTACACTGTCCCTGGGTATTTCTGTGCTGTAAGAGTCATGGTATCTTTCCCACAGTCTGCAAGACATAAACATACATATTCATTTGCAGCCTCTGACACAGGGCCCACCCCTGCTCCCTTCTGCAGGTATCCTGTTCCCGCAGACAAGCCCCAGCCTCTCCCCTTCCCCTGGTCCCCTGCCAGCACCCATCTGCACACGTCCGCACACACATACCTGCACACCCTCTTCGTGAATTCCTCCTTCACCTGCCTCTTTTATTTCCTCCTGGCACCTCTCCCACTTCCCCCTCCCTCGCTCTTTGCCATCACTAATCACTTTCTGACTCCCATTCTGGTGCTGTGAAATTGTCAACCCCAGGCAGTGGCTTTCATGCTGCCTTGTGATGAATCTAGTTTATCCTAAATTACGAGGTTTTGCACAAATCATTTAAAGGTGAATGCACCCACTCCATTTTCCTGTAGAATCCCCTCCCTTCAACTCGAATCTTCTTCACTACCCTCCCAAGTCAAATCTCCAGGTGAAGTGCAAGCAGAACAAGAATATGCTGCCTTTCTCTTGTGCCTTCACTTCTAAAGGATCCCAGAACCACACGTACCACAGAGCAGCAGCCTACACCTGCGTCTGACCATGGTGGGAGAGGGGCTGTATCTAAGTGAGGTTGGTAGGGACCCGGTGAAGCTGAAGGAAATGTGCTTCCCTCCTCATCCTCCAGCTGACCCATCTCTCAGGTGGAGGACGCTGCAGGTCTAATTGGCCTTGGTCAGTCCCTTAGCACGTGGTTGGAATGTGGTTACTGGGTCTGAGCTGAGCCTGCTGGTTTTGGTAACAACCACTATACCTGTTGCTGTTCCCTGGAGGCTTCCATGCGAGCGCTATCCCAGTCAGACACTCCTCAGCATCTCCACTGCAGGGAAATGTTGTGTGTGACATGAACAGGAGGCCCCTGCAATACTTCAGGGGTGAAAAAAGTGATGCCTGCGAGTGGTCCTGCAGGGAGGAAGGCAAGAGCTGGCTCCTTTGCAAAGTGTGGCTGGGCAACGTGATGCACACCTGGCCCTGGCTGTGGCAGCATACACTGCCTGTCTTATCTGGGAAGAATCCAGCAAAACCAGCACTCCTTGGCAGCAAAGTGACACCTTCCTTCCCCTTGCCAGTCACGAACTTGAATAGCCTGCTGCATGCCCAAAGGATACAGCGATTTAGCAAGAAATGGGAGCAAGCCACATCTCGTTCTTGCAGCAAAAAGCCAAAGCATGGTGTGTGTGTGTGTGATGGGGGAGCCTGATACTATTTAGAGGGACTGCCAGCCAAGCTGACCAGAGGACAGGTCCAGTTCACAGCTGTGCTAGACTTGTGCCAAGAGTGGGCAGAGCTGTGGCAGCACAGGCTGAGTCACCCAGACACCGCATTCCTACTGCAAAGGGAGTTTCTCCGTGGGCCAAACGAAATGAGGGCTCCACAGTCCATCACCTCTTGGCGAAAACCATGGGTAAGGAGCAGCAAGTGCCAAGCGTGGGACATAGAAATGCATCTTCTCAGACCAGGATTGAGAGCAGCAAACTCAGTTCCCATGGTTACGGAGCAGCTACCCATCAGGCCCCATCTCACATCACTAACTCTGCCACTTAATTAACTGACTGCTCGTTATTTCCCAAAATGAGCTTCTCCGTCCTCCTGCTGCCTGAAATTCGGCTCTCAGATGATCTCCACAGAGCAGGCCGTCTGGCTCTAGCATCCTGTGCTTCATTTAAAACTCAACTACCACTCATCAAGGATTAGAAAGTGCTGGAGACAAGCCCCGGGACAGAGTGAGGGCTCCAAAGGGAAGTTTTTCTTTAGGGACGTGGCCACATTCAGCTAGGATCAAGTTTATAGAATCACATCAACACAGCTCAGCATGGAACTGTCTTTTTATTTCCAATGCCCTCTGTGTCTGTCTTGCTGCAGAATTCTGCTAGCTAAAGGTCACTGGGCCCTGTCCTTCTATTATCTGCACAGAAATACACATTAAAGGGTCATACCAGGATGAACTAGAGAGAGGCTATAATTAGTTACGTTAATAAAATATTACTCTAGTCTGGGCTGATATTTATACTGCTTTCTCAAACAAATGGGTTCACATTGCTGAGATCTCGAAGCCACCAGGCTTGGTGCGTAGCGGTCTGCACCACCCCTCTTGGAGGAAGAGTTTGAGAGAGGCCTGTAGCATTTACATAGGGATCCTGTGTTTCCCTTGGAGGATGGGGTGATGGAGGGAAAGGATATAGTCCAAGGCCTGGGAGGAGGAAGGTTTTCTGTTTTCTCATCAAGGGTGGACTCTAATTTAACCATTTTCTGTTTCCTATGCCTTTGCCCTTTGAATCTAACATTTCCTGCTTCAGCCTCAGTCCCTGAAAACCAGCCTTTTGCGCATGGTTGCTAATATCTCTCCCTGACCCTTAATCTCCCTGCTGCTGCTGCCTCACATTAGCATCTCTCTATCTGAGGCTGAACAAATCCCCACAAAAAAAAAGGGGGTTTAAAGAACTTGTTGTCAATTGAGAGTCAGGTGTTGGCATGCTTTGCCCTGCAGATAATTGCTTTGTGAATCTCACTGCAGCACACGCTGCTTTTTGAGAGCTGTTTCATTCAGCCACAAACTCTAACAGGGGCTCAACCGCAGGAGGTGCAGAGTGACTGGTGTGGGATGGCTGGCTTGTAGCCTTAGCTGTCATGTGTAGGTGAAGAGGAGACTACCACAGTTTGTGATAGTCCTCTGATAAGGATTTGGAATAATCAGGGTGTTTCACTGAGGAATGACCCATAAAGGCACAGGTATAGGACCTGTGGAAACCAAAGACAAGAGAGGCAAGTGCTGAATTAGGGTCAGCGGTATCTGAGAGGTGGGCTGAGATCAGGGCATGAAGGTTGCCTTTCTCCAGAAGAGGATGCTCCAAGGCTGTGAAGGCTCTTGTTCTACCCTTGTGTGGGTGGTGGGGGTCTTCATTTTTTTTAGCATAAGAGACCCTGTTTGAAAGGTAGTGAGGCTGGGGGTAAGGATGAGGGCAGGCAGCACTATTAGCACCCTGATCTCCTTACCAGTTTGTCAGTGTAGGGAGTGGGCTCGGTGGGTGCCATGTCATAGTATGGAGTCTGCAAAGGGAGTTTCTGGATTTCCTCCTCGTGTTTCATGTTGTCTAAGTGAACAACCTGTAATAGAGGAGGGAGAAGAGGGATGAGGAGAGCAAGTATTATCCTTCTGTCACATCTTGGAGCAACATTTGCTTAGGTGACACCACCACAAGATATCGCCATGAAGGGCAGTAAATCTTACCTTCTCCCTTGCTCCTGTACTCTTTCTTTCATTCTTGCAGCCCTCACTACCACTCGTGGCATTCAAAATGGTGGGGATGCTCAGCAGTCCTCAAACCTAAGAGCCTATCTGAACACCATTTCCTTTAGAATTCAATCCCCACTAAAGGCAGTAAGCAGGATGCAAATTAGAGCTTTCGATTAGTGCCGATCTTTGAGAATTCTGGGCAGATGAATCCTTACTTGCTGCCCCTCAAATTTAGGCCATGGACTTCTTTGCTCTTGCAAACCCAATTTTCAAAAATTTAGGCACTGTGGACAGTGCTTGGAATCAGTTTTCCTTGCCAGAGGCAGGAACTTGCAGCTGGGGTGGGGAGACATACCTGGATGTCTTCTGCAGTCAGGTGGCTTTTCATCTCCTGTTTCCTCTTTGGTGGAGGGGCAGGTTTGTGGGATGGAGGCAAGTCAGTTCTGCAGACAAAGAAGTGGTTGCTGATTAGAGAGGAAAGGAAAAGGGCCTGCTTGCTTTGATGTGCCGCAACAAGCCGGATCCTGCATGCACCAAAGATTTGATTGTGTTTGTCACCGAACTGCCAATATAATCATATAGATTATTCTCCGTAACACCCCCATGCCCTTTTTCTCACCCCAATTAGAATTGTTAATAGAAATAAACTCCCTCCTAGCATTCTGTTCCTAATTCCAAGCAAATCCCCATGTCGGATTGCAGATCCCGAGGGTGCAGCTGGGATACCTGTCTCCCGGCACTGTTTTTGGAATGACTCCAAATTGTCCCATGGAAGGTGTTTCATTTTATGGCTGTAAGGTACCAGAAAGTGTCTGGCAGTGGTGACTTCAAATTAACAAGGTAATGTCGCCCCTAGTTCAGGAGCTTATCTGGAACGGTAGCCCCTGCCACAGGCTTCCCACTAGGAATTTAAATCTTCCTCATAGACATGCTATGCCATGCAGGGACGTTTATCCCTGACCCCAGTCAGGGGATCTGCTTTTGCCCCAGAGCATAAGGATTGGCAGCCATTATAATCCCAGCCTGGAGACTGTCTCTGCACATTCTGTTCATATGCACAGATGTGTCTAATCCTTTTACAAAACTTATTAAAACTCTGATCCACTAATTAGCTGGCTCCCCCTCCCTTCTCCCTGTACAAACTTCACCAGATCTTCTGACAAAGATGGGTGACTTTCCTTGGCAACCCAATAGATTCCAGCATGGGATCAGAGTGTATGGGTGAGGAGGAGGGTAAAATGGGTCCCCAAGGCACTGCAAAACATTGACTTTATGGCTCTAAAGAAAAGAAATGCTGTTTACTTTCGGAGGCTTTGGAGGGTACTCTACAATAGAGGCAGCACCTCTGCAGACTAGGGCACCATTGTGTTTCTGTTCTCAGCTAAAGTGGCTCTTCCCTGTGCCTTCGTGGAGGGCCATTGTGGGAAGTGGATTGTCTGAATGCATCTCTATCACAGGGCCAATGCTGTTGATGCAATTTCACCTTGTGGTGCTATTTTTTTATTTGTGTGCCTGCCTTTCTGTTTCTCCTCCTGCTTTCCCCATTCTCTTCCCTCCCTCTCCTGCTATCCTCCAATGCCCTCTCTCAAATGGGATTAAATGGAGCACAAAATGTGGCCAAGATGTAACAACAATTGAGGTGGGGGGTTGTGGAAGATAAAAGCAACGTCTAGCCTTTGGGCTTTCTTTGCCTCCCCTGTGAGGTGGGAAGGAAGGCGGGGGTGCTCTTGTGAAAAGGCAGTGACAAAATTGAGCTTTTCAGGAAGAGGCCAGGGTAAACATTTCTGAAGAAGGCTCTGTTTATGCTGCGTAGGCTGAACTCCACACCACCCAGTTCCCTGCCTGGGATTGGTCCTGCACAGTGTAGGGCAGAGCAAAGCAAGTACCTGTCAAAGAAGAGCCCCTGGGGTGTCCCCTCTCCCTACTCCCATATTGCCAGAGTTCGTGTCCTCACACTGGCACCATATGCACAAAACAGGAATGCTGAGTGGCTGTGAATCCTTTCTGGACTCTTTGGGATACATTCAGAGGTGCTCAGACCCCTCTCTGACGGCAGAATGTGATTCAGTCTAATTCAGCAGCATGAAGCCATTTCTCTGAAAAAGGAATAATAGGATCCTCTCCTACCACTGGAGGTGAGAGTGGCACTGAGCAGCTGCACTGCGTCCAAGGATATGCTACAGCAAAAGCAGCATCTTGGTGAACATCCTTGTGCTTCAGTTTCCACTTAAGGCTTGCGATGAGTTCAAAAATAGGACAACGCAGGATGGAAAGCACTAGGGGGCCCCAAGGAAGGAAAGAGATTCAGAGGAGTGAGCCAGAGGGTGACAGGCAGGAAGAAATGGCAGGAAAAACAGTTGCTGCCAGGCTTTTCTTGTGTGCAGGTAGCGTAAGGGCCAGTGGTGCTCTCTGTCTGCTGCCCCGTCTGGTAGCACCTGTACCATCAGTGTGCTGTACTTCTGTGAGCATGGGGCTACTTACAGGTCACTGTCCATTTCTGTGCGGTTCTTTTGTTGCCGCCTGTAGACAATAATTACGGTGACAGCCACGCCGATGATGAGAGCTGCTGCGATAACTCCTCCCACGATCCCAATAATGCCTCCTGGGGCACCCTGAGGTAGTGGCTTATCTGCAACACACAGGGAAGCACAGGAGAGAGGGTTAGAGCATGAGACAGCACAACCAGTAAGGCTCAAAGACCAGAAGAACCAGGAGCTCCAGGAGCAAAGATGGCAACGTGCTCTGAAACTGTCTCAGGTAGCCGTGTGCAGGCAGCTTCACTGGGGGGAGACAGGTCGTACTGAAATGCAATAGCATGAGCTCAGAAGGAACAGAAATCTGTGGCTACAATTGCAGCCCACTGTGTACCTAATAGCTAACTGCTTCCTTACTCTATTCTGCGATTTCCCCTTAAATCGGGTGGTTATTCCTGGATCCGGTTTTGTGCCTTTGTTCTGTCCTCAAAGAAGAAAGGGTTTAGTGAATACAGGTGCTTCCAGGCAGCCACCCCATGTGGTGCAGCTGGACTCCTATATCTTCTACTTGATATTATTTAACGATCTTGAAAGCCTTCTGCAGGGCTTTGTCAGCGTCTTCACCAAATTCCTGGTGCTGTTGAAATGGAGAGCTTTGCTATTAATGTAGACCCTAGAAGAGCTAAGGACCAATGCTTAATTTATTGAGGTGAAGCAGAGGTATGTGCACCTCTAAACCTTACAAAAAAGGTGTCCTGAGTGTAGGATTTAGGGGCAAAGGGGAGATATATCATATCATGCATTTCATGTCCTGTTTGCCTAATAGCTGGAGAGCTCTATGACTTGACCCAGCTCCTTGGTGACTAACGTGGACCTCATTCAAAGGAAACCTATCCCATGGGCTTGATGGGAAAGCGCTTTGAAACGTACGATAAAAGGATTTAATTTGCTCTACCTTCCAACCTAATTAAACTTGAAAACTAGCTAATTGGTACTTTGTACTTACAGCTCCGGCAGTGATGAAAGAAGGAGATAATTGGAATGGAGGAAGAAGGAGGAGGAGGAGAAGGAAAAGAAATTCAGGGGAGGGGAGCAAGACAGGGATGAGGGAATAAGGTGCTATGTAGAACTTGTATGTCACACCTAATTTTTATACTTTTCTTAATGTAATGGCTACTCTTAGAGGCCAGGTACTGGACTATATGGACCTTATTCTGCAACAATTACGGCGTTAGTTATCATAGTGATAGCCAGCATCTCCACTAAACTACCCATTCCCAAGACCTCAAAATTATACCCATTTTACATGTGTGCATGGTTATAAAACATACGCATACATTCCCAAACCACATAGGACAACTTATACAGGACATTTCAGTGTAAAAACCTGCCAGTTACTCCCACCTCACATTCATGGATTCAGCACTTGCTCAGCTTGAAGGCTAGGCTCCCTGAAATTCCAGATACCAGGTACAATTGCAGAGCTGACTGCCCTGAATCATTGCCAACAGCTTATTCCCAGATCTCACCTCACAGCCAGCCTTCTTCACCTTTCAGATTTGCTGCTGTCATCCAGGAGTGAACTGAGGTGTATAAACATTTCCCAGGGAAATCCCCTCTCTGGTCAATACCAACGAATTGCCCAGCAGAGAACTGGCATGTTTACTGTCCAAGCACAAAACACCTGAACTCCCAGCACCATGCCGAGACATTGCTATCAATGAAGATTTTGCCCTGGGAATTGTCTCGACACTGATCCCTCACCCTTTTCCTGAAGAGTTCCCTGCAAACATGCTTTCCTCCTGCCTCACAAGGACACCCCAGACCCTCCATCGGTCAGCATCCCACACCCACCTTCCCCTGTTCCTTAATTACGAGCTGAGAGCTGTGTGGCTTCAAGTGGCAGGATGTTCTGAGTCATCAGAACGTGAGGCTCCGCTCTCCGCTGTCCTCAGCAGTGGCAGCCACTTCTCTTTCTCCTCCCTCCTCTATAAGCCACATTATCTTGTAAATAATATTTCTGCCTTGAGACAGCTCACTTACAGCCATGCTCAGGCAGACAGCTGACATGTTGCAATCCAAACCCCCGGACAGCGTTCGAGATTGTGGCAGGGACGGCGACTGTAAAGAATCTTCCAGTCACTTTGGCTGGGGCATTTCTGTGATGAATTGGCCCCTAATGGCTCTCTGGATGGCAGGTAGCGAGCAGAGAACATCAGCCTCCTGCTACCGCTGTAAATCAGTAGATGTGTGTGGGGGAAGGCGGTGGAAGGAGAGAGGGGGAAGTAAATAAATAAATAAAGCTAAAATGAATCTCCAGGAACTTGAATGGGGCTGTGTAATAGTGGAAAGAGGCCAGGAAAATTTAAAGAGGGGGAAATGCAGCCATCAGTTTGCAGAAGAGGAGGGGTAAATATAGGCCACTGGGTAAAGAGAGTAAGGGGATGAGGAGAGGGAAAGAACAGTGGGGCACAAGGAGAAATGCAGAAGTTTTGGGGTATCTATCAAAGTACTTTCTTCTTGCCAAGCTCTCAAGACTGTGGTATGAACATCCCAGTGCTGGTACCCGTCCCAGCTGCCTAAGATGGGGCTGTGGGGCAACGCAGTGCTTCCACAGAATGGCAAGTACCAAACAAGGACAAAATCCTGTGACACTGAGCCCTGCCCCTACGTATGCAGGTCTCTCTCTTGAGGACAGGCTGAGCCATCCTGCAAAAGTGTTGGTCACATCTTTGCTGGAGTCCAGCTAGGCAGCTACGAAAGGCAACAGGGATAATTGCTGACAGTAAGAAGAAACACCAGGAGATAAGGAAGTTAAATGAGAGATGAGAGTCCTGAAAGAGCAAGAAAGTGCAGAGGAGAGGAGAAGAAAATGGGAAGAGGTAGAGACCTTCCTTTCTGCTGGCTCTTCCTTCTCCCCCCTGCCCTGTTTTTTTTAAACCTTCTTTCATCTGCATACTCAGCTGTTTATTTCCTTACTCTCCCCTTCCTGGGGAAGAACTGTGGCTAGTACTGTTTGGAGGGCTCACCCAGCCTACTTCCTTCCCTCCTCTGTGTGTGCGCGTTGCCTCTTTAGCGGGTGAAGTCAGGCACCAACAGGGCTTTTCTGGAGGGCAGGGTGGCTGCAAGAAGGGGTGTTGTAAGTCAAACAGGAGGGCACCAGGAAAGCCTCAGGGGAAGATGATAAGAACTGGCAGATGAGGATTCAGTTACATTGACAGGGCTTTTGGGCAGCCCTGAGAAGATGTTTGCAAGGCTTGTGAATCAGGATCAGAATAAAATGGCAGGACAGCTCAGGGGCCTCCAGACTGGAGTGGGAAAAGGCTTTGTATATTAAGAATGCAAAACCCCTTGCTCTGTGTCACGCTTGAATAATTTAAAACTCTCCAAAAAGTTTGTGTGAAGCAGTTGGCAGTAAGGCAGGTACCAGAGAACCTAAAGGGGCTGAACGAACAGCTCAGCCTTATCTGGATGTCTAAGGGCTGCTGGGAACTCCTTGTTCCTGCTGGAAACAGAATTAATTCACATTATTACAATTAAGGAGAAAAGAAGGACACCCCACCCCCAGTCTCTTTCACAGCAGTTTTGTTCATTACTTTCGTCTCCCATGTTTCTTCTAGAGATGGAAGCAGACATAGGAAATGAAGAAAAGTGGTTATCTAGCCATAAAGCTTCCTTCCCAGTCACTTGATGGTGTGTGCGTCTCTTGGTTTCCAAAATAACTGGTAACAGATAAAGATCTTTCTACCAACTAGATCAATTATAACATTTTGTGAGGTGCTGATACTGTAGTTCAGCAGTCCCAATGCTCAGTTAAATCACACCCGGCAGTTCAATGCTGTCAGTTGTTCACCTCTCCCAAACACGTGAAGAATGTCCGCTAGACAAGAATGTCCATCCCGGAGAGATGCATCAGGCGCAATCACAGTGCAAACCGATGCGTAGTTTCATAGCACCAGCTATGAAAAAAAAAAAACCCTGTCCAAACAGCCGCAGGGCTGATGACTGTGTCTGTCTGTACAGCCAGAGCCGTGGCTCATATTTAGGGCACACAGCCATGGGAGCGGTTCGGAGCAGAGAGACAAACGGACGGAGCTGTCCCCATGCGCCGAGCCACGGCTGAAGCAGCACAGCTGCGGAGCATGGGAGTAAATCATAACAGAGGAACAATGAAGGCTTTGGAGAACCAGCTTGCGGGAGAGCAAGAGAGATGTTCCAAAGGGAACTTGAAGTGAGGCAAAGACGGATAAATGGGAAAGCTTCCAGAGAAGGGTACGCCAGAGCAGAGGAAATGACTCACTTGCTCTTGGTATGGGAGGAGTGAGTGATGTGGAGGACTTTGCAAAAGGGAAGGGAAGAAGAGACAGCGTCTGTCACGCTTTTGGAAGTAAGGTCTCTTCCCTGAAAGCTACTTGTGTGGCTGGGACATTTGCATAGTGAAGCAGCCTGGCTGTTCTTGGGATCAAGAGTTGAGAGTGGGATATGTTACTTCCCCACCAAGGGTATGTGCCTGTCTGGGATAGACTTTTTATGTAAAGCTGTGATCAGCCATATAATTCTGTCATTGCTGTGGTATATGCGCAGTGACATCCAGCTTGAGCAGGTGGGGAGGAGCAGATGCGTGGAATGGGGTCCTGCATGAATTGCACAGACAGCTGTGGGGTAAGACAGAGGTGCTGTCAGGCAGGAAGGCTTCATTGGGATGAGAGGGCTGGGTCTCACACCAGTACTGTCTTCTTTCTATCCCGGCTGTCTGCCATGTATTTAGCTGCCCCAGGGAGAGCCTAAGCCCCATCTAACCTGCATCCCCCAGGGAAATCTGGAAGCTGAGTCATTCTCTGGGCTCAGTTCACTGCAGCTCTGAGTGAAGCTACCTTGCTCGAAAGAGTTGCATACTCTTCTTCTGTCCTTGCCTTCTAACTTCAACTTGATCCCTCAGTGCTTCGCAGAAAACCAGCATAACAACATACAACACCTCTGATAAGCCATTTGCTCCAAGATCTGCCTGCATCTGTAACCAATCGCAAAGTTGGGTTCCCTTTCCATTTATCACCTCCCCACACAAACAAATCCCCGTCTATTTCATGGCTGGCTAGCCAAGGCACTCAGCAGTGTGCTGCCTGGCTCACAGACACATTGCAAATCACCGGGAAGGAATCGTGATTCTCCTCCTTTCCTCGTGCTAGCAGGTTTGAAGCTCTTCCAGCTGCCAGCCTTGCTAGAGTTAATGTTAGCTTGGTGCTCAATTGCATCGCCGTTCACAGGCATACACAGCCTTCGTGTTTAAAGCTGCCTGTCCCGCTATAGTGCCAGCTCAAAGTAAGCCTGTCTGTGACCTGGATTGCCACCCTGATCCAGTGCAAGGCCTTAGCGCTTGCTGGACTCTGTCTGCCTGCTGAACCTCTGAGCAAGACAATGAGATCAGATGATGCATATTTATAATACACCCCACCTGGCACGTTCCATGGAGCCTGAGACACCACAAGTTCACAGAGCTAAATTAAACCGAGTTGAAAAGCTTGGCAGAACAAATACATCTCCAGTTTGGTTTTAAAGACGGGAGGAGGATTGGCTAATTTGAGACACGCTGAATAGCATACACACCCCCAGGCACAAGCTGGTTCGGAGCCTCCGGAGGCCTTGTGTTTGCAAAGGGTTAATGAAATGCTGTGCCCAGGAGAGCCAGAGATGTGAGCTGGCAGAGCTGATGGGCCAAAGGGCAGGATAAACAGCAGGGCTTGCAAGTCACTGGAGATTTTAAAGGGATCTTAAGCCTGAGGGAGGAGAGGTGGGGTGGGTTTCTTTGGGGGCGGTTCCATTCTCTGTGTATATTAAGTGAATTCCTTGCAGTGACAGCTAAGCATCCAGAGGATAAAAGGGACTAAGAAGGGAAAGACACTGCTTGGAAAACTGAGCCAGTGGCACTGGACCGTTAGTGCATGAAGCTCAAGTGCCATCCCGCCCCCTCAGCAGCAGAACTTCCTTCATCCATCAGAGCTGGGTACAAAATCTTCATGCCCCTTCCTTTCATCCTGGCCTGGAGAGGTGAGGAGAAGGAGAACACAACAACGTCTCCTCCCACCTAAGCCCCCCTCAGACAGACCTTGCTCTAACTCAGATCCTCACCTAACTGCAGGTGGAGGTGACCAGGCTGCAAGAAAACACTTGTGGAAGCACTTCACAGTGAGGAGAATGTGTCCCTGTTCCAGCACAAATCAATGTTTGATGGTCAATTTGCAGTTTGCAGCACCAGTTAACCCCTGCAGTAGCCAGACCTGGCTCTGTTACCAAGTGCTGTTCATCTGGTGACATATGGTGAGAGAAAACGGGAGTGTTAGACTTCAGCATGGGGAAGAGGAGCAATTTGGTTAGCAAAGGTGTCTGGCAGGGATTTCTGAGGAGGAGGAGTGTCTGGGCTTCACTTGGTGACAAAAGCATAGCAAGAGGGGAGCTGATCCAGCAGCCCTCCCCATCCCTGCTTCTCGGAGACTCCTCCAGCTACAGAAAGAGCTCGGGACCTCTCTCGCTTCTGGTTTTGTGTCACCTCAGGAGCTGGAGATACAGCCAGCCAAACAAAGGTTAAACACCAAAATGAAGGCAGAGCTGCTCTTCTGCCTCTATGCCCTGAATTAAGTCAGAAGGAATTTTAAAAGCCTCTCCCACCGGGGTGTTTGTTGATGTAACTCTCATTTGCACAATTAGCCGCCACACATGTGAGTGCCAAGCTGAGCCTGACACTGCCACCGCGCAGGGCGTCAGCTGCATTCCCCTGGAAATCCCCCACCGCCCCGGCTGGGTCCGCAGGGACCCGGCGAGGTGGGGAGCTCGCCTCCCACACGGGCATGCTCCGCTTCTCCCTGCATCTGCTCTGAGCAAACGGGCGCTGGCAGGGTCTCGGTTATAGTTTATAATTTGAGTGCGGCCAAAAGCTGGTGTCACCAAGGGTAGTTAAACAAACAAATGCTCCTGACCTCTCTCTCCTTCCTCTGCCTCCCACCAAAGGGAAGCCCTCGCCACTGCCAAGTCCCTCTGTGACCCGATATATCCCCTCTCTGCTGAAGACCAGATGACTGGGTATCCCCTGGGTCCTGAGTAGGTTCAGAGCATGGGTATCCCACTGTCTAGGTGCTAATCACAACATCCCCTTAAGATCCCTGCCCGCTTTGCTTTCCTCTGTAATTTTTACCAGCCCAACCGGCACTTAACGACTGTGCAAACCACTTGCCTGTCTCTGATGAGGTTTTGGGAGAGCTTGGCTGTGTGGTGTGCAGATCCAGCCCTCCCTGGGATGCCTGCTTTGAAGACGATGCCCAGCTGCAACTGGACACATGGATGTGCTTGATATTAGCGGAGATTTCACACACATTCCAGCAAAGGCAGTTGTGTTGCCATTCACCAAGGGTGGAGGCATCTCGGCTTTCTCCAGTAATGACCAGCTTTCTCCCTTTCCTCTCCTGCATGGAAAGCAGCAGAGAGTCATCCTTGGTTAAGCAGCATCTGGTTAAGTAGCTGCTGGCTGCAAAAGCATGTCTGGAATGCATCTTTAACCCCTGGTGACCTTCCCTTGCAATGCTTCCCAGTGGCCACTAACAAGGATGGGGTTTGGATAACAGCAACAGGAACAGTGTATTAAGCCCATGGGACCCAGGGAAGAGGAGGACTGAGTTCTGCAGAGTAGCTGTTGTAGTGGGAGCTTCCCTGGAGACGCCTCTTACTGGGCTGGTTTTAATTCTGCTCCTGGAGCAAAGTGTAGCAGTTGTTAAACAGCACCTGGAAATACAGTTTGACAGCTTAGGAAGGAAGCCTTTTCTCTGTGTGAGGGGACGGAGCTTAGCAAAGTCATTACTGTGCAGCAGAAAGAGCCAGTTGTTCGGAGTGCAGCAGCAAGTAGTTACTTGCAGCAGTGTCCACCCATAGAAACTGAGCCCCTCTGTATGTGCACACACATGCTACATCCCCATGCTTTCCACTGCCAAGAAATGTCTGCGCTGACTCCAGATTCTGGGCTGTCCCTGTCTCTCTGTGGCTCTAGCAAAGAGGGGCTGGACGTGACCTTGTTGTCTGTAACCCATCCATCCAAATCCAACACAAACCTCACCCTGCTCTCTCCCCGCTCCATGGGGCCAACTCCACAGGCACCCCTGCCTTCCCAGAGCCAGGGGCTCCACAGTTCAGTGCAGCAGTATGGAGAGTGCCCACGCCTGTTTTGGGGGAGAAGATGGCCCTGGAGAAGATGGGAAATGTTATCTGATGTTTCCTCTGCCTCCCAGCCCTTAATTTTAGTTCTGCTTCATTTCCTTGCAGCTCAGCAGAGTAATGAACAATCAAATCCCTTTGGTAATTTATTTCTTCTGCTGTACAGTTTCGAGGAGGTGATGACACTTGAAATTGCCTGTCCTGGAGGGATGAAGGGGCCAGATTCTGAGCCCCATTACACCAGAGTGTGTCTCTTGATCTTAGCAGCCTGCTCAAGCTGCCCAGAGCACAGCGTGGCCCCAAATCCATGTTTAGCCAGAGATACAGCCTTGCTCCCTTGATGAGTCCATTAAGGTCATGCTATTACAAGCAGCCACCAGATGAATTCTGTCAGATAGAAGGTGCGGGGATTGCAGCTCAGACTCTTATCATTTGCGTTAATAGAGTTAATTTGCTCAACAATCTTCAGCAGCACTCCTGGGAACATCTCACTCTGCTGGGCCATGTGCTCTGGGCCGAATTTGTCTCCTGTTGCCTACGGGGTGGTTACAGCACAGGGCAGCTGTACTTTGGATGTCCCCAAAGGACCAGGTCAGCTCTCTGCATCTCTGCAGAGATGAGGGTTAGGTGTAGACACAGGGTATGTGCGGAGTGACTACTCTGTTTCTCTGTCATCTGGCCAGAAGTGCACAAATAGTTGTGCAAATGGACAGGTGAAGAGTGCTACAGTTATCTTACCTCCCCTGCTAACCCGCACACTGACCTGCTTGGGGCCGCACGTGCCTGGCAGACGCCTGCAGGGGCAAGGAGGGCTTGAGACTGCTCTGCCTCTTCACACCCCCTCTTCCCTTCTCTCCTCTCCTCCAGCTTCCCAAATACCCTTGAGACCTGCTTGCACTCCAGACAAAAGAATGACTCTTCAGCCTCCTGGAGCTGGGAGGGAGCTGCCAGCCATTCTGAAGTGATGTGCGAGAATGAAGCTGTTGGATGCTCATGTGGCTCTGACCTGGACTCTGGTGCCGCTGCCTCCTCTCCTGCTTGTCTACACGCATCTTCCTGACCTGCAGTGCCAAAGGTGAGATCTGCTTCTCCCAAGCCAGGGCAATCACTGCGCCTGCACTGACTTAGGGAAAGCAGCTGCAGCACATCCCTGCAGCTGCCCCTACTCATTCCTGCTCCAGGAGAGGGACAATGATGCAGAAAGCAAGACTATGCTCCTGACTCTTTTCCTGATTTCTCCTTCCTGTTAATGGCAAGGAAACACACCCTCCCTCCTAACTTCTCAAACATCTTGCAAGCTCTGTGGGACAATCTCCGCCTTAGCATGTAACCAACAATATTTAGCCATGTAACCTTACTCAGCTGGGTATTTGTTAGCTTGCACACAGGGAGCTTCCCCCACCTCCAGTATAGATCAAATGGAAAAGCTGGAAAGAGAAAGATCAGTCAGTATGAAAGAGACGCTCGAAGGACAGGCAATTGATACAAAAGCTAGGGTTACCCTGGGGAATACAACAGGAATAAACAAAATCTCTGCAATGCTCTATAGGCACTTTAGCAGATGGATATGGTCAAGAGTGCAGTAATGATTCAGAAAAGGCAGATTTGAATAATTATTCATGATCTGTCTCTGGAGACCAACAGACGTTTGTTTGTTGCTTCTGAGATGACAAAACAATTTCCCTGTGTTTGAGGATTACAAGACTGAGGAGCTTGCTGGACACCATCTCCTTGGATACTCCACTTATAATAAGCAAACAGATAAGTTGAAAGACTTAGCAGAGGACATCCTTAACTCACTGCTGTTAGTTTTTACTATTTGTTGAAATAGTTAAATTCTAGAAGGTTAAATTCTAGCAGACTACAAGAGGACACAGAGGATGACTTGAATACTATGTGGTGATTTGATGGCACCAAAGAAAAAGGTAACACAGATTCCAGTTAATGAAGAATTAAAAGGCAGGAATATAATCAATACCAGTCTACATGGTTCATGGGAAATGGGTCTTGTCAGTCAAACGCAATGTCATTTTTTGCGTACTAAACCAGTCATCTCATCAAAGTGTAGAGATGGACTAGAAAAAGATTAAGGATGGCTAACTGACAGGTCTCAGAGGGAGCTGTCAAGAGGGGATGACTGTCAATGGGCACATTTCTACGGAGTCTGCAAGGAGGGGTGGTGGGCCTGATGCTACTCAATGCTCTCACAGGATGTGTGGAACCTCAGTGCCTTAGCAATCCCTGGAGGAGCCAGTGGTTGGTGGATTTGTGAAGCAGCCTGTTAAGAGACTTAGGACATATTGCAATACTCTGTATCCCTGCTGAAGCACCTGAATCTTTAAAAGGTGGAGGGCCCAGAAGGCAAGAATGCAGAAGATACCCGATTTCCGCGAGTCTATTGAAATTGGACCTTAAAGGATGTTCCTTAACACCTCCCTGGTGAGAAACAAACTGGTGCCAACCTGCAGCAGAGGAATAGGGGAACCAGGAAGGGCTGGGAGTTGAACACAGAGTCCCAGAGGCTGCTAGAGCTGATCAGTCACAAGGTCATGCTGTAACCCCATGTCTACATCTCTTTCTCCCCACCCTTATCCCCTGCTGTGTGTCAGCCTTTTTGGCTCAGCAGTCAGCTGAGTGCTGAGAGAGGGGGGGTGACCCCCTCTCTGACATGTGGAAGGCTGTGGACATTAAGGAAAGAGCATCCTAGGGAGGGGAGATGGGTCGCAGAGCCTCTGTGGAGGGTGCAGAGCTGCCCGTGCACATTACTCTGTGCGGGGATGGGCTCCACACATCCTCCACTTCAGCTTCCCCTATTCTGTTGCTCAGGTAACACTTTCAAGGCAGGTCCTCCAAGCAAATTTTTAGGTCAGTTATAATTGGGAAACCTCGCATGGAGCTATAAAACATCAGTTAATATGCTGGAACTATCTAGTTAAATGCCAATTACAAAACCCCATAAGCTCCTCAACTCAAATATATTAATAACATAATTAAACATTTATTGCTTATGCAAATTAAAAGTTAAGTTAATCGGACATCAACGAAACCCCAGGAAGTGACCATTTAAGTAACTAATTTCTATTTAATTATGATTCCTTCCTATTACAAAGCCCCCATGCCATTATTTCTGCACTGCTCTGCAGTGTTTACTGGAGCCATTCAGACTCAGCATTCCCACTCCAGTATCTATTCATAATCCCAGACAGCTGCAGCATTCATCTCAACAGCCGTGGACCTCGCACAGCTGGCAGCAGCTGGACTGGGTGCTCCTCCTCCTTGTAGCTCCTTCTCCCGCCTCCTTCTTGGCTAAGCTACTGGGAAGGGCACAGCCAGAACTAAGTCTCCTCCAGCTTCTGCAGATTCAGGGTGGGCAGAGGAAGGGGTGTGCACCAGACCTATGAAAAGGCACATGCTGGGCATGGTGACAGCGTGTTTTTATATATCCCATAGGCAGAAGTGTGCTCTGATAAGCAAGATAAGGATTTAGATCTCCCAAGTCCACCACTGAGCCTTCTCCCTGGTTCCCTGCACACCTATGCTGAAGTCGTTTCACTTCTCTGTATCACACCCCCCAACACCCCCCCCAGTTAAGGGCACTCTGTTGCACAGTGAGGACATGATGGACCTCGCGGAATGAGTGTTTCGTGATGGGATCAGCTCCTTGGGCGGACAAAACTGTGTGCCAGCAGGAAGCTACTGTTGATTATTATTGTAAAGCGGTAATTGAAAGGGCTGGAAAGTACAGCAGGACAATGAGATGAGGCTGGGAAATGGGAAATGAAGCGTTTTGTTCCTCAAGGGATGAAGACATTTCCCCTGGCGAGCAGAGCCTGTGCAGCCAGGGCCATAGGGATGGACTCCCTCCCTCCAAGCGACAGGCAATCAGTTAAACCTGACAGGTGTGGAGATGGCAATTTTCTTTTCAAAACTGTGAGATAAACAGGCTGGCAGGAGTTTGAGAGTAACAGAGAGATAAGGAAGAAAAGAAAACCTTCAGGTGCCCTCTCTCCATGGGGCTAGCAGTGGCCCACCGGCAGAGGGATGTAGGAAAGACATTACTTTGCAAAGCCTCAGATATACCAGGAACTCAGGTGCTGGGCTAGAAAAAGGCTTGACAACCAGGCACTAATGAAAAAGAGAAACCCCTTCCCTTCACAGCTCCTCAAAGGGTGCTCCCTTTGATCTTGTAAGATTTCATCCGTATTCATCTCCTGGAATTTAGCCAGCACTGAACTGCTCCTCCTGAGCTCACCGCCGAACTATGGGACAGTTTTCTGCAAAGTGGCAGAAAGAGCATTTAGTGCCTCTTTGCAGGCAAACCATTTTCTTCCCCAAATTCCACACAGTGCAGAGAAAAACCTCTGCCTGTTTGCTACGAGGATCTGGGTTTGGTTCAGCAGTTGTGAAATCTACGGATGAGGGAGTGTCCCTAGCGCACCTTGTGCTGGGCTTAGTCAGATGAGGCTGCAACCTTCACCTCAACTGCTGAGGCTAAGGGAGCAACTCCAATAGCTGGCATCCATAAATTATTACCTTTCAATAACTCAGCCCCGGGAGGGTGATACAACATTTTTAACTTACATTTTAATCATGTACACATTTATCTTGCTGTGCCCCTGCTTTGCCTGCACGGCCATGCCCGCCTCTCCGATTTCTGCAAGCTAGTATGTAAAATTTTAGGAGTGCGACACACATCCAGAGTTTTTTTAACAGGCTGATCCTTGTTCCACAAATACTATATAAGAGAGAGCCTGCATTTAAACACGTCTGGGAAGGCTGTGAAATGCCTTGTTTGGAGGAGGAGTGAACCAGCCCCCCTTGCCTTCTGGTAGGCACCACTGAGGGCATTTGAGGCTCAACAGCACTTCTCGGTGTCACAGGTCCCCCAGCTGGAATACATTTGCATAAAGTAATTTCCTCTAACAAATATGTTCATACAAATGAAACTCAAGTTTGCAAATAATCTGAAACCATGAAAAAAACCATTAATCAAACATATTTGTTACTACAAGTAATTCAGCCAGCACTGTTCTAAACTGGCAAGGTTCTCTTTGTTCGATTTTTCCAGCACTAGTTCTAGGAGACTTAGTGGTGTGTGTGACCGTGACTGCTCCGACTTGAACTCAAGCACAGGTTACCTCTTACCTCACAATGAATTTTGGATTGAGAGTCACATATTTCTGGACTGATGCTCTGTGACCTGAGCTGTCTCCAGTGCACCTTGAGCTCCCAGCCCTTCATAGCCAGCCAGGTTTAAGTCTCCCACTTGCACTGTCTTATTTCTTTGTCTGTTGGAGGCCTTTGGCTCTTTGCACTTCCAGTTCTGAGTCCACCATGAATGTGGATCCCTGGGAGATCCATCTGGTTTAGAGTGTTGTGCAAGGCATTAATCCCAGCATGGGAGGGACATCTTCCCAGGCGCCTGTGCCCAGGGATATCAGGCAGGTTGCATTACACTGGAGTATATCTCACTGTCACTCACTACAAATCCTGCTTAGATTATGTTCATTTGTGTGGATGCAAACAAACATAACTCCATTGCAGTCAGAAAAGCTGGATGCGCTTGCATCAACTGGGAACCTGGCTCTGTATCTTCATCGTGGACATTGCAGCCCTGAACTGCGCATACTCCCACTTCCAGGGAGGTGAATCTCCCGGTGTTCGCTCTGGTCTAGACAGGCTCTCTGCTGCTGGACCATGCTCAGCAGCGGGCATGCAGCCTAAGGGTAAACATGAGCCTCTTCTTCATCTCCTCCTGCCCTGGTCCAGCTCCTCCCTGGCTCTCTGCTGGCACCTCTGCTGATTGTCAGGGCTCTGAAGTTGCTTTTGGGGCCAGCAGTGCCCGCCTGCAGAGATGTGGCTTTGAGAAGAGATCCAAGCCATTCTGCCATTTTTCCACGGGCTACATGCATTGCTGGCATTCCCACCCCCAACGTGTTTCTGTTTTGTTCCAGAGAAACACAATACTTAGGGGCACTGCATGGGAGTCAGTTCCCGCTGTGTTCAGCTCTCTGCAACCTGAGCTGCTGAGAAGAGGCCCCATGCAATGGGTTTTATCCATCATCGCTTAACTGTAAGACATGGCCTGGGAAATCAGCGCAGCATTTCCCAGGGGCTCGTCCCAGCAGGACCATGGGCAAAGATATCCCCTCCCATCCTCCTTGCCCTTGTAGACCCCCATCCCAGCTCCCCGGTGCTCCTTTTCTTTCTCCCCACCCCCAAGCTTGGCTGATGTGGCTGAGGCAGCTGCTGTGGATCCAGTTCTGTAGGATGCTGCCCCTCTGCATCGCTGTCATGGTCGCTCCTAGGGCAACTGGCCTGAATGGCTGCAGCTGAAGCAAAGCTACACTTCCAACATCTGTCATTACTAACAGGAGCTGGCAGAAAGGGGAAAACGAGAAGAGTGAAGTATGTGGACGTGCAGATAACAGCCCAGATAGTTGTCACAATTCCCTTTGCCATGCTGAAGCCAGAGAACAAGAGTGTTCCCCCCTGGCATCTGAGGAAAGCCTCCCCAAGGCTATCTTTAAGCCCTTCCAAAGTGAGGTGTCCAGCACACTCCTTTTCCAGCAGGATGACTGAGAACTGGCTCCCTTACTGGCACGTGGTTTGGAGGGAGCCTGTCTGCCAAGCAGCACACAATGCATTGATCATCAAGCCTGGTATCAAAAAGCCTCCTGCTGCTCTGGTGCATGCTCCACGCCTGCTTTGCTGCTGACCGGGAATGAAGAGTCTGTACCAAACCACTCCTTCCCAGCCTGATCCCGAGCACTTCCTTCTCTGTCCAGCTCATTTCTTCACAACGGAGAACAGTTCAAGCTCAGATTTAGGTCGGGGCCCCTCTCCCTCTCTGTCTGTGATGGGGAGCGCTGGGTTTTGGTTCACATCTCCAGTACATCACCCACGTGCTGGAGTTGGGTGCAAAAATCCCTTCCCAGGGAGTATTCCGGTCTCTGGGCCAGAGGCATGGCAAAGAGCCTGTTGATACCAGTGCAAGGAAGGGCACGCGCATTTTCTCTGATCTCTTACTTGCTTTGTCTCTCCCTCCCTTGCGAAAGTCCAGGTCTTGCAGAGTTGTCTGCCTTGATCTTTGGGAACAAGGCTTTCTTTGTAGCATATATTCCGTCAGGAAGCTGGAGGAGAGGGGAAAGGCAAACTGTTCTTCCCAGTGCAGAGATCAGTAGGAGAGACGCAGGGATGCAGTTCCCTGATCTTGCCTCCCAATGGACCCTTAGCATCCCTATCACATTTGCATGTTTTTGATGCACAATCATCACGGTAGCCAAGCGTTGCACTATAGGAACATCCTACTGTGTCAAATCAAAGGTTGGCCTAGCCCAGTATCCTGGCCTTGACCGCAACAAATTACACAAGCCTAGAGAAAGCGTAAAAAGAGAGCAAGCATGTATTGATATTTTTCCAACAGCCTGTCCCATCTGCTACAGCTAAAACCAACTTAAGAACTTCCTAAGCTAGAGACAGTGTCGTAATTTTTATTTGCTTTTGATGGATTTTTCTCCTTAGGTTTTTCTAGACACTTTTTTAGCTCAGGTTAACTTTTGGCATCAGTAGCATCCTTTGACAAGGAATTTCACTGTTTACATTGATAAGGGAAAATGCTCCCACCTCCTTTTGTCTGTCTTGAATCCACTGTCCAAGAATTTCACATAATACCACCTATATCAGTGGTAAAACCAGTCATTCCCTGTCCACCTTCTTCCGGCCACTTGCTGTTTTGCAAGATCTCTTAACCCTTAGCCTTCAGCCTTCACCTGCAAGCAACTCCCATTACAAAATACTGCACAGGATGGGAACGGACCTAGGTCATTGGAAAGCCGATGCCTTTTCTGCTCCTGTGACTCTCCTTACAGCTACCAGTCACAGGTTGCAGAACGACGCAGTCACAGATGGATACAAAAAAAGGAGAATGTATCTTTTTTTAAAATTCTTTATTTATAAAAAAGTACATTTTTTTTCCACAGCTGAGCCACTATTGGTTTTTATACAAGTAAAAGGAAGGGTGATGCAACACCCTGCCCACACAAATTATAACCATGAAAATGGCCCCCCTGGACCCCAAACAAACAAATTACAAAGGGTGGAAAACGAAAAAACAAACAAAAATCATAAAAGTCCATTACATTATTATTATTTTTATTTTTTATTTTTTACAAAAGCACTTACAACACAGATTACAAAAAAAAAAAAAAAAAGGTGGGGTTGGGGTTGTTCATCTGTCTGTAGTCTTTATTCCACAATGATTATTACAGCAACAGGAAGAAGAAAAAGAGAGATAAAATCACTGGAGTTAAGGAATCACGTTTAAAAAAAAAAAAAAGGCAAAAGAAAATTAAAACCAGATCCTCAGGGAGAGTACCTCCACCAATACCAGTTTATGCTAGCGGAGGATCTGACTCCATATGCTCGTTACATTCACCCCCAGGTAAATAACATATGGAGAGTCACACTGGTCCAAAGTACAAACTCACCCCCCTCTCTAAGGGTTGGGTTTCCTTCCCTTGCTGGTGGACTGAATCCTCCCCTTCGCCCCACTGCAGAAGGCAGCACCCCTCGCTCCGGCTCCCCAGCCCGTGCCGCAGACCTGTGGCCCCTGGGGAGAGGCAGCGGCTGGACCCCAGGTCCTCACAGCCTCCCCTGCCCCAGGGCTTCCCCTGCCTCTCTTAAGGAGTTGCTCAAATTGTCAGCAAATTGTATCAAATAGGGAGGGGAAGGAAAGAGCAAGGGTGAAACTGCAGGCCAGGGGAGGGTAAAGTGCTAGGGTAAGCCCCGCAGAGCAAAGAGCAGACATGGGGGCACAGGATGACGGCAGCATCTCCTCTCCCCACGGCCCAGCAGAGCGAACAGACCCGAAAACTTCGGTGCCAAGGCAGGAGTGGTTGAGAACATGGGAACCTTAGGGGTGAATTTTAACCTGCGGGCAAAAGGCTACAACCTGCCCCACTGCCTCTCCTCTGAGAACAAAATGGGTCTGGGACCCACCCCCGTTCCCACAGCAGAGCTCTGAGCTTTGTGCAGCCTTGCAGGTGTGGCAGCTCTCGCACTCAGCTGGCTAACGGGTCTTTCCCCTCTGCTCTTTGAGCGTAATGACGGGTGCCTGAAACTCCTAAAAACCTCCGTGTGCATGTGCGTGTGTGTGTGTGTGTGTGCGCGCGTGTCCATGCCTGTGTATGGGAAAGAGAAACAGCAAAGGAGAGCAGCAGCCCCTGTTCTAATTGCATTCCCTTCTCTAATTGCTTGAAGATCAATCTTTTGAATCTCTCTCTCTCTCTAACCCTCAGTGATTTCTGCTGAACGGTTGTTGTGTTTCTTTTTTGACTCAACATCAGGAAAATGGCTCCCTTTGTCCCTTATGTCTTTGCAATCAATTTGGTGCTACCATTTCAGTTTGTTTGATTTTATTTTTTTTTACTAAGAAATCTTCAGGGTTTTTTAAATTTTTTTTTTTCCCCTGGCTGAATGAAAATGATTTAACAACAGGGGGGAAAAAAAAGCTGGTAATTAAATAAAGGAAAATAACATCACTAGGGTGAATTGCAATGAATAATCCTAGCGATAAGCCCCAGCAGGAAAACAGCTGGGGTGTCTTTGTACATAAACTACAGGCTCATTTTGGGTTGTGACACAGATGTGTCTGCTTCAGTATCGCTCCCTGAATACACACAGGGAAGGACTTGAGGGCTCGTCCCAAATTCACCTGCCTTTTCTTTGCTGTGATGGTGGTGAGACCCAGACCGACGTGTCACAGGGCTCAGATTGACATCCCTCTCATCTACCTGTTCAGCTTTCCCATCCACCCATCTTAGTGATGGGGTACCTATAAGTTTTGCCTCAAGTTGCCATCCAGGATCAGGGTTTGGGAACGGAAAAGCACCATGCTGATACATCTCTTCACTGGCAAGAACCCAGCAAAGGGACCTGGACAATGATCCCTTCAAATGGAGGTGCGGCAAGCGGCCGTGTCTCCGAGGCACTTTGCCGGCACCCAGTCCCCAAGCAGTGCCATGGCGCTTCCCGGGCAGAAAGCCAACCCGGGTATAACTAATGCGACACTGCAGTTCAGGTCCAGCGTAAAACGGGGCATTTCCTGGAGAGCAGCAGCTCCCCAGCACCTCGGTAGCCAACCCTGTGCCCAGAGCAGGTGCTGGGAACTGAGAGAGGATGGGGACGTGCTCCCCCCTGACCGGAGGTGTAGCCTTGGGGTCCCCAGCCCATCCTCTGCTGCTGGCTGTGAAGAAGGGAGACCACAGCAAACAGCTGCCATCTCCCAACTAGAAGGTTCCGCTTGCTCTTTGCAGGGTCCCACAGGGACGTTTTGTACCTCCTTAGCAACTCTGATGAAAGGGGGGCAGAGAAGCAGGGGATTTTTCACTTGAGACAGCCCGAGGGCCCCTCGGAGAGGTGGCCCAGCCTGTGAGCACATGTGCGCAGCTGTGAAAAGTGTGTCACCACTTAAAATTGGCAGCTTGACTCCAGCCTGCCAGAATCTGGCCCACTGAGAGAAAATGAGGCACAAAGGGTCAAGTGGAACTGCCCCCGGAGGAAAAACCAGATTGATTGTCCCTCTGCCTCCCCTCACAGCCCCGGCACTGGGACACCCTTAGGGGCACCAGGCAGGTTGCCCCTCCTGGGTGAGTACTGCACGGTCTCCAGCACCTCCGTTCCCCTGCAGCACCTCCTAGGACGCAGGATGCACATGGTCTTCAATTCGGCCTCTCTGCTGAGCTCACTCTCACATTAGGGTACCACCAAAGGGTACCACCACTTTCTTCTGGTGGTAATGCTGGTGGAAAACCCGATCTAATTAGCTTCAGGGCAGAGAAGGGAGTGATGCTATTACTGGATCAAAACAGCTCTCAGATGAAACATCAATCTGATTTCCCCACCACCACTTTTTTCTTCTACCTTGCTATGGATTAATGGCTAATCACTTGGCTAATTACCACCCCAAGAGTCTTTTGGCCAATTAGCTGACCTTGCAAGGGACAGCGAGAAGCAAATCACTGCACAGAGGTCGCATTTCTCTATGGCTGTGGGGATAACTGCACCAATGGAGTAATGAAATACTGTCTAAGGTTCTTCTACTCCAGACTTGACGAAATTCTGGATTTAAAATAATCATTTGACCCCTCTTCTGAACCACACCGATGAGCTAAGTGGCTGAGCTCTTTCCTAGTCTTGTGCTGGTGCAGTATTGGGGAGCAAAAAGTGTGATGTAGCAGAAAGAGAACTGTATATAGGCTCTAGCTTGGAAACCGTATTGTTCTGCTCTCTCCTTTTCTCCCTCTGAGTCCCACTGGTTTTTTTGAGCCCTGATTCAGACAACTATGAACACAGGGTGGATGGGCAATGAATAAGCCAAAGAGGCTACATCTCAAAAAATGACACCTCTAGTGCAAGGCTAATAGCTACCAAACCATTTTTCTTAGGACTCCTTGTCTGTATTTCCTGCAAGCCATACCTTAACTCAGGAACAGTCACGCTGTCCCATTCTCTCCCAGGCCTGTCTGCTCCATTTGCAAGGCTTTGTACTTTTGGTCTTTAGGACATAACCACTGTGGGCTAGGGCCCTGCAGTGCTGTGGAGACAGTGCAATGTGAATCTGCCGGATCAGATCAGTGGCCCCTGTCTGTGACTAATGCAGAACATGAAAGAATCGCTGCTGGACCCTGCAGATTTTATAAAAGGTTATTTCTTCCAAATCCATCTCCTCGCAGCATGTATCTGTGCTGGGGAAATTTGCAGGGGAGGGTCTGTGCCACCGATTTCCACTCTGCGCTTGGTCGTGTACCACCCAGAGTTTGGCGTTGGAGATGTTGTCACAGCCCTCTTTAGAGCCTAGTTGTGAAATTCAGATCTAAAAGATTATTCACCTGAGAGATGGACTTTGTTGAGCTTTATCTCTGAACCACAAACCATGCAGGATCTGCAGCACGCCCCATGTTACATTAGAGTAAGCTGTGGCTAAGGTACAGCGCTCAGCAATGCTGCTCTGTCCTGATCCAGATTACAGGGTTCAGACTTCCGGGAATTTAAGCCCTGTGTATGCTGTTATCCCAAGGCACTGGAGGGAAGTCATTCCCTCTGCATGTTTACAAAGCCCCTAATAATCAGCCCCTACTAGTGATCAGAGACATGGAGAGACGTGAGAGACTTCATTTGCTTTACTGGGGGGTTGCTTGGTAGCCAGGTGCTCCTGGTGGCAGTGGACGGACACAGGAAGGTTTAGCTCTATTTTTAAAGGTTCAGCCCAAGAGATCCCAAGGGAATCTCTGTCTGCCCTGTTCTGAGTGGATATAAAGCAGCCTTCCTGTGGCATTTGGCTGTTCTGCCAGAAGCCAGGAAGCAGGGAGGGCTGGCAGGAACAGCAGGAAGATTACAGCGTAACAATCGGATTTCCCACTCCCCTAGACCACTAAGGCAGTACGAGCAAGCTACAAACTGCGGATGGCTCAGGCTGAGCTTCACGTTGCCTGGACCAAGCACCACAGGCTAAAGGAAAGCACTGGAGGCTGCCTGGATCAGAGATCTGACCTTGACTCATCTGCGTAGGTCTGACTCTCCACCTTCCCTTTTGTAGCAGGATAACCGCTGGATGCTACGGTACAAAACCCAGTGGGTAAGGCAGGAGGAGAATTAGTCCTGCTATTTTTAGATGTGCATGATAATACAGCTCAGAAAACTGGGGATTTCTTTTCAAACACAAGATTTATTTATACATCAAATTAAAAAAAAAAAAAAATCAAAAAAAACAACCCACAAGAAGAAAAATAAGCCCCAACCCAGTGAATCTCATTTGGATATGGTCAGTGTCAGACAGAGGGCCCTTAAGTCTGGAATCCCATTTATCCACAGAGCAGAGATAGCAGCAATCCAAGCCTCCCCATCACAACGCAGTGGCTCAAGGGAAGGAGGACACGATCAATACCCCAGGCTCACTCACTCCTGCCCTGTCTACCAAGCTTTTGCTCAGAAGAGGGATGTGATATTGAAAAAGTGGCAATCAGTGCCAACTAAGCAATATATCAAAGGGCTGGGGTTGTTGCTACGAGAGTCAGGAAGAAGTGCCCCCATGCTCTGACCCCTCCTTCCCCCAAAAAAAGTGTAAACACATGACAATTAAGTCTTAGTGGTATAATAAAATTCAGGGGCCTGATCCTGTACTGCAGCCCTCAAAGACACTGGAGGGGAGATCTGCCCTGCCAGGCTCTGCAGGCCAGAGCTGAAGGCAGTGAGTTTGTGGGAGAAGTGAAGCGGTATCGGTTGGTCCCCTTCCCCAGGCAATGGCAGCAAGGTGTGAGCATGATAACGCCGCGCACAACTGTTGTGCCAGTTAACTGCTCTGTGGCTGGTACTAGCAACAACAACAGCAACAAGAACAAAAAGCGCCAGCATTTCTCTGAGCCATCACAGGGGAAAAAATGTCAGCAATAAATACTCCTTTTCTTTCTTTTAAAAGAACACTCTAACAAAGACAGAAAATGAAAAGCCAGGAAATAATAAATTGTGGGAGGAAAATGGCAGCTCTGTTTCCCTGCCCTGCTATCAGCCCATGCACCTGGGGTTTGTTCTAGGCTTTTATTCCCCCTCTGTCCTCATTTTCCTTTTATTGAGTCATTAAAAACTGGGAGTAGATCTCCCCAGGCGTGCAGTGGGCAATGGGAACGCTACCCAGACCCCACTGAAAAGAAAGTGATTAGGAAAAAAAAATCAGTTCACCTGATAATGGCACCTATGTTTCCATTGCCGTAAGTTTTCCTGGCCTCTGTCCTTCTACGGACAGCCCACTCGACCCCCTCCAAGGTTAAAAAAAAAACCAAAGAAGACAACATACAAACAAATTCCAGTGTTTCAGGGGTGCGGAAGTGGGAGGAGGAACCTTGGGGAGAGAAGTGGGGCCGAAGGGCACTCTGAGACATGAAGACACAAACAGAGTGTAATATACAGGCTGGGCAACAGTCGTTAAAGCAAATAGTAACACCTAAGCCACCGACCAATACAAACACCACAGAAGGGGACGAAAGTCGTCAAGAGAAATTAAAAAGCAAAACCAAAACCGAGAAAATAATTACCCAACCTCCCACCTCCCGTACGCCCCAAAAATGATCCGTAAGCAAAGCTGCCCTCCCTCCCCGCTCACCCCAGCCCGCCCTTCCTGCCAGTGCTGGAAGCGTCCAAAGTCTCTGCCGAGCGCCCAGGGCTGGCCGGGGGCGTGCGTGGGGGTGCGGGGGGCGAGCGTGCGTGCGGTGTGTGTGCAAGCGGCCGCGGCACGCTGGGCTCCACCGGGCTCCGCTCGGCAGGGATGCAGGGGGAGTGGGAGGGCATCACTCGTGTGAACGTGTTTGTGTGTGTGTGTGTGTGTGTGTGTGTGTCTGTGTGTGTGTGTGTCTGTGTGTGTGTGTAGCAATGGGGTGCCGAGCTACACGTACCACTCCTTTTTGGAAATAAAAGATCCGTCGTTCTGTGAGACCATGTTCTCTGCTATGTCGAGCTGCTCGGGGTCATACTGGAAGCCGAGTGTCCTTTCGTCGTAGGGTTCGGGATGCGCCTCCCCCTCGTCTACCGTGAAGTAAGGCCGCTTAGCATCCTCCTCGTATTTGTTGGGGCCACCCAGCTTGCGCTCGCCTCCCGCATCCTCATCCTCGTCTTCGTAGGTGCTGCCGCCCAGCGGGCCCGGCTTCTTCTCATCATCTGAGTCGTCAGGATACTGGAGGTTCTGGGCCATGGGGGGGTGATGTTGTGGGATGCCAGCCTTGCTGTAGCCATTGCCGTACACGTGCTTCTTTGTGCTGTAGTCACCCTTGAAGGTGTGACGCCGGCGCCGGAGTACCACAAAGAGCACCACAGCCACCACCAGGACCAGCGAGACTCCTCCCACTATGCCCCCAATCACCGGTGTGGGGATGTTCGGCTGCACCATGGATTTGCGATCATCAATTGGAGACGGGGTGTAGGGAAATTCTGGGTAGGAAAAGACAGATGGAAGGGGGAACAGTGTCAAACCATGCGGAAACGCGCCCTCCCTCCATGCTTTCATTGCCATTTTTGGGGGGTGGGGGGTGGGAAGATGAGGATAAGGAACAGGGAAGGGAAAAATTAGGGAAAGGGGAGAAGGGTGTGTCCTGACAGGGGTCAGCGCACAGGAGCTCTGCCTTAGCGAGGGGAACGCAGCGTGCTGTGCCAAGCTCGCCAAGCCTCATGCAGGAGCCCAGCAGGCTGGAAGCAGTGTTCCCCTCCCCACCCCACCTGCTTTCTCCAGACGCGCTCAGATCCCACAAGCCCAGTGCCTTGAGTCCAGACGCTTTCTTTTACTGGGTGACACTTCAGGTCCAGTTTACCAGAGCGTACCGACAGCCCCAGGGTGCTCCTGCCAGGGAGCAAGACCCAAACCCCTCCGACGGTGGGCGCCCAGCTGCCATGACTGTTCCCGTGGATGCCACACTAGTCCCGCCAGCTTCGCATCCCCCTTCTCAGCACCCCAGCCCAGCCTGTCCAACCAGTTGATGTCGGGCCAGGAGGCAGCGGCACCTCGTGACCTCCCCTCCCACCCACCCCACAAGTGATCTGCGGCTGCACGGTGCTGCTCAGGGTCATGGCTGGCTCCCGAACCCGCTTGCTGACCAGCCTGTGCTCTGCAGCACAGCGACACAGACCTCCCATTGTTTCTTCTTCTTCTGCTGTTAGTGTGGCCAGCACAGTGCCACCACTCATGCTAATCTTGTTCCTACAGTTACCCTGACCTATTTTAAAAAGTAAATAAAAGAGAAAAAGAAGAGACACGAGAAAGCAGCTCTCTTCTCTTTCATGCAGTTCAACACCTACACATCGGCAGAGATAAAGTTTGATCCAGGACTTAAATCAACCTTCCTAACTCTCCCTGGGCACACTTACAGCCCCTGGCCAAACTTGGCTTTCACAAACTGCCTGTTGAGCATCCGTGGCCACAAGGCATTAAGCACCACATGGCCGTCTCTCAGTTCTTCACCTGCCGCTGCACTGAGACAGCAGGCGCCTGGTTAATGCCCCCTGGCAGCCTTGCCCTCGCACACCATACTCAGACGCCTCGCACAGCTTTTTCCACCCCCAAGGCCTGTCTGCCAGCCCCGCTCATAGCTGCAAGCCGTTATTGGAGCCTCCTGGCCCACACTTTTTACCCTGGCAGCCAAGGAGGGGCACAGACAGACTAGCAATCTCAGCATGCCCCTCCCGAAGAGCAGCCAGGATGGAGCGATGGGGAAGGAGGGGCTGGCTCAAAGGCATCAAATTCAAAATGGATATGAGGCAGACTCTGATTCCTGCCCCCTCTTCACGTGCCTGCAGGACTACCAGCTGCTGGCAGCCACATTTCTGCATTAGGGCAGGAAGGCCTGGACAAGGAGGAGCTGGGCAGGGAGCGGGTTTCCCTGCAGCACAGCTTAGCCCAGCCGCTAAGGAACAGGGGAGAGAAGAGCTTCGCCTGAGCAGAGCCAGTTCCTGAAAGAGCTGCGGATTTTGCACAAGGGTACTGAATTTGAGCAATTGCTAGCCTGATCCTCGCGGCATAAGAATTTTGCTTGTGCCTAAGAATCGTTTCATTCCTGCTTTTCCTGAGACATCATCCGAACAGCAGCATCTTGGTTTCTGCAGTGCTGACTTGCCTTGAGCAAAGCCTCACGAGCCTGAAACCACACACAGAGCAGCACAGTGGGCAGAATGGGCTGGGGGACAGGCAGATGGAGTGGCTCCCTGCTGGAGCCAGAATGAGGAGCAAGACGCTGTGCAGGCAGGAGTCAGCATCTCTTTCCAAAGACAGCCTTCAGAGCAGGAGTGAGGACATGTATTTCAGCATAGGGAGCTGGGGTTGGGTTCTGGAAAGCCAAAACCACATGTTGCATGAACAGAAGGCTTGTCATAGCCAGCTGGTTAATGCAAAACCTCTCTGCAGAGACAGCAAGAAATGTCACGTCCATCCCCTGGTAGTCCTGGCTGTTGAGGGCTCAGCTTCAACCACACAAGCATCCACACAGCTCTTGCCACCCCTGCTCATGCCTCCTCCCCAGGCTTGCTCCTTGCCATCACAGCCTCTGCAGCCACATGGTGCCCAGTTCCCAAAACTGTGCGCAAAGCAGGGTTCCACCTGGAGATTAAGTGGGTGCAGGGAAAGACCAGCAAGCTGGCTCAGCCCTAAGGGGCTCTGTCTTTGATTTTCACCCACCCAACAGCTCCAATCTGAAGCCTCTTCCGACCTCGCTTTTCCCCACAGCAAGGCTGATGTTGTGCTTGGGGCCGTGGGTCCCAACAGCCCACCCTGAGAAGACCCAACTATGGTGTGCATGTTGGGCGCAGGGTCCCTAAAGCCATACTGATCCCCTCTGCCTCCCAGCTCTGGAAAACAGACAGATCTGAGAGGGGAAGTCTGCACAATTTCAGAAGGAGCTTGGCCCACTTTTCTATTAAAAGCCTCATTAACAGCCCAGGTTGGACACGAATCCAAAGGGGGAATGTTTTTCTACCTTCCTCGTATATATTTATTTTTTTCCTGCCCTTTGTGCCGCCCTCCCCTGAGATAGCACTCGCCTACATGCCACCCCCCTGCCACTGCCAGCGCCACGGACACGAGAACTAACACGCCGCTGTGCTGGATTTCACACGTCGTTCGGGGAAGGAACTATTTTCTGCTCAGATCCCATCCCCATCCTCCTCGCAGCGGCCCAGTTCCCATGCCAGAGAAAACAAAACCGAACTGTGGGAAGAGAGGGGGAAGGAAGACGGGAGGATCGCAAGCCAGCAGCCGAAATCATCCCCTCCCTGCCCACATAGTTGCCTCCCCCCGTCCCCGTCCACCCACCGCACTCCCCCGGAGCCTGGGGGGACGCGGCGGGGGGAAGGCGGCCAAGCCCCGGGTTTTGGGGACACGCACAGGGGTACAAAGGAAGCGTGAGTGACCCGGAGAGGAGGGGACAGGCTGCTGGCAGCGGGGAGGGCACATGCCCGACACCGCCGCTGGATGGCGGTGCAGACCGCCGCTGCCTGCCGGAGCCCCTCACCGTGGCGGCGGGGCTGCGCCGGGAAGGGAGGAGAGGAGGGGAACGGGGGGGTGTCCCCGTCCCGGGCTCCCTCTGCCTCGCCACCAGGTCCCCTTGGCACGGCCGGGTGATGGCGGAGTGGGGACCGGTCCGGTTCCCAGGGGGTGTCGCTCCCCACGCCCCCCCCGCTGCCGGGGGTGGGGGGGGGGATTTGCCCCTCTGCCCACCCAGCGTCACCTCCGGGGCGTGAAAGACAGCAGAACTGCAGCCTGGGGAGAGTGGCGGTGGTGGTGGTGGTGGTGGTGGTGGTGGTAAGTGTGGGAAAAGGGTCCCCTTTTTGTGTTCGAGGGGTGCGTGAAATTTCTGGAAGCTGGTGCGATGCCCGAGCGTGCTGGGGGCCCCATGTGAAAAATCCATTAGGAAGAGTCTGGAGAGAGTTAAAGCCGCTGTGAAAGGCGGACTGGAGAAACAGGAGACAGCGGAGTGGAGGGAGGGGGAACAAGCTAGGCTTTAACGCCGGCATAAAAAGCCTTCCCCCCCTCCTGCTACCCCCCAGCCCTCATAAAAAGAGGGAGTGCTGTATGAATAGGAACTAAAGCAGCAACACTATCTGCCCGCTGCCCGGCTCTGCCAGCTGTTGCATTCAGCCCGGCTTCCTGTCCCCGTGCCAGGAGCCGGACCTCTGGGGCAGCAGCTGGGAGCGCAGGGAGATGGGGGGTCGCCTTGGGCTTCGCTCTGGCATCCGGCAGAGCCCACAGGTTCTCTTTGATCCCTCCATGTGAGGCTCCAAGCATCTCCCTGCCCCAGCTCCTTGCCTTCTCCCTTGCGCAGCGCTGCCACGGCAGAGACAAACCAGGCCTTCCCCATCACGAGAGCGACTTCAAAAATACACATTTTAAAAACTGTATCTTTCTTTTAATGGCTAGTTTCCAATAGAAATGAGACGTATGCAAATCATCCTGCCTGTCCATCAATCCCTTATCTAATGCTTTTTGAACCTGCTGTCCAATGTCAGTGATACCCAACAGAAGAATGAGCCAAAATTATCCCTATCATAAAGGTCTTGGAAAGAGCTGGAGTAGGATCCCTGGCAGAGGTAGGTGCTAAACCTCATTAGACATCAGAGAACCCACAGGGACAAGAGGCTGCTCCCAAGGCCAGGAAGGACCCAGATCAGAAAAAGCATATTTTTAGACACCAAGCAATTCTTCTATGATATGCAGATCCACAGGAAACCAGCTTTCAAAAGCCCTTCTACTCATTACACTGCTTAGATACTTTGAAAGATACTACTTGCTGTGGACACATTTTTTCTTGAAGTCACATTTCCATCCTCTTCCCTTCAATCACAAGGGCCAGGGAAAAACCCAGCACCAGCCAAAATTCTCACTGTAGCCATGGGCATTGAGGAGAATGTCAAACTCCATGAGAAATTACCTTTTGGACATATGTCAGCCCAAGCTGTTCCTTGCTCCAGAGGAAGGCCCTGGATTTCCTTCTGCCTTGCAGAATCAAACACCTGCTGCAATAGGAAGCAGGGGGGCCTTTGGCCGGTTCCAGCCAGGCTGAGCAGCAGCTCCGGGGAGGAGCAGGAACCTTAACTCCAACGGGCTCGTGGAGCTTCCCGGTTCCCAGATGGCCTCAGCAAATACAGTGGGGTTTTTTTACGAGACCGATTACTGATGGCAAACTTTCCGGGCCAGTACAGTCCACGCCAAATTATCCCAGGACTTTGACCTGCTGTATTACAGACCTGTTCATGAGTGAAGACAGAGAGATATCTCTGGACCTGCCTCAGCCTGGACAGGGCTGCAATTAGAGACGCCCGTAGCACTGCTGTCCTTTTTCACAACAGCCCTTGCACTTACGCATGCCCATCTCCAGCATCAAGGGATCCTGCCTTTCCTCTCCCTCCCAGGGATTTCTGCTCTCCTCGTGCGGAGTGGGGCGGGTGGGGGGAGACAAGGCAGTGGGGGTGGAAAAACCACTGGCAACTAATCCAGAAGTTTAGCAGCTGCCACTGGCATTTCAGAGTGTCACGGCTTTTTAGGCCAGATGCCAAACGTGTCTTAGGTTTTAATCTCTGTCAGGTCACCTATCGCTTGTCAATCAAGCGCTGCTCCCACAGGGGCTGTTGGCACAGATGCCATCAGACAGGATGCAGCAGACACTCCTACCCACCATCCGGAAGATTACCGTCAGACGGACCCCCTAGGCTTGTCCTCTTTAGCCCCCAGCCCTACGTCCTCCCACCTAAAGGAGCCACAAGCGCTTGCTGGTGCAGCATGGCACGGCCATGGCCGGTGGCTGGGCTTTGGGCACACCTGCTCTGGGCTGGGGATTTAACACCTCCCAGAAAGGGCTTTCTCTGGTGCTCTGAGCCTGTAGCAAAGGCCTGATGCTGCATGGCACAGGGCTCCAGCGCGCCCCGCGCGCTGCTTGCAGTGACCTTGCTGGGACGAGATCACTGGTGGTGTGTAAACAACTCCCTGCTGCAAGCCAAGCAAACGGGGTGAGACCCTCAGCCCCTGCCAGCCGTTCCTCCCCGCTCCAGCCTGTCGCACATCCTGGGCAGAGAACTGCACGGAGCCTCCCGTCCTCACAGTCCCTCTCCGGCCACCTGCACATCGCGTCCTGCCTCCTGCGAATCCGTGGGGTGCAGAGGTGGGGCTAAGCCAACCGAGCAACCAGGGGAGCCTGCAGTATCCTGGAGGATCCCTCTCCTGGCTTTGGGAAAAAGGGAGGAGCCCTGCAGCTGAGAGGCTGATAGCGGTCACTGCCTCAGCACAGGCTCTGCTCTCCCTGCTCCCCCAGCTCTTGCGCTGCGATTCTCCTTCGGGTTTGATGTTTGGCTGCTGCTTGAAGCCCCACGGGGAGCAGAGATGTTTTAACAGCATCTTTCTCCTTCTGCTTCCTCTGGCTGAAGCCAGTACACAAGTGCATCGATGTCCCCTTGCATACACACAAATGTATATGAATACACGTGGCACATGCACTGCTGCACACAAGCCCATACAGCCAAGCACGTGTTCATAAATACATGCATATTCACACATGCCAATGCACTTGCGTCCTGCATGCACATGTGACTGTGCAGCAGGGCATGCCCCCGCAGGCACGCAGGTTTGGGAGGCCCATTTGCATGCCAGGATGCAGATCGGGGTCACACATACGTGTGTATGCGACCAGCTCTCTGTGCAGGACCACCACACGCACGTGCAGGCATGCAGGGACACGCGTGCAGCTTATAACCACAGCCATTTATTATGTCACCCAACCGCCTGTAATAAATAGTTACATGTCACACTACATGGCTTGGCTGCGACTGACAAAGGTCCTGCAAGGCAGGAGAAGCTATTATAGGAACAGATTGCAGGAATAAAATATTAAATTTCCACTTATCAATCTCTTTAATGCGCTATAACTCTAATAGAAGCATTCAGCCTTCTCTCCCTGAACAAATCGCCGCATGAGGGGGCTGAACTAGCCCTGCACTCCTCCTCTCTGGGGTCAGGGCAGGGAGGAAGGATGCTGGGTGGCAGGAAGGCAGAGGTCTGTACCTGGGGAGACAGGAGGGGGAAAAAGCTGCTGCAGGGTTTTCTCTGCATCAGCCTTCTGGGTTTTATTTCTCCCAAGGCTGGCTGCTCACTAGATTGAACTCCATTTATTGCATGCAGTTCTTGAAAGAGGTTTCGTGGTCCACTGACAATCCCTAAATTGCCTGCAAGACCCAAACAAATGTACCTGTAATAGCTGAGTGAGGACGGCTGAGCCCCCCCTAGCACTAGCCTAATCGGTCCTTAGGGAGAGTTGGATAAACATATTCAGATCCCATGAATTATTAAAAGCGGGGGTTTTATGTGGTGGAGGCCTGGCCTAACAGGTTGGCTGCTAATCCCTCCTAGCGGGGCAGCTGCTGGTGTGCCCCTCCTTCCCTCTCATTTAAACTCAACCCCACAATTCGGACCTTTGGGAATAAATTGAGATTACAGGCAGGCAGACATCAACCCAAAATCATTCCCCAGAAATCCTGCCAGTCCCCACTTCCCTTGCCAGCACTGCGCTAGTCGAGCGTGAGAACGATGCTCTACCAGTCCCCTGAAAAACCACCAGGAAGGGAGATGTTTCCCGAAGCCCGGGAAGGGGGAACCCCCAAGCTGCATCCCAAGAGGAGCCCAGGCCCATGCAGGAGGGTCGGTGCAGACCAGCAGGGCTGCAATGCTGTTGTGGCAATGAGACACATAAAATGCTGGCAGGTGGCAGCAGGAAATATGAAAAGAGGGCTGTATCTGGTGTTTGGGAACACGTGTCCTGAACAGCGCAAGAGATATGGGCTGGCTGGATAGACAGAACGACAGCAAGAAATGGGGCTTACAGGCTATGCAGAAATGGAAAATGAGACGTGGTGAAGACAGCCTGCTCCTCTCTAAGTTTTCTGCCATACCATCCCATCTCCTTCAGTGTGACTGGGTACCGAGCTGGAGGCATTTTCTCCCTGATCATTGTTTCAAATGTGACCCAAGGCGCTGGCTACTGCATGGGACGGTTTTCTATTCCCGATGGGAAGCGAGTCTGTTCAGTCTGTACCAGGCAGTTGCCTGCCTTGTCCTAGAAACACAGCGCCTTTGGTGGTAAGGCCCATGAAATGGCTAGCGGCTGAATGGATTTTGGCCACAACCTTCCCCGGGCTTCGGGTGGTTGGGCAGGGCTGGGCAGGGCGGGTGCTGTGCTGCATCTGTCCTGAACAAAGAGCTTTGTTATTCTGGTGCCTTTCACTGGCAAATGAAAAATCCCCCAGAGAAAAGCATATACCAGGAACAACGCAGCAGGCAAGGATCCAGGACAGGAGGTGTGAATTAAAGGCCTGCTACAGTGATAATGATCATAAATAAATACTTGGTAATTAGCATCTAATTAGCACATCCCATCCATTGACCTCCCAGCATTTGGATAGAGGAAGATTAGCTTGGTTTACCCATGTTACAGAAGAGGGGAACTGAGGTGGTGAGGGTGCCAAACACAGTGTTATTGCTAATTTCAGGAGGTCAGCTGCCTGAGCCTCGTCTTTACGCGCGCTCAGCGCTTACCACTGTAGGGAGTGGGTGGAGGGGGCTGGAGCTCAGCCCCTCTCTGAAGCCCATTCCATCACTCTCGGGTTAGAATGGGGGGGCTCAGAGAGGTGGCCTGCTATCAGGACAGCAGGTGCTCTGCTTTGCCTCGGGCAGGACAGCAGGAAGGGCTAACAGCCTCGGAAACCAGTCCGGTGTTTCCCATGCCTTGGGGAGCCGCCAGCGCGCCTCACTGTCCACCCAGCTCGGAGGCACCTGCGCTCTCTGTGACATTTGCAGGACACGGGCAGCCGCTCACCCAGGTGTGGTCACAGCCCCGCTGCTCGCCCCAGGGAGGGCAGGTCTGCAGCTCCAGCCGCCCTGATCCCTGCTGTGAGTCCCGCTGGAAAAGTGGCTGCGTGCCGTGGTTTGTCCTGCCTGCCCGCCCGGCAATGGTCACAAGCTGGGGTGTAGGGGGGGCACCCGAAGGAGACCAGCGCTGAGCCCCCCCAGAGGGGAGCCTCGGCAAGTCGTCCCAGCTGCCCGGCGTGTCCACCAGCAGGCAGCACTGCTTCATGGGGTGGTCACCCCCTCCTCTGCCCCCCAGACCCCACAGCTCATTGCAGTGCAGCAGTGCTCCAACTCACTACCGCAAGAGATACTTCCATCTCTCTTGTGAGACCCACAAGTGCTGGTCGCTGCCTGTCATTAACCCACGGAGAAAACAAATGGCTCCTTTTACCCCTCCCCCTCTCAAAGCACCAACAGCCACTTTTCGCCTTTGGTGATGCCTTGCAGTATCATTTTGTCTCTCTGAAATCAGGCTATTGCCATATGTTGTTTCTTCTGTTTAACCTATTTCTTGACAACAATTTCTCTCGCTGCCACTACCTAAGCATATCCACATGTCTTTTCCTCTCTCCTGTGGCTACATTGATTTGCAAGTCGTCAAATTCCTTCTGTCCCATACGACATCACACAGCATCACTTCCCACCGTCTGCATCCTGTGATGTTATTCCTTTCTGGAGCCTAGACAAGGCTATGCAAGTGTTCACAGCCTCTCAGTAATCTGTGGCAGCAAGGTGAGCAAGTGCACAGACCAACACGGCATTGGAAGGAGCACAAATGAAAAACCATGAGAATTGCCTAACATCAGGAACACCAAACATCATCCTGAACATATGAATCATCCATCTCATGCTTTACTGCCTCAGTGGCAGTCTATATCCTCATCCTACTCCTTCTTCTACCTTCTACCAAGTATCTCCCTGACACGTCTTCACTTTTAACACGTCCAGTGATCTCTCTGAATCCAAAGCGGAAGACAAGGGGGAAACAAACTGAATGTATCTTGGTGTAAGAAAGGAAAAGACAACAAGAGGAAAGGAGAAAAAATCCAAGCGAAACCAGTACAAAACCAGTGCAAGGCAAAGAACTTCACTGCTCCCTTTGCATCATGAAACTCCCCACCCCTAGAAGGAGACACTGGTGATTCAGACAGACGTTAAGGAGATGTAACTGACTGGTAGTTGTCAGCTGCTCACACTCTCCTCTCCCCACCTCCTCCTCCTCCTCTTCTGTCTTTCAAAACACACCAAGAGTTTTCCTACCTGTGACATTGACTTCCACCAAGCCCGACCGTGTACCGATGGCGTTGGAGGCCTCACAGATGTAGGTGCCAGCCACGCTATAGGAGACAGGCCCTTTAAAGTAGATGGTGTTGTTCTGGATTTCCACACTCCCCGGCAGAGTCCCGTTTGGCCTAGGGGAAACAAAGATCATGGTTGAGCCAGAGATGATACTCAGTAGGGTCAAGCAGTATTGCGGAGGTGACACTGACATGCTGGTTCTGCGCTTGCCTTTAGGCAGGTCCAGAACCCGGTGGTGCTGGCTGGAAAATACCCATTAAAGTAATCAGCCTTGAAACCAAACCTTGAGACAGCAGCATTACAGGAAATAATCAGTAAGGCGTCTGCAGGGTAAATCCATTGCATGATGAGAATCAGGTTCGTTATATGGACTGGGTTTTTTTCCCTCCTCTGTGATTTCAAGGGAGATTGGACATATTTGGGTCACATACAGCCCCTTGGATTCAGCTAACGAGATGTGGAGCACTTTTAGTCTATATTCTCCCCTATCCACAAAACAGACTCGGAGCCTTCATTTTCCAGCATAATCCCTGAGTAAGTACAAGCTTAAGGTAAGATGGCCTGGTCACTCTTTTGTTTCGGGTGGCTCACCTTCACAGTGTTCCTCCATCCCTGACTTTCCATTTGAGGGAAAATACAGGAATGGAACACCAACCTGACCCTGCTTTATTCCAATTTCCTGCCCATGTAACTCTCCTGGGCAGCTGATCAGCCAGTGTTAATTACAACTCAAGCTCGAGGAAAGCAGTGCTGATTTAGAGCCCTGCCATCTATGACCTGCCCATGTCAGAATAGTCAGGTAAGTGTGAAACTGGAGTAATGCAAAACTAAGTCTAGATACACACAGAATAAATTAACAAAGCAGATAAAAAATAAAAAATCTTGTGTTAGGAAAAGACATACATGGCCTGGTTATTCTTAATTACTGAAGCAAAGTAAAGTAATTACTTCTCTTAGGCAATTAAAAATTACTCAAGTAATTCCTTCCCCTCCACCCAACGAAAATGTGCACATATTGTCAGCAATTTGTAAGAAACAAAAGGGAATAATGGGGGTATAATTAGGTTTCTAAAGAAGCGCCTAAATGCACACGCACATATTTTGCATGTCTATGTATACACATAGGCACGTATGTATAGCAAACACTTCAGTCTTTCCCAGCTACATCAAGCCAACCATCCCAAAGCTGATGGAAGAATAGAAGAGTAAAAATAGAATAGTAAAGTTGGTCCTCTGACTATGGGTGAATTAGGGCCCTGCATCTACAAAGACAAGGGCACATCTAAAAATTGTGCTGTGGCATGCTAAAGAAGGCTATTGCTTCCTCTAACAGCTCCCCTGACTGTTGCGCATGACCATCCAAATGAGAGGAGGGGAAAGCATGGCTGGTTTTTACACTCCAGGAAGGAGCAAAACATCAGCAGCAGTAATTGCTTCCTGACCCCAGGAAGGAGAAGAGGCACATATGAGCACATGGATAAACCAAAGATGCTGGTGGCTATTTCTCTGGTTGCCCAGCCAAAGAAATGAGGAATAATTTTGATATCACCAAAGCCGCACTGTGGGAAGGAAGGGGATGGCCACGGATCTTATTCCCATTCCTTACCCCCTACACACACACACACACACACACACACACACACACACACACACACACTGCACGCCTAGGTGGCTGGCTGCAGTACAATTACTTATCGGGCTTTCATTGCATCTGCTTGGTCTGCCTCTTCCTCGCAGGGCCCTGCTCACAGGCACCCTGGGGCCAAGAACGGAAGACCACGAGGCAGCTGAAAGAGCTGGAGGCAACTCTGTGTCCCAACTTTTTCTTCCTCCTCCCTTTCCACCTCTGTTTTCCCTAGTCTCACTTGCTCTCTCTTACTCTCTACTTTCCTCTTCTTCCACCTCCATTCTCCTTACCTTCAGCTGCATTCCATCTTTCCTTTCCATTCTCTCACAGGCCAATAATCCTATACTCAGTCTCAACCGACCCACAAAGCATGCAAAAAGGGAGAGGCTGGGGAATCAGACTGAAATGCTATTGGGCTTAGAAACCTGTACTCTTTAATTCTGTACTTTCTCTCTCTCCATTTTTCTCCCCACAGTTTCTTCTCAAAGCAAAGTATTGATGCTCCCAGCCTCTTAGCTGCAAGTCAAGAAACTCTTGCAGGGTAAAGACAGACAAATGGACATACTTGCAGCTCACACAGAATCCATAGGAAAACTTCTCTTTCACGTGTTTTTTAAAAAAAAAAAAAAAAGCATCAATCACACAAGCACATAGGGACCAACTCAATGCCTGGCTCAAAGATGTGCTGTTCCCAAGAACTGTTTCTGCCAGAGCTGAATTTATTACCAGGGTAGCGTGTAAACCAGGTGCGCAAAGGACGCATCGTATTCAGACGCAGCCATGCAGTGCCATGCTCAGCCCTGACACCTGCATCCCCTGTCGTCTTCGAGCCTAGTTGGTAACTAACCCTCCTTTCTGCCCTGGGCTACAGAAACATCACCTGACTGAGACGTTTGGCACCTGGTTACCCCACGCTTCAGCTCTCAGCCTGCCTTCAGCATCACTATCGCAGCAGGAGCAGACTGCCCCAACAGAGATGAGGGGCCGCTTGTGCTGCTGGCTGTGTCTGTACACGGCGACAGAGCTCCTGCCACGGACAGCCGGATGCCCAGGAGCTCAGCAAGCGCTCAGCCTCCAACCCCGCGTGTGAGCAATGGCAGAACAAAGGGATGAAATGACTTGCCCAAAAGCAGAGAGAAAACCTGCCTCCTGTCCCCAGCTCCATCTCACAAGGCTCGCTTCAGCTCAATTCACCAGACCTGCTACACACAGATAGCCTAAATTGGCATCTCTTCTGCCTTGGGTGCCACAAGGGGCATCTTTGCCTATATATAACACTTTCCTGGCAATGTTGTGAGGAACGCAGACAGCCCCCTCAGAGTTTAAGTCAAAACGGCAGAACCAACAGAGGGAGAGAGCTGGGGATGAGAACTAGAAAAAAGGCAAGAAAAACAATCCTCTTCAGACTTTCACCGTGAACAGTTTGATCTGGGAAGCGAAATGAGACAGAATATGCCTAGCTCCTTGCAAAGCCATTTTGAGAGCCTCTTCCCTGATGACAAATGCTAGCTGAAAAGAAGAAAGGATCCATTTGATCTCTCTTTTTTAAAGCTACATGAGTGCTTATAGAAAAGAAAGAGAGGGAGAGAAAACCACCTCAGGTTGCATCAATTCCCATCTGATTCCCCAGACACCCCTCGCTCACTTTTCAGTCCCTTTAGTGTGTTCAGCCAAAGGCTGAAACCCTGGAGGACAAGCAATTGCTTCTGCTTAATGTCAGTTGCGTGGGGATGAGTGCTCCAAAGGGGAGCTCCTCCTTACAGCTGAAGTTGGTTCCAGGGAACGGTTTTTGTGCTATTTGTGCACCTTTAAGGAAGGGAAATCTTGGGTTCTTTTCCAGCTCTGCTTCCAAAGCACTTAGTGGTACTGGGCAATTATTCACCTTGTCATATCTCATCTGCTTCACACGTCACCAGAGCAGATTATTCCAGTGACGTGATACAGGAAGTTATCCTGGGTATTAGGGCTGCACTGTGCTGGTAGCAAGCTGCATCCCAGACCAGCAGAAAGCGGGTGCATATGGTCCTTACCCACTGCCCTTCTCTCCTGAGTCTGAACTGGAAGATGTTGGGGCAAGACTCAGCTGAAAGACAGGGAAAACTTCTGCCCTTTGCAAGGTGAGGTGGCTGTGTGTGGCTCAACTTAAAAAGCTGGTTCCAGCTTTTTAGGAAGCTGGGGCCATAGGTCATATGAAACTTCTGATAAAGCCCACCCACCCAAAACAAGTCCCTTGCTCTAGTCGCTTCAAACACTGCGCTGCCTGCCTCAGAACGACGGTCTGCCCTCTAGACAGGGCTGGCAGGGCAGCAAGCCTTGGTTTGGATCTGACAAGCTCAGCTTCAGAGGATGGCCAGCACAGGAGGGGGTGGGCCAGAAAGGCCAAGGCTGAAGACATCAGCCTCCCTGGTTTGCAAATAAAGAAAGTAGTTCCAGTCCCCATGCAATGAAGGCCTCCTGGCAGAGCTGTGCCAGGGCACCAGAATTGGCTCCAAGCGTTCCGCCCGAGCGCAGCTCCAGCAACTGCCAAGTGTCCAACTCTCCCCTCACATGCACGGGTTTTACCTCGGAGTGACACCCCTGACAGTAATGGGACTGGGCCCTGACTGACCACAGGGTGACTGAGGTTTCTACAGAGACTCCCTGGCCCTGTTTGAAGATCGTATGTGCTGCCGAGAGCAGATGGCACTTACAGCTTCCATTCATAGGTGTGAGCTGGAGGGTTGGCATCAGATTTGCATATCAGCTTCACATCCTTCCGGTTGAGAAACCAGTTGCCATCAAAGCCCTCGATAGTGACTTCTGGCTCATCTGCAGGGGGACGAAAAAGAAAAGCAGGATGGAAAAGGAAAGAGTTATGGAAAGGAAAGGGGAGAAAATTAAATAGGAAGAGATGAAATAGGGTGCAGGGGTGGGAGAAGGAGAGAGATTGCAAGGTGGGAAAAATGATGGGACAAACGATGTGAGAGAGGATGAATGAAGGAAAGAGAGGAGAGGAACAAAGGGACATGTCAGAGGCAGAGAGAGAAAGAAGGTGTGAAAAAGAGAAAGCACATGATTATTCCAAGGGATCACTCTCCAGAAAAAGAGAGCAGCCCCCCACTTCAACCCCTCCACCAGACCAATACCTTCCCTTCAGAAAAATCCTCTTTTGCCAAACTTATCACCCACCCCAGGGACTGACCACGGAGCGTTGCTCTCCAGCCCTGCCCACGCTCACTTACACTGCACGTTGAGGGTGATGCTGTCGGTGAAGCGGTCCAGCTGGTAATTGACCACGCACATGAGCTGCTGCCGATGGGCCTCCCGGCTCGGCACCAGCCGGTACCGGCTGATCACTGTGATGGTGCCATTGCTATTCCGGATCTCCTGAAACTCTGCTTCGCCTTTCAGCTTGGTGTCCCAGGTGACAGTGCTGGGGGGCTTCCCATTAGAGGAGGTGCAGGTAGCTACCAAGATCTTATCTGTCCTGCCAGACTTTGCTATAAGTGGCCGCTTGGTGCCCTCCATCCGATTTGTGGGCTTGGCTGCAAGGAATTGCAAAAACGAGAAGGAGGAAGAGAAGAAAGGGTACAAAAGGATGGTTAGAAAAGCAATGCTACCCTCTCTACTGCAACTCAAGAGACATCTAGCACCACTGAGCCTGTGACAGACCTTGTGGTGAATCCAGAGCTGCTGCAAATTGCCAGCAATCTACTCTGGGGAAAGAATAGTGGAGTTGCCTTAGATGCACAGATACTCAATGGAAAGTCACTCTTTTCCTGACATAGGTTTTCAACTGTATATTAGAATGAGAAAACAAAATTGGAGAGCAAATGAACCATGTAGACCTTGTGTGGTGTCTATTCACTCACAACTCTAAGCTCCATGGACAAGCTCTCCTTGTGCTTAGAATTTCTCTGTTGCCTTTTCTCTCCATTCACTTGACAGCCACCAGCTCATTAAAACTCATCACTCCCTTAGGGAACAGGTCACTCTTATTGCACTTGCATTAAGAGATAGGGGAACAGAGGCCTTGAAAGAGGAAGAGGCGTTCCTCAGATAGCTCAGTGAATGACCCGCTCTGGCTTCCCTGCTCTTCCACCTCTTTACAGTCAATTTGAACAATCATCATAGGCAAAATTTACACCCAAGATTGATCTTCACCCTGAGTTCCAAGACATAAGTCTCGGGTTCCTCCAGATCTGTTTAATTGGAGACAATGGTTCACACAACAAAGGTCGCCCAGTATCTTACCCAGCACGGTGAGGTTCAGTTGGCTTTCCCGGTTGCCAGTTGGGAAGGTAGCAAACTCACAGATGTAAACTCCCTCATCCTCCAGCTCTAGCCGAGAGAGCTGAATGGTGCCATCTTTGAAGGAAGGATTCCGGAAAGTCACCCGCTCTTTGTAGGGAGAGAGGATGGAGACCCCCATGGCAGGGTTGTAGATGGCCACATTCTGCTTGGAACCGTTGGTGGCTTTCTGCCACGTGACCTGCGTGATTTTCACATTGGGGAGTGGATTCGTGAAGCTGCAGTGCAGGACCACGTCTGTCCCGATAAACCCCGAGACTGTGTCATTGACTAAGACAGTCTGAGCTTGCAGCCCTGCAATAAAATGGAAAGACATCAATATACCTGTACTTCTCAAGACAGAGAAAGAGAGTAAAAATAGTTCTTGGACATCAGGCCCATGAACTCCTTTATTTATTCTGTTTGCTGCTTCTTGGCATGGCTGATAGGAGAAGAGTCTATGGCTACAGGCCCTCAGTACTTTCTGCAGCTACCTGCATCCACCTGCAGCTGCTGCAGCTTCATTCCTGTTCATAAATACCCTCCCTCCCACAGTCGGTGTTCACACTTCACTACGACCAGCCCTAATGCTCTGCAGCCCACCTAGGGCTCATGATCACCAAAAGGCGCGAGGTTAGTTGTATACCTTCCTTTTGTCTTCAACTTTGGATTACGCTTAATCAGTTAATTGTAAATACACAGAGCATGCGTATCTGGAGGCATAAGAAAGCACAGATATTTATCAGCATAGCATATGCTAACATCTGCTAACACACACTCAGACATCCATTTAATCCTATTGGAAATGCATCGGTAATTAAATGAGCTAAAAAGACTCAGCCCCGATTTCAGAGTAGCAACAGTTCCCATGTAAGAGTAGATTTACGGCAGTGCCCATACACCTTGCACGATCTACCTGTATGATCTAGATCATTTCTGTGGCCTTTTTTTAACCCCCAAAGCGGCTGCATTTAGGAACCTTCCATCTTGATTCTGCGGAGTAAAGATGAAAAGTGCTTGGGAAAAGCGGTGGCTGGTGTTCATGACTGCTATTCTATCTCCATTGATTCCTCCCCTGACAGCTGGAGAAAAACGTCTCCCACCAGTCTGACCCTGAAATTCATCTTTGGCTGCCACTGTGTCTTTCCCTAATCTGTATGTTTAGAGATAATGCTCTGGTAATTATACAGCCAGTATTTATATGATAAATACAATAGAGAAGCAAGGTGGTGAGAACAAGAAAAGCGGGTTCTGCTCACTGCTTCTGGCAGAATCTGAAATTGGATGTATTCTGGGAGACTGAGAGTAAAGGAAAGAAAGGGGTAATAAAAAAAGAAAGATGTACAAAGGATGAGGAACATGAAAGGGTAATGAAAGAGAGGCAGGCTGGGGAAAGATACAGAGCACAAGAAACAGGACAGCATCTTCTAACCGAGGGGACGGAGCATTTCTGAAGTGTCTCTGTCTCCCCTGCCCTTCCAGGGGACGAAGAGGCTCCTCGTGCAAGGCCAAAATGAACTCCTCAGTCTTAGCCCTGCCAGGCCCCTGGCAGACACATCCTGTGACTTCTACACATGAACCTGAGCAAGAGTGGTCTCCCTCCTGCAGTTCCGCACACAGACACAAGTGCAGGCATACAAAAGCCTTCTCACTCACAAACACTGCCTTTACCATCCTCTCAGCACGCTCCCATGCTGCCCCCTCACTCCATGCCTGCTGTACTCAGCCTGATCTCAGTCCCCACATTTCATCTAAGGCTCTTCTTCCTCCCCTTCTCCTTCCCTCCACACCAAGCCTGTGACCCTGAGGACAAGCCTCAACAATCCAGCTCAGCCATGAGACGCCATCAGCTGACCACAGTCATCAGCAATTAAGACCGAAACTCAGTCTCTAGAGCTTTGTGTGAACTTGCCCCCTTCCCTGAGTCAAGCGCTGGTTTGTCCCACACCCTAGCATTGCGGCTGGGTGCTGAGGAATGTTTTTCAGCGCTGTTTACGGCCACAGCAAAGCACTGGTGCCCTCATGTGCCTGCATGCATGAAGCCATCAAGTCCTTAGAGGCTGTCAGCGGAGGTGGCGGTGTAGCCAGGGCTGGTTTTGCCATGCATGTCCCTCCAGAAACCAGAGGGAAGGGATGTTAACTGCCCTGGTAAAACCACTGCTGGGCCATATTTCTCCATGCCAACCAGAGGCACTGGAACAAGGTTGTCCAGGCAGTAAGACACAGCAAAACACTTTTGTGGCACCAGTCTGGCCCGTGCTCTGCAGGATCCCGTGGCCCACAACGGCGTTCCTGATGAAACGAGGAAGGTCGAGACAACACTATGCTGGGATTTGAGGAAAGAACGGGTGGATGGGGAGGGGGGAGATGCCTCTGACATGCTTTGCAGCGTACTCTGCTCCTTCTCCCCCGGAGGTGAGAGAGCCTCTTGCAGAATCGCCCACACCTGGGGAGGTGAGCCACAGCTTTGCCAAGCAGTCTGGCTCTGAAGTCTTTGGAGCCTCGCGAAGCGTGTGGGAGCTTGCCGGAGAGCAAAAGCAATCACGTAGCAAAGGCCCTGGGAACAACCTGCCGCCCATCTCCCGGCTGCCCGGCTGTAGGTGTGCTCAGCACTCCCTCTTTCTCCCAAGGCTGGAGGAGAGCCGATTCACCGGCATGGGTCCCCACCTCTTTCATGAAGGGCCCAAGCCCCCAGGCAGAGCCTGCCCCGGGGCTGGGGCGATGGCGCAGCTGGCTCCGCTCCCACACAAGCTCCCTGACCCCCCGCAGCCCCCACGGCGGCTCCCTTTGAACCAGGCTTCCCGCATCCCAATAAAAGAGGCCCTGCTCGCGACAGGAAGTCATGGCCCGGCGCCACCTCGCAGCGCCAGGAAAGTGAGAGATGAGCCGAACCCCAGCCAGGAGAGGACCGAAAGCCGCCGTCTCCTCCTCCGAGTCGCCCAAGCAGGGCAGCCGGGAGCACAGCCCGGTCTCTCCCTCACGGGGCGTGCGGACGGAGAGCACGGCACGCAGAAGGCGATGCCAGGCTGATGGCCACCAGTGCCCAAGGATGGGCACCTAAGATGTGCCCCTTAAATACAGTTATCCACCTGGCAGAGAATATGGTATATAGAGAGAGCGCTTCATCATTACTATGCCCTTTCTTTATGCTATGATTTCCCTGCAAATTAATGAATTACCCCTCTAAAAATCAAGTGATTTTTCTTGACCTTGAGTGGTAGTGACAATTCCCAGTTCTACCCTGCCCCTTCTACCCTACACCTGCCATGGGATCCATGCATCAGTGCAGACTGTACTTGGACGCAACTTGGAGAAAAAGCAAACTTTGGTGCTGACGAACCTGACCGCGAAGCAGACCCCAGAACAGTCCTGCAGAATCCTCCTCTGCCCAGGTGTGAAGAGTCAGAATTTTGGCGAGGGAAAAAGCCGGTGCCAGTTGAGGTCTGCTTGCCAGCATCAAGATGCTGCCAGCACTGGGATTCAGGCCCCTACATGTAGCAGCTTTAACAAAAACACATTCCAAACTTTCTAGAGGCTTCAGGGGAAAAAGGGAAAAAAACCAAAACCCAACCAGCAGAAGAAATAACAAAACAAAACAAACAAAAAATACCCTAAAAAACCCCAAACACCGTGCGGAAATCGTGTTTCCTTTCCAGGTGACTAAATAACTCACGGCTCTTTTGCAAGACAGGGTAAACTCTTTATGTTCCACTCCTCCAAGCCTCTCATCAGGGAAACAACGCATCCGTTGCTCTACGCTGTACCACGGCAATAACACCCACACCTCAACAGCCATGATGAAGAAGGGGAACAGATGGAATAAAGGGGTTTTGCAAGTTGCTGGATCAGTCTCCCATGCTCCCCATCCTAAACCAGGAGCCAGAGGGCAAACTAGCTGCTGCCATGCTCTGGGGAGTGTTTGTTTGCAAGGTGGCTGAGCTGGGATGGCGGGTCTTCCCTCTCCCCGTTACACACTCAATAATTCATCACAGCAAATGCATAGATAATTGATGGCAATGATCGTGCAAAGCCGGGAGAGGAGGAGAAAATAAAATCACTAATCAGCCTCTGGAGAGGCTTGAACATATTAAGCAGGATGTGTGTGTGCATGTGCAGTGCTGGGGTTCACCTTGCTTTCCTTGCTGAATGATGTGTGTGGTCGGTATGGCAGAGAAAAGGCTTGGGATACATCCTGCCATTTGCAGTTCCTGTGCCAGATCTCCTAGTGCCCACCAATCTGCTCTGACACCTCCCGGGGGCAGCCAGCACACGAGGAAGGATCAGCTGTATAGGTCGAAGCTTGCTGAGTTGCATTTTACTCATTAGTTTTTTGGTGTTATTTTTTGTTGAGGACCAAAAGCAAAAAGTAAAAAAGGCCCAGCTGAGTGCCAAAGACATGTCGGTGCCAAGACCTCATTAGTGGAGACCTCTGAGATCTTACTCCTCCACCTTGGCCTCTGAAGTGGTTTGTGTTGATGCCTTTCCCCACGATCCCAAACCCAGATATTTACTAGGTCATGCAAGGCCTTGGGGGCACTGTGCAGAACTCAGAGTGCCCTGCGGCACAGGCAGTGGGCTGGGAAGGAAGGTCTGGACTCCCGGGGTGTGAAGGGCACTGGAGATGGAGCAGATTAAGTGGCAGCTGGTGGCTGAAGAGCTGAAAACTCTCTCTCCTAAAAGCCAGGGAGGTGCTGTTACAATTAGGCTCTCGCACTTGCAAATCTGGTTCTTGCTCTCCCATATAGAAAGTTCTGGAAATGATCTCCAGGCACTAGTGAGCTCTGTCACAACAGCGAGCTTCCAATCAATGCCTCTTTGTTAAGAACCATGTGAACTCCACACTGCTTTGCACAACCTTGCCTCTCTGAGCCTCTCACCAATTTCTCTCCCTGCTGTTCCCTGATACTCATCTCACCCCAAGGGCATTGAAACAGCCTTTGGCAGAAGTGTGATGAGCCACCCTTTGGTGTGGTAATATCATGGCTGATGCAAATGTTAGAGGAATCAGTCCTAATAGTCCTTGCATCACTTGGAACTGAACTGAAGGGTCACAGTAGCCAGACCTTACAAAAGGACAAAACAATTCATCACACTTCAACCCACAAAAGACCCTACACAAAGCACCTGATTTTGAGACAGCCTCTTGCACTGCTCCTTGACTATGGGCAATGATGCCCACAGTAGGTGGTCCAGTATGCCTCACAGACACTTCAAACAGATCTCCAAGAACTTTCCAGGAGGGGAAAACCGGGATGGAACAGGAGCTCAAAACTTACCAGCTGGTGGCATTTCTAAATTTTTATCCTCTTTTCTGAATTCATCTTTCAAGTCTTCCCTATTTTTAAGTGGAAATCAAGGTCTGAAATGCAGCCCTTGTGGGACAGGACACAACCAGCCTCCAACAGCCCAAAGGAACGCCACAGGTGCGTTAGGCAGGGTGGGAAATGGGAAAGAAGATCATAAATCCCAGCAGGGGAATTTCAGGTGGTAAGAACCAAAGGTTTCAGATGGCGCTTGGCCAAGAGGTTGGGGTTAATACTTTTCCTCTTGCCAGAGAGACTTTTTGTATTGATTGGCAGGCATTTAAATCAGTACTCTGCCACTCTTCCAAAGAGCACAGTGCCTGCCTCACCCTGCTTAGTCAATGGCTTACAGGAGTGCAGTGAAGGAGCGGTCTCCAGTGACTCACCAACATGCATTTCCTGCAGCAGCAGACTTTCACTGGAGGTCTCTGTCATGCACTGATTCAGTTCTGCCCCACTTAAGTGTGGAGCTTGAACACCACAGGATTAGAAGAGGATGGCTGAGCTCCCAACACGAGGGAAGAGGGCATTAGAAAGAAGATGAGAGAGTAAGAGATGTGGCAAGATTATAGCTCCAGGTGACATGGCTGCACATGAAAGTGAAAGGCCTGAGATAACATTGTCATCGGGTAGGGGCACACCAAGAGAAACTGCAAGCTCAAGCATCCCTTCCCCCAGCTGAGAGCTGGGAGCTTTATGGGAGCTGACTGGAAATGGCAGCGTGTACAACGGCCTATCTGGCTCTCATCCAAAAGCCTCTCAAAAAAGAAAGAATGGGCTTTGCTTTGGCTTGCAAATGGGAAACACAGGGCCTTTTACTCTAGGTCACTGGTTCATATCCAGAACCAGCACCTAGTAGCAACACCAGAGATGTTATTATCTGAGGACCAGTCAATGGCTTGTATTGAGTGAGGTCCCTATCCAGCCCTTTATTGGCTGTCCGCTGGGACAGGAGAGTGGAGATGCCTTTGGGATAAAGCAGGGTTGCCTTCTCCTGCCTATGCAGTATTTCCTCTTTGGATAAGTAGAGCACAAAGCAGCCTCGGGATCCACTTGAATGAAAGATCTTTCCCAAAGGGATCCACTGTGCTCCACTTGTTCTCTGTTAAGGTTTGGGAAGTCTATTCATTGAGACACCACTGGGATTCACACAAAGGGCCTAAAGTAGACCAAGGCCACGTTTGTCCTAGGTGTTCTTCATAGAAATAGATGAAAGAGAAGCAGACGCCAGGGTGCAACTGGCCACAGATCAAACAGGCAGCGAAAAGCAGAGATGAACACCAGACTAGACCACTAGTTCTTGCTGTCTGTGCTACAGCCTTGCAAACAGCCTCAGTTGCAGCCAACTTTCTAGTTCTCTAGGAAAAGGGCTGCAAACCAGAGGAGTGGGAAGGGAACAACCATGCCTGTCTTTGCTCCCGGCTTTCACTCTTTGCTGTACCTTTCCTGGCTTTCACACAGCTGCTTCGCTTCACCCCCCAAGTCAAGGGGAGGGGAACATGCCCCATGGCAAAAGCGGGAAGGCTGGGAGAGCAGGGCTTCTTCTGAAAGAGCTGACACAGCACCGGGATCCTTCCTACAATAAAGCTATGAAACCCCATGCTCAGCAACAAAGCACAAAGGCACCTCAGTCACCACGGAGGAGCCAGCTCCTGTTGCCCGCCCCGCCCCGCAAGCTAATCCTTCGGCAAGACCTGCCAGTTCCCACACACCTGAGCAGCGAACCAGACTGGCCCTTGCCTCTACCTGACGTGCACCATGCTCAGTACTTGGCCCGCTTTCCTGTCCATGCAGCCTGTCCCTCCGGGTCTTTTGGACTGGACTTCACACCAGCTCCTTCCTCAGCTCGTTTCCTGCTGTGCACTCTTACCCATCCAGCCCAGTGCCTGTGTTCAGAAGACTCTCATCTCCTTTCCCTTGTGGCCCTTGTGTGCAACCTATTACAGCTCAGTCACACCTCCCTTCTGCCCCCGCTACCTGCCTCCGTAAGCGGGGAAAGGATTGCCTCTCAACTTGGTCTACACCGCTTGTTTCTCTGACTTGCCCTCCCTCCATTTTAGCCTTACAAATTTTCCCACCCCTCTTGTGTCCCTCCAATACCATTATCACATGCCACGTCACTCACTTGCCTCTTCTCATCCCTAGCCGCTAGTTCCTCTGGAGGGGTACCAGTGAATAGGTCCAGGACCATAATTCTGCACTAGGAAAAGGCGGCAGGTGGGCAGGCAAAGACTAGGGTGGACAAAGAACAAGAAAATCAAAGACCCTTTTCTAAAGAGTCATCTCGTTGCCTGCCAGCAAGGAAAAAGCCAGGGTCTTCTTGCCTACCAACTCTGGCCTGCAAACATGAGGGGAGAGTGAGAAAGGGGACCACGTTCAGAGCCAACACTTATTTCGTGGTTGGGTGGGGAAGTGAGAGCAGAGAAGAGAAGCACAGCTGGAAAATCAAGTGTGGAGGAGGGGAAAGAAGCTGAAACATTGAGCAGGGGGAAGCTAATTAAGCTCAGACTGTCCTGAGACCTTATCTTGATGGGCTTAGTCCCCAAATGTACATGAGTATTTTCTTTGCCCTGCCTCTTTCTTGGACTTCCGCGTTGCCTTGGATGTTGTTCAAGGAGCGCTGGTCTAGGGCTAAATATTCTCACTATTAGAGTTCTCCAGGTGCTAAGGGGGAGGGATTAAATGAAGAGCTGTGAAGAGGGGATCAAGATAGTAACCCATAGAGTCTCATTTCCGAAATGAAGGAACTTGAGACTGAAGAGATTCAATAAAAATAAAAATAAACTTGATGGCACAGAAAGAGAGCACATCAGATCCTTCCTTCCTTCCCTGGGCTCCGAGCGGGAGCAGGAAACCAGGGAGCTCTCAGGGCTCGGCCGGGTGATGACTCACTCGCCTCCACAACGGGAACACGACAAAGCCGAAACTCTGCTGACTCAGGCGTGACTTCAGCGCCAGGGTTAATAGCTGGCAGCCCTAATTTGACTGCCCCCACCAGCCTCGCCACCCCCTCATTCTGGCTGTCCTCACTCAAATCAAGCCTCTTTTATCAAAGGGGCAGATGCCACGTCACAGGAAATGACCAAGGGATACAAACTCTCTGGTCTTCTGTCCGAGACGTGGTGAAAAATGCACCCCTGCCAGACTATGCTGGTATTGGCCAAGCCTGCAATTTTTGTGGAGAAGATCAAAACTCCTACTTCCCTATACTTTAAATGCACGCTAGCCAGTCACAGCTTTCTGACTGTGGTCTTGCTTTCCTCTTGCCTTTCCTCCCATTATCCTTTTGGCATGTAAAGCATTGCTGATAGTTCACCATCTCCTTAAGTTAAGAGAAATGTTTTCTACTATTGCAAGTGGGAATGCCATGCTCTGTTCGATTATAATTTGTTCAAAGATAGAAAGCACAAATGTTTTTTGTGACCAGAAAAATGCGATATATGTTCTGGCAGCTCGTGACCCGTCAGAACTGAAAACCTGGAAAAATCCTTGCAAATGGTATGAATGCAAACATGGCACCCAACAGATGCAGTGGACAGACAGCCTTTGCCAGCTGACTGCCTGTGATTTCTGCTATAATGTGTTTTATCTTGCCCTAGAGATAGTTCTGCAAGAAAGTGGAAAAGACTCAGACGTCCCATCCTTGTCTGGGTTGTTTAAGGATTCCTGCCCACGAATAACAGATCATAAAGAACAGTGTGTACATATAAACCAAAACTCAGTGCCCTGTCTGATTTCCAGCCTGCTGCTGCTCAGCTTTCTTATCATGAAGTCCCTCTGCAGGGAACTAATTTTACAAATTTCACCTCTTCCCGGATTTATGGTGTCCACAGTGCAGAGTGACAGACACCCCGCTTCAGTCATACCTGGGTCCCATCTGTAGGAATAAGCCTGCATATTTATGGAAAGCTTTGCATCTTCAAAAGGCTTTTCAAACAGTAACTAATTAATCCTCCAACACCCTGAGAGGCAGGAAAGTATTATTACCCCTGCTTTCAGGGATGGGGAAATCAGAGGTGCTGAATGACAAAGAGATGCGCCCAAGGCCACCCAGGCAATCACTGGCAATCTCACCGGAATGGCTTGGTTTAGATGTGGGTATCTGCACACTGTGGTGACAATTCTCACCTAAGGAAGCAGGTATGGAGGCATTTGCGGTAAGGCCTTACGGCCCCACCCACCACTCATGCAAACAGAAAAGGTCACCCTCATTTTTATGGCTGAGGAAACAGAGGCACAGGGAGATGAAGTGGAAAACCTTGCCTATTGACAGAGCCTGGAAGCAAACCTAAACATTATCCATGTCAACAGCTAGACTAGAGGTTCCCAAAATGCAGCTGGCGGTTTTTCTCAACGATGAGCAAACTGGCTGCAACCAAGTTTATGACATTTTGTGTTAAGAACATGCCAGGAATTGTGAGAAACATCGAGGCTGACGGTGAGTGTCCCATTCAACATCCGAGCAAAGCCAGCTCCGCAGTTCCAGTCCCCGCTGCCGCGAGGAGCTGACATGCGCTCCAGGTTTGCCTCATCTCTCTTGCTCACCAGATCAGTGGCTGCTGTGATCCTCCTAGCCTGCGTTTAGATCTGGCATGGCTGGCTACAGCTCGGCAGGAATGCCACCTCAGCGGGCAGAGCGATCCGAACAGGGCGAATTTGGGAGCATGGGAGCCCCTTTGACTCCAGACCTCACAGCAGCTGGTGGGGTTGAGCGGAGGACAGCTGGCAGAGAGATTGACTCTCTGCTGGATGGAGAGGGAGCTCCCATATCTATTAAGCTCACATCCTCCATCCAGGCTGTCTGGGGAATGATTGCTGAGCTTCAAAACGGCTGCACAGGTGGGGGCTTAGAGGAGCCTGCTGAGCTTGTAAGACTCAGGACTGTAAACAAGGGACAAGACCACCCATTAAAGGCAGCCTGTGCTGGCCCCATCATGAGCATCCAAGGGGGGAGGAAGGCAGTGAGTGAGGGTCAGAGTGCAGCGAGGAGGCCTCCCACAGGGGGTCACGCTCCCTGCCTTGTCTGGCGGTGGCTTTGCTTTTCTGGGGATGGTAAGTGAGACCGATGCGGTTATCCCCAATCTTCCCTGCCCAGAAAGGTGAGGGCAGTCAGCGGGGTCTCACGGCACTGTAAAGGCAGATAGCGTTTAGCACAGAGCGGAGGGCGAGTCAGGAGGAGCAGGAGTTCAAAGGGACTTCTGCAGAGAGGAATTTACCAAATAGGGACCACATTACATTTCCCTTCGGACACTCCTCAATGGGAGCAAGGCTCACTATTTCTGGTGGGGCAAACAGGTATAATTGGGGACTTAGAGTTAGGAGGTGTATAAACTCAGTGACTGTAGCACAATGGGGGAGGCAAGCAAGCTTCCAGGAAGAGAAACTAAGGGCTTCTCCATGCCTTGTTACCCCTTCCTCAAACGAAGTGGCTTTGTGCTTCCAGGTAGCCCCAGGGAGGAGCTGGGTTGTGATATAACAGGGGAATTCGATGACAAACGTCCCGCAGGGAGTGGAATCATACTCTGCTGAGTGACTCATCGGGCTTCCTATGGCCAGGTACAAAGATGTCCCTTCATACATGTCCCAGGAGGCATCTCAGCTATGCATCACTCAGAGTCTGATGGATGCATCAGAAAGGATCTACACTGGGTTGCTGCTGTCTGGGCTGGGCTATGGGGCCTCTCCCAGCGTGTTTCACTTTTTTCCTCAATCTAGGGACGGCTGAGCAGGAAGGCTGGGATACCAACAACAGTGACAGGAGCTGCGGGTAGCTACAAGGTCTGAATCCCTATGGCAGGCTTGAACCACATATTTGCTCTAAACCCAACTGTTCCTGAAGTCTAGATTCATGAGAGAGAAGCCAGAACCAAAAAGCAATCAGTTTCCCGTAAAGATCTATTAACAGTTGACAGGATGGAGCAAGCCCAGAGTGAACATCCCATTTCCAGCCTCACGCTGGAGAAACTAGGCCCAGAGATTGAGGGTTAAACAGCTTAGTTGGCCTTAATTGGCATATTTCATTTACTTTCACAGTTATTTCATTGACTTTTGTTGAAACTGCATCAGCACTAGGCTCCCTGTTTTTACGTAAGAGATGCAGCAATAAGCCGTGTTCAAAAGGCTGGCCGTGTGGATAGGAACAGCAGGCTGCTCAGCGGCGCAGACGTATTTTCCTCTGTGCCACTGGGGAAAGCTCCAGTGAGTCATCCCAGTCTTCAAAAACCAGGAGGTCAACTGCTCTCTCGGGACTTCTGTGTGCTGCATCCTGGTTGAAACCAGGGACTGACAAAGTTGCCACAAAAATGGAAAGCATGCAAAAAAAACCCTAGAGCTATTGGAAAATTTTCCAACATGGAATGTTTTTCTAATGGAAAGTGCCATTTAGTCCAAGCCAAAGCTATCCACTGGAACGTGCTGATTTTGACAAAATTCAGTTAAAATAATAAAAAGCCCTTTGATAAGGTTGAAATGGTCTGTGCTAGCCTTGGAACAGAATGTTTCCTTTTTTGTGGTTTTACATTTTCCCATTTTAACAAAAGGATTTTCTCATTTTAAGACTGATTAAATTTATTGTAGAACAACTTCTCTTTTTGGAGTCTCATTTCTTTTAAATGGTATATGGTAAAACGCTGACCAGAACTGCAACCAGAATGAAATGATTCGGTTGTACTGCAATGGGACATTTTGGATTAAGCCAGACCAAAGTTTTCTTTTGAAATTTCATTTCTGTGGAAATTTTCCAATGCCAGTTCATTTCAAAGCAGAAGGAAACCTCATTCTAAAACGCCCAACATCCCCACTTGCAAAGCCTATTCTGCATTTTAGTCATCTCCACAGCTGACCTTTCCAACAGCTTTCACACCCAAAGAGAAAGCACCTCCCGCCTACCTGTGAATCTCCCCACCTTCATTTTCCACAGCCCACTCTGAGCTCCAGTCCATCTGCATTGACTCTGCCAGAGTTTCATCCCACTCCGTGCCCGGGTTAGGAGTTCTCTGGGCCCTCGGGCCAAGCCGCACAGCCATGTGATGCAGCCCGGGATGGGACCACTCCAGCGCCTGTCCCTTTGGACTCCGTGTCTCTTCCTCCTTCCCGACAGACGGATTTACTCCCACCCTCCACCTGCCTGGCGTGCCCACCTCCTCCTCCGTCTGCTGTTTGTGTCTTCCCACTTGCTAACAGCTACATGGGAGGCTATTTAAGAGAACTCATGTTCTTTTCGGATTCGGGGGAAAAAAAAGAAGGAGAGAGAACACAAAGCAGACTATTACATGTTTTAGCAGACAGGACAATATGGACACAGTTCCTGCTGAACGCTGTACATTTTTAAAGACAAACTTTACCCAAAAATTATCAGCCAGCTCCCCTGGTGGGAGGAATAATGAAGAAAATAAAGGGTCCTTCGGGTTTTCAGCAGAACTTTTATCTTTTCCCCTTGGAAAGCTGAAAACAACTGGGCAAGATCTCTCAGCGCCTGGCTGCACAGTCAGGAGCCAGGCCCCAGAACGGCTGAGGACCATCACACGAGTGAGGGGGCAAGGGAAGGAGGAGATGAGAAGAATGAATCCTTAGGAGACAGGAACGCCTCCCTTGGGGTCCCGATGCTCCACAGAAGGATGGGACAAGCCTGGCCAGGGCTCCCCTTGGTGCTTCACCACCTCTGGGCATGACAGCTGGGCTTGAATTGCTCACAAGCTGCACAGCAGCTCGAGTGTCACTTGTTTGCCACCCCTGCTCTAGAGCAGCCACTGCTTGGGCTAACAGCTGTTAAGAAACATCTTTACTTGTTGCTTAGGTACCAAGGTGACAGATATAACACAGCTGGATGCTTGACTACCTAAGAAGATGGATGGAAGGATATAAATAGCTAACAGCAAGAGAAAAGAGGACAAGAAGTCCCATCTCCGATTTTGTAAAAAATGACCAGAATAGTAGTGGAAAAAGACTTCCGGAAATAACCACATGGGTATTAAATGAATGCGGGGGGAAAAAAAAAAAAGAAAGAAACAAAGGAAAAGAGATTCAAGAGAGCTTCGTAACTTGTTAGAACAGTAATTATTCCACCATGGAAAAAGAGTTAATGTCACCTGGATGCCACAAACCATTACTGGTGGTAAGGTACCCAGATACTTCAGTGTGGGGAGTAATGGAGTAGGCAGTGGAAAAGAAAGATAAGTATGTAGATAAATGTCATTAACTCCTATTAGTGTGGGGGTTAGAGAGTTCAAAGGGTCAATCTTCAGTTAAGGGTAGAGGTCTCAGGGACTGTGTCTGGCTTGTCTGTCGAAACTCTGAGAGGAGGCAAAGGTGGGCAGAAAGAAACACCAGTTTTAAGGTATATTGTCGCTCTGGGTGAACACAGAGCAGAGCAGGACATGTCCTCCTGGCACAGCACAGTGCCATGCAGCAATAGATTATCTTGCTCATTAAAAGTAAGGTCAGGCACTAGAAAATGGTATAGCTATTCTGGTAAAGGACTCTACTCGTGCTAAGCAGCCTGGTTGATCCAAGCAAGGGGAATACAGCTGCGAGACACAGACTGGTGCCTTGCCAGTATACACACAAGTCGGATGAAACGAAGAATCATTCATTAAACCAAAGGCTATGTTTCTTCCTAGTTCTGGAAAGGTACCAGCCTTGAGAATCTCCTGTTTCTGATGCTGTCACAGCACCAAATCTATGACAGTCAGAGAGAACAGATCTTTGGACTTGAACTCTCAGCAGCTCAATAGTATGTCGAGCGGATCAGTCCACACTGGAACCACCCATACACGAATGCAAAGGTGATCGGTTCTGCACCTGAAGTCACTCTGTGCCCAGACCCAGCAAAACACAGGGGCAGTGAGATGGAGGAAACAGAGCACGAGAGGATAAGAATGATGTGCCCCAAAGGGAAATGAAGACACTTCATTTAGGGGAGAGACACACCTTCCTCAGGAGAGATCCCATCAGAAAGAAATAACACCCCTGAAATGGAAAATAACTGCCTCTTTGCAGGGCTGAAGGCAACCTGAAAGGACAGCCCGGTCTTATCCCCAAGGCTGTTTTCAACCCTGTGGGCTATACAATCTCAACAAGCACTAAGGAAAGGACTGGGATTTTTTTGCTGTGGATCTCCTCAAGCAAAGAACTCAGACAGGGAAGCAACAAGAAGCCCAAGAGGAAGAGGAAGTTTACAGTTGTCCTCAGAAAAGTGAATGTAGCCTTTTCTCTCAGAGCTTCCATATCCCTTAGGAAAGCGTAACAGCTTACATGCAAGTCTGCACAGGACCCTTTGGGAGTCTGAACCTCAGGCCTGACAACTCACTGGCATAGTGTAAATCTAAAGTAATTGCATTGTTTGCTCTGGGAATACTCCAGATACACTTGGCTTAACTGAGAAATAGACTCCAAATTCTGCCACTGTAGGATCTGCAAATCCTCTGCTCTTTCACATCCCTGTTTTTTCTCTTCTCTCATGCCCTCCTTCTTTCCTTTGCCTTGATCCCAGAAGAAGGTATTTGAGTTTCTGCCTTCACTCTCTCACTATATAATGAAATCCTTGTATCGTCCAAACATGCCTTGCAGTTAAGGGGTTCTCTGGAGCAGACAATGAGGTAAGGGTCCCTTGGGCACAGAGACAAGTTATCTGCAGGCAGCTGTTTGGGCTGCAGGGTTAAGCCATTTTAATTACCTGCGAGCAGAGCACCAGCCAAAGAATGGTCAATGTGTAAAGCAAGCCCTGCTGTCCCAGTGGGGCTGGGATGTCTCAGGAAGGCTGCCTGCTGATCTTCTGCTAGATTAAATTCTTCTGTGAGAGCTGGCCTACTGTTTTATGGCAATGGGGATAACTTCTTTCCTGCACCCTAGAGTCCCTTGTTTGGTTTGGGGCAATGCCTGTGATCCCAGAGCAGTGCAACGGCAAACCTCCCATCTGGATTACCATACGCCCTGCAAAATCCCAGGAACCATGACTTCATCAGGGTTTCAAGTTGTTGCTTTTCCATTCCTATCACCACAGAGAGACAGATCCCACTTTCTCAGAGCCCTAGAGCTTCAGGAGATCAGTGTGTCTTCCAGGGTGTGTCATCCCCACAAACAGCCATTGCTGGGTCAGAGCAACGGACTTAAGAGTTTAGCACAGTAACCCCACAAAACCTATAGCTTGTTAAAGGAGTGGGACGTTTTTCTTTCCAGAGAAGGACAAATTAATCAGAAAAGAGAGGGGGGGGAAAAAAAAAAGCTACATCCTGAACTTCCCAACCTGTTTTCTATTTGTTGTTTTCTTAATGTTGAAAGGATTCTGATCACCTGAATGACTCCTAGCTGCATCTGCAGTCTCAGTTCAGGTTGGCACCCGCTGTGGAAGTTTTTCTAGAACAGCTGCTCTCATACACACTGTCCTTAAGTAAACTGGTGCCAGGCCAAACACTCTCACCACGGCTCAGCCTGCGACTTCATGGGAATGTGGGACTGAGCCGTGCAAGGGGACTTGCTCTGTCATGACCCCATCTCACCCACTCCGCAGGTTGCTTGCACCTCTGGGCTCCACCTGCCTATCTGAGTCCCATTGTCCACATCCTCCCTGGCCCTACACAACTCCCAACAGCTCCCCATGGCTTCTGCTCCCCTCATATCCCTGCCAGCTTCCTCACACGCCCGCAGCACACCCATGTGAAAGAAAATGGTGTTTGGGTGTGTTTATACCTAGGTAGAGGGAAGGGAAGGAACAGATCTTTCCCAAGAGACTAACACGGGAGCCAGTGCAGGGATGGCCATTTGCCTGCCAGCTGGGTCACCCTGGCCCTGTGTGAAGTCACCGGAGGCTATGCCAGCGTTCCCCATCAGGAACTCAAATGGCCCATACGTGGCATATTGCTTGGCAAGCTGTGCTGTGCCTCTATCAAAACTCTTGCACATGCCTAACTTTGCTCTCTGCTCTTCCCCTGCCTCCTTCCCGATCACCTCCTGCCCTGCAGGGCAGTTCAGGCCCTGCCGATCCAGGGACTCCAGCGATGTTCCCCAGGGTAAACCTGTCCCCTCCCAGCTGACAATGGCTCTGCTCCATAGACCCCACATGGAGCTGCACTGCGGAGCCTTCTTGGCTCCCTGCCTCTTTCCCTTCTCTTTCCACGTTTGCAGGTACTGGGAAAGTCACAGCTTGGTCCCATGGGACTCGGGGTCTCCAGTATGCTCCCACTTCCCTTGCCTTGCCATGTGGGAAACCGCACCCTGACCCCTTCGAGCTCCGACTTGCTTTTCCAAATTCGACTGGTTATGGGTAGGGCATGCTGGGGCCTGCCGCCTCCTCCCTGTCCCTTTGAACACAGACACGTAGGCAGCGGAGCACGCTGAACGCAGCTGCACACCGCAGGATCCAGCCCTCAGACTCTCGTGTGGAAAATCCACAAATCCATGAGTCACCTGGATTCAGGAGAGACGGGGCCTGTGAATGTTCCTGTTCTCTTCCCTTCCTCGGTGGGACAGATGTGCTCCCAAGCCACCGTGCCTCCCTCCTCCCACCCCAGTAACTGGCACAAGCTCCTGGGTGGGGGGGACAGGTTTCTGCCTGCTGGGCTGCGCTGGGCTTTGGGAGCAGGAACGCGGACCCAGACCTCGGGATGGGCGAAGGGGAGGACCTGGTGTCCCTGCTGTGAGAAAGGGGAAGGAAAGAAAGGACAGGGATGTCTGGTGCCACAGCAGATAATCTGAGCAGGCAGCTCCCTGCAGAGCAAGCTGCGAGGCACGGAGGTCTGGCGTGCTTCAGCCTCAACTCGGCAGCAAAGGAGCCTGCCTCAGCTAAAGGATTCTCCATGCTCGGCACTGGCCCCCTCCCTTTTCCCCTTTCTCAGAGACCCCTTCTCCTCCTAATCTTCATTATCATTCCACTCAGGCGCTCTCCTCCTTCCACCAGCTCTGCCAGTGCCTCTCCAAGGGTAAGGGGATGAGGGTGAATTGGGTGTGGGAAGGTTCCTGCCCAGCACTGGAGGTGCCATCTGACAAGCAGGGTACAGAACAGGGTGTGCTGTAGAAAGAACATTTCGGGGAAGAGGAGATACATGCTGCATTACGGGCACGCACGCCACCTCTCAGGGCTTGGCACAAACGCTCCTCAACTCCCGCAGCCCAGCTAAAAAAAACCACAAAGGCCATTTTTCTCAGCGGAAGAGACAATAGATATCTAACATAAACGACCTAGTACAGTTAGCACACGGGTAACTAGCCTGCCCCCACTGCTGCCTCTCTTCCCCCTCAGTGGAGCTGAGGCAAGCACGACACAATGTGTAATTAGGTTAATGAGCTAAGCATGGATTTTAATTGGGATTCCCTGATTTACTGGTCTATCTCCTCCTTTTGTTTTACTGTTGGTGAAGGTTCCTAAAAGCTGCCCTTGCTAAGGGCTCTGATATCAGAAAGGTCTTACGGATCTTTAATTGTATTTAATCATCAAGGTAATTAATGATCCTTGAGCAAAATGGAGATTGCATCTAGAGTAGTTCCAGTCTTGCCCTTCAGCGTCTGTTGTGTCTGGGCAGAGGCATTCTGCAGACACGCAGGAAGGGAGTTGAAACAGGGAAAGACAAAAGGATATTAGAGGAGAGGGATGGAAAGAGAAAGGGTTGGGAAAAAACCACAGTGTTTAAAATGGAGGAAGAGCTGAATAGAAGAAAGGGAAGTGGGGACAGGGAAACAAAGCTATTCCTTCTCATCATATGTGAGCATTGCACTGTCTCATGGCTGATTCACACAATGGAGGAAGACCAGGTGCCTCGGCCACATGTTCAAGGTACCCTATGATGCTCCTCTGCTTTTCTTGCAAGCTGTCCACCAAATGTCCAGCTATCTGTGAAACAGCTTGAAGTTGCACAGGGCTCTCAGTGAGTACGGCAACAGGACAAGGGGGAGGTTGGCTCCCACCACTGGAGCCTCGACCCCAAAGGCAGAGATCCAGCTGTGTGTGGGCCCTGGGAACTCAGAGGACCTTCCTGGATCTACCTGTCCCTGCCTGAGCTACCAGAGTGGTACGCCACTGGGGTGGCATTCCCCAAGGGGACAGGAGACTACAAGCCATTTAATTCCAGAGCCTGGAGCAATAGCTCATGGGGGACGGCTGGTCTTCCCTACTCCTCCAAACTGTGCGGGCTCAACAGGCGCTCGGTGCTCAGACTCTAGCAAGTTTACTCCCATAAGACAGAATCACCTGCTTCTGCTGTTCCCCATTTTCCTTCTTTGCTTCCCTCTGGCACCATTCCACACCCCTTGTTGCAGGAAGACATTTCCAAAATTCAAAACCCTGAGAGGGAACCAGGGAGAGGGGGAGCAACGGGCAGCAAGTTGCAACGTGTCCCCCCTCTCTCAGGCCACAACTGTGCAACTCGTATCCCAGCTGAGGCCTGCAGCCAACCTCTCCATTTCTCCCAGAGCACAAACAAAGCCTGTCCAACCAGAAACTGGGCTGCCTGCTCCGACTTGCCCCAGAAATGCAGCTTTAGCTACAAACGTCAGCGGGAAAGCAGAAGGGCCGTGGAATCAGCCCCCATCGCTTGGGACGGATCAGACAAGGGCCATCATAAACACAGGGATGTGCAAAGCAGGGAGAGGTGTGCATGTCGGGAGGGGGAGTCTGTGCTGGCTCGTTGAGGAATATACTCTGGCTCCCAGCCCTAATGACAAGGGATGGATTAGTGCAGAAAAACCATTGCCCTCCCCTTCTCCAGCCTCAGCAAGGGTGGGCAGGCTAAATGCAGCTGCTCTGGTGTAAGAATCGAGGACAGATGCAAATATTGCATATGAACCAAGGGAAGGATCAGTGGAGCCTGGGGGTGGGGTGATACTCAGGACTGCGTGAGTCCTCTGTAGAGGAAAAATCCAGCTGTCACAGCAGGATCCACCAAAAAGGCTTCCTCTCTCATTCCTATTCTGGTGGGTTCTCCACGGTTGAGCACAAGTGAAAGGTCCTGGCGTGGTGCTAGAATGAGCCTGCTTTTATACTGTCATTGTAAATTAGCCTAGCGTGGCTTCAGATGGGACCCAGATAAGCTCTGTGAGTTGTGACTTGCAGAGAGAAACTGTTGGGTTGGGCTTGCGTTTCAAACTGAACATAAACTGGGTTCACAGGCTTCCTCAAGCTTGGAGAAGCCTGAAGTCAAGGTTAAGGGTTGGGGGCAGAGTTCCCCTCCAGATATTGAAAGCCCAGTTTTTCCTGGAAGCTTTGGGCTCCATTACCATGAGAAAGGGACTGCGCAGCAGAGCCAGTCCTGACTGGGAATCTGCCCCTTCCCACTCTGGAACAGGCCTCCTCACCAGGCAGGTTTCAGCTTGCTTGGGCCGTCAGCTTGGCGGCTCTCATTTCTAGTGGTTTTTTCTCTTTTATTGCCTACCTGTCTGCCCCAGGGCTTGAGAAAAGGCTGCCTCCTCCTTTATAGCATTAGCAAACATGCCAATTTTCCCTACTTGGAATATTTCATACACAGGCCCTTTTCTCCCACGCTCGCTCCCTACCCACCTTCTCCATCCTACGTTCGGCTATGGCTACCACGGCGGCTTGTCAGGTGCCGGGAGGCGCAGGTGGGCAGGCAGTGCGCCTGTTCCCTCTGCTTCACCCCTCCAACCGTAGTACAGCCGAGCAAAGGGGAACACTAGCTGTGAGATACGGGGAGAGGCAGGGTGCCAGGAGCTGCACAGGACGGAGCGTCACCCAGAAACACGGGGCAAGGAGCAAGCCAGCACAAACGCACAAAGAACGGGAGGGGAGGCAGGTACAGGCTGGCGTGTGTCTGTCCACGGCGATGGGCCTTGCGAAGCATGGCGCTGCAGGGAGGAAGGAGGAGAGGGCTGGACGACTGGGAAGGCAATCTGGCTACAGCGGCAGCATGACGCTAGGGTCGGTCGTGCTCGCACAAAAACTCCCCTCCCTGCAAACAGAGCGGGGTCTCGGTCTCCTGACCAAGGCTGATCTCTACAGACCCTGATCCTGGGAACAGCTAAGCTGATTGCAGCAGCGATCAAGATCTGGATCACTCCTCTCCTCCCTCCCAACACATAAGATCAGGCTGCCTGATTGTGTCATTTATTCCCCCGTAAACAAAGCAGCCAAAAGACAAACCCAGCCCATAAATGAGAAACCTTCCTAGAGACACAGCTCAGCACGGAGCAGCTGGGCAGAGCAGGAGGAGAGCGGGGCCGGTGCTTCCTGGCTTGACCTCATTTGTGCAGGAGCTGCCTCGGGCTGGCGGGCGGCGGGAGGCTCAGCACCTTCCTCTGTACCAAGTGCCCCGGTGGCAAAGCCCCCACGATGCCTGGTGGGTCTGTCTCGCCCCACAGGACCCATGCCCTGGTGCAGACCACCTGCGGAGAAGACCCTCTCCACAGGAGGCACCCCTCAACCAAGCAAGGGGGTGATTTGGCAGAGGTGGGGGGAGCCAGCCAACGCGGTGACCATCACAGGCACGTTACAGGGACAGGCAGGCTCCCCCTTTTCCTCTGGGCAGAATGCAAATAGCGCATCGCCCCTGCTGGCACTGCGCAGCTCCGTCCTCTGCGCCTCCAAAACCAAAAGCTGCCTTCCCCAGGGATGCTCCTCCAGCAGGTCCTGGGGTCCTGCTCCCACAGCCCGCTCTGCCCTCCTGCTTCCCAGCCTGGAGAAGGAGGGAAGAGTGAGGCGCTGGAGGTGGCTTCTGCCGTAACAACTGTGCCTCAGCTTCTTTCTAGGGTGCCCTCCCACGAGTGCCCTCGCTCTCCCTCCTGTCCCTCAAGGCAGGCCACCCACAGGGCCCTTTGCCACAGCTCAGGGGGAGAACACAGGCAGCATTTGATCATGGCTTGCCACCCCAGGGAGGAACTGCCCCTTCAAGGCACGTTACTTACTGTCCCATTCTCTCCTACTGCTAATACCAACCACTTTCTCTTGGTTGCAAGGCAGGACCTAGGTCCAAAGCCAACACCTGCAAAAGTGGGGACCAAATCCTGCTGCCTGCTAGCAACTGGGTTATTTTATAACCCATGAAGGACAGACTTCAAAAAGCTCCTACAGTTCACACCATCCCGTTGGGATGCAGACTGCTGCGCAGGGTGACTCGGTGAGCAACCCCCACTGACAGCCATCGCTGTGATCACACGCAGGCATTTGAAATTGTCCTATTGTCATCGGACCGCTGCCTCCTGCCAACAGATATCTGCAGTGAAGGAGATGCTGGGTACATGAGCATCCACAGAGCCGGGAGATCCTGATGCAAAAGGAGGATGTGCTGGGCTCCTCAGTTTGCCACCATCAGCTTGTGTTGCAGCTTAGCTCTGATGTACCAAGAAGCAGAGCTCCAGCTCGCCTCCAGCTGTGCCTGGGAGCCAGGGCTGGCCTTCCAGTGGCAGGGTCCCGAGCTTCAGCGCACGCTCAGCCAGGCCTGTACTGCACCAAGGAAAGCCCAGGGCTTCCTTTGGAGCCGCTCAGCATCGCTGCGGTGCCAGGGCCTGCTGGCAGCATCCCTGCCTTCTCCTGGGGGACGGTGCGCGGGGGAGGCAAGCTGTGCTGGAACTGCTTGCCTTGGGGTCCCTGCCAGCACGGTGATTTCCCACTCGCGTGTCAAGGGCAGCCAGCAAAGGGCTGGCTGCGAAGCTCCCCCTCCGTCTCTCAGCTCTGCCTTCCCGGGAGGAAGGGGAAGGAGTGGCAGGCTCAGAAACATGCACAAATGCACCTGACTGACACTTTCTAGCTCCTTTTCCTTTTCTCCCACCCTCCGTGCTGTCTTTTGCTCTGCCCTTCTGGCACCTCTGCACACACCACCACTGTCCTCCTCTGTGAGAAAGAGCAACCTGACATATTTAGAGCAGCAAAATCCAGCAAGAGCGTACAGGGAGCCAGGTGTGTGGGAAGAGGAGAGCTGCGGCGGCTCACTTGACCCCGTCTCACTGCAGAAACTTTTCCCTGCCGACCCTGCCTTGAAACATCTGCACTTAATAAGCATGAATGCAAAGACATCCAGCAACTAGAAACACCACGGCAGTAGTTTCTAGCCACAATTCAGCAAAGAGCCCACACTGTCCATGCTTGCTACTGCCTGCCAAGGAAGGATCAGGCCCAAGGGTCCTTGCAGTATGCAGACAGCTTGTTTGAAAACTGATCTCAATCCTCTGCCTATTTTTTTTTTTTTTTTTACGAAGAGGTAGAAATAGAGCAAAAGATCTTGGAGGACGCAGAGAAGTCACTGACTGAATACACAGCCTACTAAACCTCACCAGGATATGAAACCTTTGAACCATTGTTCAAATAGATTTTAAATAGAGTCCCAGGCCTTGATACGCTGAAGGTGATGAAGAATAAAATGAACCAAGAATTTTTCAGTGCACACATAGACGACAAATGGCTTTTTCATTGATAATGCCAGGGGCTGAAGCCAGGGGATTCATCAGCATGTTCTGGCATGCCATGGACTGCAGGATTCTGCCCATACTAGTGTTAAAGAACACATTAACAGGAGCAGAAGTGCAAGCAGGAGTGCAAAGACCTCCCAGCAGCTGAAAGTACCACATAAGCTGTTGCCAGAGGCAGCCAGAACGCCTCACCTTTCAGCGTCAACCCCTCCTTTAGATGAATGGCCAGTAACTCCTGCAGTGCAGGCACCAGTTTGGAGCCAGGTCACTTGGCTTGGATTGTCCTCTGCAACACTACTGCTAATGTCCCAGAGGAAGCACTGTACTGGGAATTACCCCCAGTGGGCACAAGCAGCTGAAAGGGAGGTGATGGCGTAGCTTCTGTCCAGCCATTTCTGCTCTGTCTTATCCTCAGCTTTCTGTGCACGCCCAGCCGGAGTGGTGCCAGGATGCCACCACGCTGGGATGTCAGCATGCCCTGCCTGCCCAGGATGTGTGTTTTGCCCTTCATTCCCCTCAGGAGAATCTTCTCAGCCTCGCTGTCGCAGTAATGTGACTCTTGGGACCAAGTCACTGGCATGTGGGAACCCAGGCAAGGAGATGAATCTTAGAGAGACAGTAATGAGTTCTGTCATATTAATAAATTAATAAATCTCTCATTTATTCTCCAGATTTAATTTCCCATCCATGTGTTTTCTCTTCCTGTCACACAAACACACTACTAAAAACTGTTGGAAGGCACAAGGAGTTATTAAGAGAAGCAGGAAAGGGGAGAAGGAGGCTCCAATAAAGGGGCCATCTTCCACTCTGTAAAGCTGTTTAGCATCTCCAGAAAATGATGCCAAGCTACTGAAATGGCTCCGAAAGCTGCAGTGGCAGAAAGGTGAGAGGAGTAGAAACTCTGCCTGCACAACAAGCAGCCCCCCTCGTGGAAAAATGCAGCTCATGCCGCACAGTGCAGACATCTCCATCTTAGCTGGCTGTCTGCACTAACTGTGGAGTCAATGAAGAGAAATTTCTACCGCATAATTCACCCAGTGTGCATAAGAAATCTACCTTGGGCTGGATGCATCTCAGCCTGAAAGTGCCTATTTATTTCCTTGGACATGAAGGAGTCTGGATGATTAGCTCCATATTCCCAATGGATGTCAAAGCAGGGTCTTGCAGGAACCTATCCCCAGTGAAATCAAGCCTTTCTCACTGACCTGGACTACAGCGAGCGCTCTGCTCATTTGGTGACTTACCCAACAACTGCTCAAAACACTTGTTCAGGAGACTTTGTCCTATATTTTCTAAAGGGGATGCCTAGGTGGAGACCCCATTTCATGAGGGCCTGTTCTTTTCAGGGGAAAATCAGTTGAACCTATCGCCTCGTCCAGAGTCTCCTTGGCAGTGCTTGTTCTCGCCCCAATTTCTGAGCAAAGCACGTGTCTTTTTTCTTCTCCCTTTGCAAACTACCCCTCTGTGAAAACTGAGGCTGCCCGTGGATCAGGTTTCTGACTCATCACTTAAAGATGATGCATTTTGGCCCAATGCTCAATCCAGCCTTTGTAAAACGATGCTTGGCCTCTCTTGGAGCCACCTGCTCCTGCCCTCCTCAACAGCCAGCCCATGAGGCAGAGGCAGTGGTAACCCAGATGTGTTTGTTGCAGGGGAGGAGGCACTGACAGTGATGCTGCAAGGACCTGTTGACGGTTCCCATCTCAGCAAAGAGGGGAGCTCAAGGGGAGCACCCATTTAGCAGTAATGGGGAGGAAGGGAGGAGGGAAGGGAAGGAAACCCAAGATCCTACTACGGGCCATCAGGTCTCCTCCATTAGGAAGGCAGACACCACATCCTGTAATCCCTGAATGACCCTGTACTTCCCTACCTTGCTTGCCGGCAAAAACACAGATGGAAAGAAGTGAGGTTTCTTGACAAAAAACCATGTGGTCAGATTACAAATAAGAGCAGGGACATTACAGAAGTACTATCTATAATCAAACTCCTGCTCAAAGCGTTCCTCTCCTGCGTACCCATGACAGCGGGATGCTCACCAGTGCGGATGCGGGGCTAAACCAAAATTTTCTTTCCTCAGTGCTTTGGGGAAGCGGATGGAAAACAACCCGAGGACGCCAGCAACCGATGGCCGTCATCTGGCCCCCGTAAGGCAGAAAAGCCAACAACCGAAGGCAGCAGCCCTTCCCTGCCCCCCTGCCCGCAGATGGCTGCTGCCTAATCCGCCCGGGGAGGCGGCCCCCAGCCTCCCCCCTGCGCCCCGTGGTGTCCCCTGGTACCGGGAGCACCGGGGCTCCCGGCCGGGCAAGGGGAGGGACCGGGAGGCGGTTTGATCCCTGCTCCCGCCGGGAGCGGCAACAAAGCCATGGGGCCAGGAATTCCGCGCAGCCGACAGCATTTCTATGCTAATGAGAGCTCCGAGTTAGAGCCCGCAGCCCGTGGCAAATGGGGGTGAAAATCCAGGCTTGAAAGGATGCAGCTCTCGTGTCCGTCGCTGGGCTCCGACACCAATCCTCCTCCCTCGCTTCATTTTTAATTGACTCCTACTAAGCCGGGGTACATGTTCATCTGTTCCAAGTGGAACAGCTGTGGAAACTGAAAATCAGCATCATGAAGCGGGGACGTATGTATTTTGTGGTGTTCACTTCTTAGCGCTCCACTTCCAAACCTCAGCAGCCTGCCCAGAACAAAGGCTGCCTTGGCAGAGCGTTAACCCCAGCCGGGAACCCTCGCATCCCCCTGCACTCCTGCAGAAAGGGCTGCGGGCTGGACGCTGCACGGAGCGTCACCTGGACACGGACGGATGCAGCAGCGCAAGGTGACAGAATGGAAAAGATCTATCCCACATGACCTTCACGACCTGTAAGGGATCTTACCGGCTCCTCCTTTTACATCTCTGTAGAACCTGAGACTCAGGATACCAGCAGTAGAAAAACCATAGGTCTTTCTAAGTCTTACGGTTGTATAGGAGAGACGGTAAAATCTGCCCCAAACTGTGCAAAATTCCCATGTTTTGTCCAGTTAAGAGGACATTATACCAACTTGCTGGGTCTATAAAGGGGTGCTAAGTCTTTTCTTGCCTTCAAATGGGCCATTGCATTTTATATGGCCTGAATAACAACAGGCCAAGGAGCTTATGGGCCAATATATGGCAGCGAGTGTTTTGATCAGCAGGGTCAGAACCAAGGTCTCCATCTTTTGCATAACTGTCCACCGACAGGCCAGCACGCAAAACCCTGCACCCTCAGAAACATGACCTGACAAGGCACTGGCCCCTGGAGGTGGACTGCTGGACTCTATGACCTAATACAATCGCTGTTTTTTTAGCAGGCACGATGTTCTGATCATCAGGCAAAAGAGCTGACATGCTGGCACTTGGTCCTTCTCACAAATAAACCGTGCCCTCCTACACAATGAAAACACCAGCTGGCTAAGTCTTGGCCATTCCCCTGCTTAGTCTCAAGGGATAATAATTCAGAGACCTGGCACTGCAAGATACACTGGCGAACCTCATGGATTGCCAAATTCCTACAGCAATCCCAAGTCAACATGGAAATGTTGCAAATGGGTGCAGCTGGGATCCAACCCAGGAGCTCTGCTCTGCAGAGCAACAGGATCCATCAAGCAGGGATTGAGCTAACACAAAGGTGTGGGGTCTGGCTGGCTCCGATTACGGGCAGGGTTCACCCATATCTCCCTGGAAAGAGACCATGTACTTTGAGGTGAAGAGGGGGAACAGCAAATTTCAAAGGCCAGCGTGCCAGTGCCTTTCCCAAATGAAAGGACAAAAGGGGCAATAAAAACTCCACAGGGACCAGGAGAGGCAGGATGCTGCAGACCAGCTGGTGAGCATTATCCCACCTCTAGTACTCCAGTAGGTTCAGGGCTTGAGACAAGGAACATTTTGCGATGTATCTCTCTAAATGTTACAGCTGCCACCTTCCAGATGGCAATAGCCCCCTCAGAAGCATGTGCACCTCTTCTCTTCTCTGACCTTGGCCTGAAGGAGTCAGAAGAAGAAAAGTGGAGCAATGATCCAGATAGCTTGGCCACAGAGTCTAACTGTAGATACCTGCTGGAAATGTTTCTGTAAGTGGCAAGAATTGCTAATGGGGGAATCAAAGCTCAACCATTCTCCCTTAGGAGTTTGCAGCAGGGTTTCTACACTGCAATTGTAAAGGCCCTGGATCCCTAATACCGATAAAGCCAGAGGGAAGGCTTCCTAAGAAATCTAAATCCTGCTGCAGGAAGGATATCCCTCTCACCTCCTACCTGTATCCTGGGGAGCAGAATCCAACCATGTGAACAGACCTGGAGGAAAACCCCAAGCGGGAAGATGAGAAGGAGGAATGGATGCAGGTAACACTTTGCTAGCATGTATCAGCGGGACTTTTTCTGTAAATATTTCACACCAGGGGCATGCTGGGTGCCAGTCACTTCAGATGCTTTGTCATTTATTAGGGTGATTTGCTGGGGGCCGAAGTGTTTAGAAAACCTGTCGCTGAGCAGAGTGCTACGATCTTAAAATAATTGATTAATTAAAAGCTGACCCTGAGCTTTTGTGAAAGTCTGGCTCTATCTGCCTCGCTCTAAAACCAGAAAAGCAATTTTTACGTTTTGGCAACCAAACAAATCCAGCGTCAGACCTCTGATTAAATATTAACTACTTTGCACAGACCACAAGCAAGATCCACAGCTATTTATTGCTCCAAAGGCAGCTGCAGCAAGAAACAAAACAAAACCAAACCAGCCAGGAATGAACGGTGTCATCCACATCAACAAGTTTCCCATGTGTGCTTGAGTCAGCTTGAAGCCAGGAGGCATTTAAGAGCACGTTTCACTGGGCTCGGCGCTCAGGGACCCGGCGCTGTCGGTGCAGTGCTCTCCCGGGCCCCCATGCCTCCCAGCTCCTACCGCTCCTCCCTGCACCGCATGAGTGAACCGACTACACTGGCCCAATCCATAGGCCAGTGACGTCAATGGTTTTCACTTTGGATCTCACTACAAAACCTCTGTGATGCCTGCAGAGCTAATATCACTTTGGGAGGGTAAACTGACGACTGCCTGATTTATCCCCCTTTCATCCCCTTTTCAAAGCCCAGTTTGAGACCAGTAGAGACCCTGCAATGGCATTTAGAGACACAGGAGATGGTGAGCGTGTGCCAGAGGCACAGACCCCGTGGCGGGACTGCTGCTCGGAGCGGTGCTTGGCCAGCACCATCAGCCTGCCGCCGCAGAGGTCACTGAGGCGGCTGCTGCTGCAATGTTTGGCCTTCTGTGGTAACAGCAAGGTCACAAGTGTAGGACACCAGTGGGGACCAAGGTCAAAACAACGTCCCCATGCCAAAACCGCCCATTTCTGGCAGCCCTATTAAACACCGGATCACACCATGACAGATTTGTCTGTTTTAAATTTTAAAAGAAATGATCGCACATTTCTCTGGACGGCACAGCCTTCGCCTCTCCTCCTCCTCCTCCCAGGCAGAAGGGCTGTGGCGTGGTGGGCATGGGGGTTGTTTCCAAACTGTCTGGCATGTGCCCACCAGCAGTGTGATGGTGGGCAGTGGGCGTGCGGGTCTGCTCCCCGCTGTACCCGCCGGCAGCTGCCTGGCGCCGTGCCACGACACGAAGCACTTGTGCCGCTGCCTCTCCTCAGGGCTCCTCACGTGCTTAGAGTTAAGCGAGTGCTGAAGGGCTGCAGGGAGCAGAGCTGCCCTCCTTGCTGGGCATCTGCTCAGGCAGGTATTTGCAGCCTTCCACGACTGGAGACCTGGCTAAAGCCAGGCTGAGGTGTGGCAGCCCGCAGCACTGGCTGGGCTTTGTCCCATGAAGCGGCTCAGTAGTGTTAAAAACCCCCCAATGCCCCGTGCATGTCTTGGTAGGCTTTTCCCGGGGCTTCCCAGTATCATTTGATGCTCGGAACAACAGGACAAAAGGTGATTGTTCCCCATCTTATTTCTAATTATTATTGGAAATAAAAAAGCAGCTGTGCTCCTATTTGGGCACTGAGCCAGCCCTGGTATCCCCCCCCCAACCTGATTTCACAGACATATGCTCAGGTTTCTGACGCACAGAGATCAAATAACCCATCACTCAGGGTAAGATATTATCCCCTATTACCAATTCAATGCAAACAGCTCTCGTCTTCCCCAGATTAAAAGCCAATTAAAGAACCTTGCTTTTCAAGGGGAGAGGAAACTGAGAGGAGTTTTTTTGTGGGGGTTTTGTTGGTCTCTGGCAAGGAGGTAATATCCCCCATAAGTGTTATTAATGAGTTCTTTTCAAATCACATTGATTTTGCTCAGATCCCTGTGGGACTCATGTCTCCAGAGAAAAAGAGAAATACAGAGAGGACAACAACAAAATCCCAACAACCCGTGTCCTAAAAAGGAAAAGGAAAGAAATTTTTCTTGCTGGAGGGTAAATGGTGTTTGCTTAAGTCAGCAATTGGTGTTTTGGGTTTCAAAGCTTTCTCAGGGCACGGGAGCCTTACTCTCAAGGTGAAGAGCAAGCTCATAAATCTGGGAGAAGCTTCAAGACCAAAATATGCTGATTCCCCACTGCAGGGAGGGCAGAGCCAAGAGGAAAAGGGCATTTGCTCTGCAAACAAGAAGCAGGATGAGCGCTTGTAAATCGCTAGTCACAAGGGAACAGGTGACATTCAGTCCTGCTGCACTCAGGTTTGGGATACAAGGGGAAGAGAAAGGTGACTGTAAGCCAGCTCTGCACTCACAAGGGCCACGCCAGCCCCTGGTTTCTCCTCTCAGCTCCCAGAACAGGTCAGTGAAGCCTCAGGTCTGATACTCCATTTCCCACAGCTCTCACTGGGAAACCAAGACTTATCTTCAAGGCAGCAGGCTTGGCCCTGGCCCCAAATGCCTCCTATTGCCTTACTGCCCTGGGAGCAGACAGGTCCGGAGACATGTCCAGTGCAGGGGTGAAGCCAGAGATCGGAAAAATCTCCCGGCTGGGACTGCGTCCAGCACAGCAGGACTCCAACACAACGGTATACAGCGATAACTCGCTTCATCGATCCCGTTTCCCTAGATTCAGTAGAAACAAACAGAAAGCCTCATCGTGGAAAACCCCAGACTGCCCTTCCAGCAAGCGTTGCACCCAAAAGGAGCTCCGTGTTTAGGCTTCCCCCCAGCAGTTTTACTCGCTGCCTGCTGACCCCCTGCCTCTCTCAGGGCCCCGGCTGCTCACAGCCCCATTCCCACCAGTTTGCTACTGGTGTGCGGGAACCGCCCCGGGCTCAGCCTGGCAGCTCCTGCCTGCCATGGCCGTGCAGCGCCCTGCAGCGAGCGCAGCCTTCCTGCGTGCCTGCCGCAAGGGAAGGGATACCGAGATCTTGACAGAGGGCGTTTAGCACACCCGTCCGCTTCAGTAGGTAGGCAGATGACCTCCTGAGGTCCTTCGCAACCTGGATTATCTTCTGTTTCTATCAGGATGCTAAACTAGCGCAAAAACATGCCTGTCTTTCTGTCAATCTGTCACTTCGCGTTCATTTCACTCTCATCTGCCACGCATTAGCCCAGATCTTACTGTCTACCAGCAGACAGTTATTTATTGTTTCCTCTTTTGTCTTCTTTTTTTTAAGCCATTTCCACCTGGAATATACTGGCACACACATACGTACGCAAATAGCAGGGCACCATTTTCACCAGGCTCGCTCTCTCTTCCAGGCTTATTTAGACAGAAAGGCTGGGAGTAACTTGGTCTGACAGGTGACTCGCTGCGTTCAGACCGACCGCCGCAGCGCCACAGCACAGCCGGGCAGCGCCAGGGGACGTGCCCAGCTCCCTCGCACCGCCGGGGCTCAGCTGGTGCCGAGGCGGAGCAGGAAGCCAGGTCGCGTCGGCACTGCCAGCAGCGCTCTCAGGCCGTTTGCCAGTCCACACTTGCCCACCAGCCAACGTGATCCCGTGCAACCACAAGCTTTGCATCGGGAGAGGAGAGGCCCGACCTCGGCGCAGCAAGCAGGAACCCAAACTCTTGCTCCCGCTGTCTGGGCTGAGCACGGGCACAAACCACGCCACCCACCCGCAGACGTCCTGGGCGTCCTTGTGCTCAGCACCATACGGGCGACTTCAGCCCAAGCTACCGCCAGACCGAGAGCCACCAGCCCAGACAGAAAGTGGGGAAGTGGTGGGACATAGACACAGCCTCAGCTTTTGGGGGACTACAACAGCATCTCCCCCGGGTCCTGTGGCACATATGCTGGCGATGGGTGCTTGATGGGAACAGCACCGTGGCTGTGGGAGGCACGACACCTCCCAGCACACACCTGCATGGCCGTGGCCCGTCTCACTGCCGCTGCCTAAATGCACGGGAGATCCAAATTGGAGGGAAAGGGAGAGACAGGAAGGGGAAGGGGGGCGAGCAGGAGGAGCCTGGGGACAGGACGGCCGTGCGTGGGGAGGAAGGAAGGGACGCAGCCTCTGCCAGCAGGATCCCTCCCTCTCCCCTTCATTTCCGGCCAGGAAAGAAAAAAAAAAAAAAAAAAACGGAAGATTTTTCCCTGCCTGCATTTTTTTCCCAGCGTCCCCGGCCGCCGCTGGTGAAACCCCATCTCAAGCCACCCCGTCGCCATGGAGACGGGCCGAGAGGAACAGATGGCCCTGGCCAGCCAAATCCCGAAGCGAGGGGAGCGGAGTGGGGCGCGGGGCAGGGCCATGCGCCTGGGGGACAGGGCGGTCACCCCCCTCGCCCTCATCCTCCAGCCATGGCGAGACATTTGTGGGCTTGGTGCCACCTCGGTGTGGCCTTGCAGGAGGGAGGGACATGCGTGCTCCCCTCCCGAGAGGCAAGAACCCTCTGAGACCCACCATCCCATGACCTGGTCTTCTCCAGCTGTGGGAAGAGCCACGTTTTCTCAGACATCTGGAGCATCTGCCTGCCCACCTTTAGCAAACCTCACCCCCTAAGAGGGGATCACGCATCAGGCAGGCACGGGGGCCAGACCTTTTCATCTGTGACGTGAGTGGGCACAGGGCTCAGCTGGCACAGCCTTGTTGGGTCTCCCGGACAGATTCATCCGAGCAGACCAGGGATGAGGACCAGGGTGGGTGAAGATAAAACTCAGCCACTAATCTCCTTGTGGATTAGCCGTCAAGCCTGTCCACGTGGGGCCACAGTGTAGGGCTTTGGAGCAGACAAACAACATCTAAGCCCTCCTGGAGATACCCACGACTCCTCTGGAGTGTTTGCGGGAAGCAGCCAGGCATGCTCCAGGCACCCAGAGAGAAGAGGGTGTTTCTCAGGGGCACAGACCACTTCTCTCCTCATCGGACTTGCAGAGTGAGCTGCAAACCCGATACAGCTCGGTGTGGTCAGCCCCATAACCGGTTGCATTTTGGGGGAAAGCCCCATAACTGGCTGCATTTTGGGGGAGAGCAGCAAGTGTGAAACTACACTTCAAAGCCTACAAAGCTGTCTGAGCCTGCAAAGGGGAAGGACTCTCTGTGGGGAAACATATGCTAAAGACGCCAAGGAACATCGTTGCAAGAAAGAGAAAATAAAAGCAGTGGCTTTTCCTTTAGGAACCTTAGCTCCTAGCATAGACTGTCTCATCTGCTTAGGCCCATTTTCTCCTGAAAAACCCAAAGCAACACTCGCTCTCCTGAGCCAGTTTTGGAGCTGTTACCACCATTATCACAAGTTCCTTAGCTCCAGACAATTTCAGTCTCTGTGGATCATGGCTGCGTTTTGCCGCCCTGTCCCTGGATCCACGGGGGCCAGATAGCTGCTTTTCTTTCCCACGGAGTCCCAGGGAGCTTTCATCCTGCCTGGGAAGCAGTGTTTTCCAGGGCTCAAGGGCCAGAAGAGGCTGGGGACAGAAAGCAGGCGGTCCCAGGGTGAGACATGAGCATTTTGGGAGGCTGCACGGCGCACTGCAGGGAGGGGGGAGCTAAACCCCCTCCTGCCTAACAGCAATCCCTTCTCCCTGCGCCAAGCGTTCCTGCGCCAAGCTGCTCCCTTTCCCGTGGCCCTGGCACGCTCGCGGAGGTTCTGGCCTCGGGGGCCCATCCTGGCCCAACCGGCTCCCAGCCCACACCCGTGAGAAGAGCGAGAGCCCGTCCTGCCTCTCAGGTGTGGCCCTTCGCCTGCGGGCTCCCGCCCGGCGAGAGCACTGGTGCCAGCTTGGATGCGGCTACTTTTGCTGGTGAGAGAAGGGGAGCAGGAACTGCCGGGCAGCAAGACCCTGCCAGGGATGTCTGTGCCAGGGCAGCGGCTCCGGGGAGGCTGCAAAGCCTCCCGAGATGTGGATGGGATTGTCCACGGCACCCCTTTTCTGTGCTTCCTCTCCTTCAGAGGGGGTTCCCAGGTTGTGTTTTTTTTCTGCTGGTGTCTGGGTTCAGCCCTTTCTTCCCCAGCCCGACAAGCCCTGGAAACCCACATCTTTTCTCTGCAGAACAGGTTGGGTGCAGGAGCAGCCATGCCCGCTTCCCACACGCAGCACAACCCAGCCTGGCCCACACCCTCCCCCTGCCCCAATAGCCCATCTTTTTTTTTTTTTNTCTTTCCCGGATCAAAGCTGCGTCCCCTCCCTGTATTACAAACATTATTCGGCTGCTAGATAAGAAGCTCTCCAGCAGCTCTTTATTAATCCCAGTGGAGGCAGAAAGAAGGCAGAGAGAAAGGACTCAGCGTGGCCAGGACAGAGACTAATGTTCCAAGAAACACCTTTGCAAAAGAGAGGCATGTCTTTTTCCCATAAAGTCCCATGGGAACCTTGGGTAATAATTAACAATTATCGAACTTTAAACCCTCCATCTCTCTCTCTGTCCTAACCAGGACTTTGTAATAACTCATCCAGTCTGAAACACTCCCAGCCTGGGTTGCTGGGGCACACTGGGGCAGGAGGATGCAGACAGACTCCGGGGCAGGCAGGAGGCAGTTGCTGAGCCTGCTGCTTCCCTGCTTTTACACTGAGCTGCATTGTCCCAGCTCCACGCTTCCAGGGAGCTTGGATAGGAACCTCCTTTCCCTCCTTCAATGCACCTTGCAGCTCCTTTGGCCACAAAAAAGAAATGGCCTGTTGTGGTACACATCTTCCTAGGGAAGTTTCCCCCAGCCTCAGAATACCATAGACTCCTGCATATGGCTGAAATCGTAATCTATCCAGGAGATAGACTAGAAAGCTTTTATAGCATAAAGACACTTGTTTAAATCCATCTGCTGTCTGAGGCAACTATAATCAGTACCATGTGATGGCTCACATGTGAAACGAGTTGGATGGCTCACAGGGTCTGGGTTTGCATTGCTACCTGCCCCCTCTTACGGAAGGACCACAGAGTTTTTGAAGTGCTTGCGTACGCAACAGGCAGGCTATTTCTCTTATCTGCATCCTACAACGGGGCAGCTCCGGTGCTCTGAAACTTGCTCACAGCCACCTAGGAAATTAGTGGCAAAAGCAAAAGGCATTGCAGGTATCTGAAGACTTACGTTGCTGTCCCCAGCATGCAGCCGTCCTTCCTCCCTCAGCATTCACAGCAAATCCACCAAGGGCAGGGCACAATACGAACCACTGTCACCCGTCCTGCCCAGTGCACTTGTCCAGCAAAGAGCCAGGGCGTGGGTGGGAGCTGCCCCAGGCCGGCAGGGCAGCAGGGCTGTGGACCTACCTGCAACCCCCCCAGCCACAGACTGGAAGTGACCCAAATGCAAAACTAGTGGGGTGAGAAATCAAGAGGCCTTTGAATTAAACCAGGCAGGGAGGCCAAAGGACTATGTTCTCCCATTTCCATGATTTCAACCCACACATCACACACTCAGAACAGTAAGAAACTGGGTCCAGTGTTTGCACTGACAGAGTATTTGTATAGCGATATGCAAAACAATATCTGTCTTTTAAAATCGCTGGGCAAGAACCTGTCAGCTCCTGGCTGCTATGAAAAATGACAAAATAAAGGGGAGTTGCCTTTCCTTGTGCTTCGCAAATGGTCTTCTGCCTGTATAGAGTAACGTTGGTAAGATGAGTTGTGCCAGGCGCCCTGCAGACACGGGGCAAGGTGAGCAGAGAACAGAGGGACTGCTACCGGCAGCTTTTGACAAGGAAAGGCACACAGAGGTGAAGTGAGCTAGCCAAGGATATTCCAGGGAGCTTGTGGCAAAGCCAAGAAATGATGCCAGCCCTTCTGAGCTCAGCCTGCCTTTGCCATCACCTCCAGGCCATTCTTTCCCTGTAAGTAAAAGCTGATTCACGCCTGGTAGAAATCAATGTGAGGCAGCAGATATTCCCGTTTCCAGTGAGGTACCGTAAGGTACTCCACAGGCATGGCAGCAATTGGGACGTCAAGAATACAAAAATATATATATACCTAAAAAGAATGATTTTAGCCTTTTATTTCCAAAGTGAGTTTAGAGCCAGTGAAAGGTCTCAGATCAATACCAGCAAAACTGCAAATTGGAGTCCTCTCCTTAGCCACAGAAAGGGTACAGCTGAGACAGCATCTGCACAAACAGCCTGCCCACAGTCTCTGCCAGCGTGCCTCAGCCCTGACCTTGAGGAGTTGCCTTGAAGTGCAAGAGGGAAACTCCCCCTTCCTCCTTCTTCCCCCTTCCTCCTTCCTCCCCCCTTCCCATGCAGCCCTGGGCTTTTGTTCCCCAGCAGGGAAATCACTGCTGGTTTATTTTCCGTGGGTACATTCTGTCTAGGGAAGAAACTAGTCTTGACAAATTCATGCCACTTGCACACCAAGAAGACCTGCTTCATCGTGCGGGTAGAAAGAAGTCCTAAGGGGTTCAAGGGGATTTTGCAGCACAGATTTTGAGGCAAATCCAGCCCTAGAGAGAGCTTAGCTACCCTGCTGGCTCCGGCATTTCAGATGGTGAGATGCAGTTGCCTGTTCATGTGCTCCATTATAAACAGGCCTTTCTTCTCCTCTCCTGCCCCACAGCTGTACATGTGCTCGGCCCCATGCCCCAGGGACCTTTGAGAACTGCATTATAGGTTCTCCCCATACAAAGTTGGGATCAATACAGCTGTCAGGCTTTGGCCACATTACCCCTGCTAATTGGAATTACCATAGGCAGACTGCAGCTTTCACTCCATCTCTCTGTTGCTTGTCATAACGTAATCAAAATCTCTCTTGCTCTCTCTTTATCATGGAGCGTGACAGGAGCAGAGGCGCTGGCAACCACCCGGCCTCCAGAGACTACGGATTCCAGTGGATCAGACTGGGGCTGGGAAGCTTTGGCACAGGCGTGGGAAAAGAGCCCCTCACTGCCAAAACTCTCTGGCCTGCCTTTGGCCAGGCAGGTAGATGGGAGAGCCAGTCTCGGCCCCGCAGCTGGGCAGGGACCTGGGCAGGGACCTGGCTGGGCACAGCAGGGGGACAGAGGGGTGCTGGCGGAGCAGGTGCTGCGGGAAGGAGGTGCGGAGTCCGGCTAAGACCAGAGGCAGCCACAGCTTGATTATGGAGCTGGATAGGGGCCGGCAGCAGAGCCCAAACCCTCACCTGGCCCTGCCGAGGAGCCTTCCTCCTCAGCCAAGCGCTGACCAAGCGTGGGGGCACAGGGAGGGTGCCTCCTCCTCGCTGCCTCCTGCCGTCCCTGGCTCCTGCCTCCCCAGCAGCGCTCAGCCACCCCCACGGCAGGGGGTTCCCACCAGCCGCCGGAGACAAAAGCGAGCAGGGGATCACAGGACAAGCTTGGCATGGGCATGGCATGGGGCACTGACCAGGACTCGGGTGGCTGGACAGGAATGAGCCAAAGCTTTGTGCTCGCATAGGAAGCTGCCTGCGTCTTGCTTAGCCCTAGTACAAGAGATGGGATCTAAAGGCTTCAGCTAGGTCAGGATCCCTGCCATGCTAGGTGCTGTGCAAAAGTCCCTGCCCCAGCAAGCTCCCCACTACGCTGACTCGCAATCCCCTGCCCACATCCTGCTCACTGCTCCCTACCTATGCGCAGCGAGAGGCCATGCATGTCTCGCTCCCCCCGGCTCCGAAGGCTCGGCCAATTTACGGAGCCGGGGTGATACATAGTGGGCAATAGATACAGCAGCTGTGATTTGTTGATCATTATCAAACGGCAGTAATGCCGGGCCGAATTACCCAGACGAGGGAAGGATCGTCAGCCTGGACCTACTCAGCTCCCCAGAGACTGGCCATAAACAAAACTTAAATAATTAGAGTGCTTGGGCGGAGATGCAGCCTCTAAGTATTCTTAGGCTCACGCAAATAAAGGAAATAAATTCTTGGAAGGTGCCAGGCTGGATGGGGCAGAGGGAGGCTCATTTTCCACATCACTTGAGAGCAGCCGTTATAAATCTCACTGAAAGATGCACCTCCCCAGGCTAGCGATATTTTTAAACTCCGGGAGAGAGGGGAGAGAAAAAACACCTTTTAGTATTTACACCACAGGCGAAAAGGGTATTTAAAAATCAGGGTACATTTTTGAAAGTCTGTTCCTGTCATGCCAAGAAAGAAAGAGAGATCTTTTTTTTTCCATAGTGTGATAGCTGGAAATATTAGCCCCAGAGAATTCATCCCTACCACCATCCTTCTGTTGTAAGCTGAGAAATCAAAATCCCAGAAGAACTGGGGGCTGGGGGGAGTCAGGGGATAAAGGTTCTTTCACTGGCAAATTGCTAGTTCAGTTCCCAACTGAATCAGTAGCAAATGCAGATCAGCTCCTCTGAATCCTGAGGGGTGACTTCTGCACTGTCCCTGCGTACTTGCTGTCTGGGATAATATCCCACAGGAGATGAGACGACATGGCTTTACGCAGCGGCACCCTCATGGGAACAGCAGTCTGGTTTGCTGGTCCAGGAGCCTGAGCACGTAACCAGACACAGCAGGGATGAGACGCTGGGGCACAGGGACCTGCTCCTGGATGTCAACTGAAGGATGTGGCCCTGGAATTCGAGCTGGGGCAGAGCCCCATGTGGTGCTTTGCCTGCTGGAGCAGTGTGTCCCAGCCGTTCTGCGTGGCAAGGCCGCCTGAGCTTTGGAGCAGGGAGATCCACGCATCGGCTTCTGCAGGACCGCCAAGCTCGTTTTCCTTTCTGATGCTTTACTGTTCCTCCAGTTGTTTAGTGTTTCCTTCCCCGTGCAGGGTGGGGAGTCGGGTGGGCTCCTTTTCTGGCAGTCATCTAGGAAATCTTGTCAACAGCTGAATGATCACAGGTCGACTGATTACAGGGTGATCGATGCTGCATGGCAACAGTATGTGTAATGACGAGAGAGTTCTCAGCCTTGCTCTCAGGGGGGTCCTGGAGGACCCAAAGATAAACTGCCGGAGCACTGCCTTCCACTGCAGTTTTCTTCCTGCCAAACTCATTCCTCCTCCTAATTCCCTCACGGGTCCTCAGGCACTGAGAACATTCCCCCTTTTACAAGCTGTGCTCTGCGCAAGCCTCTCTCCCTCCCATCCCTCCCACCCCTTACCAGGACTGCTGTCATCCTCCCAAAAGGATCCTATTCAGCTTGTATCAAAGGAATACATGAGCACACCCATTAGGCATCAGAGCATCAAGCAAATCCCCAAACAAGCCGCCTCTAAATATCACAGCACACTGTAATCACTCCTTCTGCAAGGAGATCCCAATAAGCCCTCCCCCACTTTCTCTGGGTTCTTGCTGAACCCAAGCACACGAGATACGTTTGGCAAGCTCAGCCCCAACACTAGTAAAAGCCTCCTCATAAAACTTGCACACACAGAGCTCCCGGCCTCTCCCTGCTCCCCCGCAAGCCCTCTCCTCCATTTCAGCAGATGTTCAGAGGCCGCCCCAGCCCTCGTGCCCTGCGGTAAGGAGGGCATTGCTGCTGCAGCCCCAAAGGTCTGGGTCTCCATCCCTGCCTGCAGCCGGAGCGCACCACCCAGGCTGGGCAGCAAGAGGGGCTGCTCAGGTGGCACAGGCAATGCACGCTGGTCCCCTCCTCTCCCTGCTTCCCCGCAGGAGGCTGCAGAACACCAGTGCCAGCCCGGGGAGAGGGGAGCGCTGGCAGCAGGGCAGCATGCCTGCACAGGGGCAAACACCGGGACAGAAGTGGTGCTGCGGTACATGCGTGTTGGTTCATGTGTTGGTGCACATGAGTGTCTTTCATAACCACGGCCTCGAAGAGAAAAGCAAGAAGCCTTCTCCAAAGCCTTTCGTAAGACACGATGTGCTTTACCAATATGACACAACAAGCACAGCGCTTGGCTTTGAAGTCATGACAACAGGTGTCCTGTAGATTTGGATCCTGGGCTGGTCTGAGACTGCCCTTTCTTCAGCATCTACTACACCTAGGTCACAGCCCCGTGGTACACAAAGATGAACTCATCCTTCCCGAGCGAAATATAGAGAGCTCTAGTGTGTCCAGCTGTGCGGTGCAACGCACAGACTAACAGCACCCAGCAGCACTGCGTATGGAGCCAAGAGGGGTCCTGTATCCAATGGAAACTGTGGCAGCTGATATAAATTACAGCATGGCAAGGATGCTGCTATGCAACACATCCCTGATCCTTAATGACCATAAATGGGCACAGCCTTGGTTCTCCCCCACATCCAGAAGATACCCCTTCCTGCAGCTCGGTCCCTAGCCACCGTGCTGGTGCAGCTGACAAGGCGAAGAGCATGAACAGGCCAAGTAACAAACAGCTCGCGCAGTTGTCTCCGCTGTACGCCACCACATCGCTAGCTGCTGCCTTCTGTTCCAGCCCTTAAAACAACACTGCCTCTCCAACGACACAGGCCTTGGCTAAGTGAGTATGGTGACATGGGCAAAAGCAGCAAGGGAATCCTGTGTGCTGCAGCCTCTTCGGAACACGGGCAATCTTCTTCCTCTGTGTACTTACAGCCCCAAAACTGACTTTGATTATCCGTCCTTAGTATTTCCTCTAGTTTTGGCACCCCCAGGCTAAGGCGGCCATCGGCACAACTACTCTGGTGGGAATGTGACTCTGGGCTACAAGGGATCTCAGTGCTTATTATCTAGCCCAGGAACAGTCCAAGAGTAAAGCCCACTGGATATCTCTCCCTAACAAAAAAGCAGCCCTAGCTTGGTGCAGCTTAATTCTCCAGTGAAACCAGCGTATTCCTGACTGCAGGCTTCATATGGATGTTTAATGTGCTGGCAGCAATGTGCGCCCTTCTGCCCACCCCAGCATTCACTTTGCTGGGCATATAGCACTCATCAGTCTCTGGAGCAGCGGCTGTAGGTCTGGCAGTTAGGAAAGCTGGGGCTGTATCACAGAGACACTGGGACAGTCTCTTTATTTCCAGTCCTGGCCCATTGGGAAGGCGAGGAGGTCTTTCCAGGCAGGGGGAACCTCTGTCACGGCCATGGGTTTGGGTGAGGGGTGAGTTATGATGCCACAGTGTGCTGATAACTCACCCAGCCCCGAACTCTGAGCTCTGCTAGCTCATTTCTTCGGGCTGTTCAAGGACAGGGCAGGGTTCATTCCACCCTTGCTGCTCTCCCTTGCCCTGAGTGCCACAGTGCCTCGTGCAGGCCAGCGTAGCCATCGTGTACCGAGCTGCTCTACACAGAAACCTGGAGAAAACAGTGATGGAAACCCTGACCTTTCTCTTGAACTATCCAGCTCTCTGTATGTGCCTCCGAGTAAACCCTGTCGATCGTATTAGACCTTCCCCTAGGTCTATGACTTCTGCCCATCATGGACAGTTTGTAACCCCTGGCTTTTCTAGGACACTCAGCACAACAGCCTCTAATTATAGGCCTCTGCTTGAGCTCTTGAGTCCCACCAGCCTCTTCTACCCATCAGATTTAGACCCTGAGTTCATAGCCAAAGCTCTGCCCCCAGAATACCCCCTGGGGCTGTCTTTCCTAGGGACAGTGAAGGTGGCCAGTGAAAAGCTTTTCAAGCTTTCGGTCCAGAGGGTATCTTGTCAGGCAATAAGAAATGAAACCTGATTTGCCAAGTGTGGGATCCTCAGTGCAAAAAGTAGATACCTATACGGCCAGCTGAAATCCAGTGTCCCCCCTGGATCCGCACGATGAGGCTACAGACCCTCCCCTGCAGCAGCCTGTTCTGACACCATGTCTTTAGCCTCACGCAGAGAACAAGGCTGGTTTTGGTCTCAGGTGGCCACATGGCACTCCGCTCCAGCCTCCTCGTCTCCCGCACAGACAGGCCTTTGTGCTGGGAGCCGCTCTCGCCTGTCACCAGGGCAGAAACGCTGGATGTTAGCCACTGGCTGTGAGCTGCATGGACCCTCTGTCACTCCTGGCCATGCCTCCGGATGCCTCACTCTAGCACGGGGGGGGAGCAATGCATCTTCCACGGGAAAGGAAAAATAAAACCCAGATCAGTCTGATTATGGGGTTTTCCCAGGTAGAGAGAGAACTGCTGAGAAGAGAGACGGAGGCCGAGTCCTCTTGACTAACCAGGCTTGGGAGCACCTGCTGTCTCATAGCCAGGTGGTCCATCTGGTACCTGCTGCTGCTTCAAGGCAGTGATGTGATTTGCAGGTCCTTCTGTAGCATCCCTGCATGGTCGGGAGCAGACGGAGGCACTTTGCTATTTCCTGCAGTTAGAAAGGCAAGTAGGCTGGGACGGGAAGCAGAAAACCCCATCCTTGTGTTTTCTCTTTCAGGGAGGAGAGTCACCCGGATCCTGCCGCTCCTCCAGCTCTTCCCCCCTACCCACCTGTAGGCTGAATGAAGACACAAAGCAGCGCTGCACACCAATCTGCAACTGGGCTGGCTCAGGTCCAGGGAGGGCAGGCCCAGAGCAGAACGAGGGAGAGAGGCAGAGTTGGGTGGATAGCCCTTAGAAGAGCTTTCCTCCCGCATCACACCGAACAATGTCAAAGGAGGATTATAAACCTCCTGCAGGGACAGCTTTATTGTGGGGGAAAGGAGAAGAGATGGTTCATCAAGTTCGGTGAGTTCCTCCTATCCATGCCCAGCACTTCAGAGGGATGCCGAAGGGACAAGAGATGCCCAGTAGCTGCTATTCATCTGCCTTGGGATTGCTGCAGAGCCGAAAGCTGCCGCAGCTTTTATGATGCCAGCCTGCGTGAACAGCTGCATTCGCCCCAGAGACAGGGAGAAACAGCGAATGGACAGCAAGGCGTTAAACTCCCCACACTTCCTCGGGCACCCGTAGAGGCAGGGCCAGACAGAAATGACAGCACGGGGCATACAAAATAACGCAATGCTGGGAAGGCTATCCCTCGCACCTGCAAACTTCACTTCCCACTTCTGTGTGTGGCAGAGAGAAGACTGTAAATGCAGGACTTTAAACCCAGCATGGCTGCACAGTGGAAGGTCAGGGAGGTACTTGTCTGGCTGCCACAGGCTCTCCCGTGCAGACTGAGAGGAAACTGTCCGTCCTCCCATGGGTGGTACTTCTGCATTTGAGCAGCTTGGGCTGGAGTTTCACTTCCGCTATGGAGTCGAGGGATTCCCCTTGAAAATCCAGCTGGGAGGGGATGTGCATCAATCTAGCCTGGACTACACCTTCACCCGGAGAAGTGAAAAAAGCTGTAAAGCCAGGAAAATATCCATGGCTGAACAGCAGTCAGGAGGAAAGCAAGGGGATGTACCAGGAGAGGTTTCATTCTTTAGTTAAACAAATTTTCACCTGAAACAATAATCTGGGTTAGGGAGCCCTCACTGCAGAGCTCTGAATTCTCTGTGCTGGGATGGCTGTGCTCTGGTAATTAACACAATAGGTGTCTCAAATGTAAACTGGGTCCCAGCTCCAGTGGCTGGCAGCACCAACTCACCCTGCATCAGAGCTGCCCTGATTTAAACTGATGTATTTGAAAAAGCAAGAAGATCTCTAGGGGTTGCTCAGATTGGAGTACCTTTGTCCCTCTCTCATTTGTTTCTGCTTTTTGCACCAATATGCCTTGCTGGCCTCTGAAAAGGACTGAGCAAGAGCCATCATGACCTCGAGCAATGATGTTGCAAGACGCAAACCTTTTCTCAGAGGCCCTGAGGATTGTGGACGTCCATCTGAGGACTAACCAGCTCATCCCTGCAGCATTCACAGCAGCCTGACTTCTGCTCTTCCAAAAATCTTTTTTTCCCCTGGCGCTGCCCCAGCATCTTCCCCCACACGCCTGTCTGTTGGTGGTGCTGTGTAACTCCCCAGGGTGCTGGAGGTGGAAAAGAGCCATCCCCTGGCTAGTGGTGGCCACCTGCTGCTCTCCCCCACCTTACAACAGGCTGTCCCCGCTGTCCCCAGCCTTAGCACTAGCAAAGGGCAAGGGGTGCCAGTGGAAATGCCAGCCTGGGAAGCAGGTCACGACAACCGGCTCTTCTGGTTCCCTTTATGATTCAGCTGAGGTGTGAGCGGTGCCCAAAGGATCCTTCTGGTGCCTCCCTGTAAACTCAGCTTTGCGGCTGGTACAGTTGCAGCCCAGAGGAGGGGCGATGCGAGGAGAGATGTGCCAGGCTCCGCCAGCATCGGCATCTCCTCAGCCACCAGTTAATTGTGAGCACTGGCCTCGCGCTAGTGCGTTGCTGGATGTGGTAATGCCCCTGCTTCTGTACGTCTCTCTGCAAAGGGATCCATGTGCACTGGGCTGGGAGCTCTCGCTTGATTAACGCTGCCGGTTCAGAGAGCAAATAGCATTAACCACGGTCGTCCCCTGGCTCTGGCCATGGGGCAGACACCCTCCTGCTTGTGCGCTGAGCTGGCTCTCAGCACAGCCTGTCGCCTCACCCACACTGACACATACATGAGCTCATCAATTCACGCCAGGTTAAAACTCGATGGGTCGGTTCCACCGCAACAAGCAAGCTTTAATGAGAAATTATCAGCAAAAGACACACTTTTGCTTCCTGAAATAGCCCAGTGTTGTTGTTTCTGAGTTTTGGGAGGAGATAGGTGGGGGAAAGAAGAAATAACAACTAAGAACTCAAACCAAAGGCTGAAAAAAAACTCTGGCAACCTTCTGCCTTTTGGAAGCTGCTTTGGGATATTAAAGCAGCTCTGTGGAGTACAAGACAGACCAGATCCTGCAGTGACACACTGACTATTCCCAGCGCTCCAGAGAGCTGTTGTGCCTCCCCAAGAAGGAACCCTCCCTCCAGCTGCAGCCAAGTTTGACCTAAGGCCTCCAGGTCACCACAGCTTAGTCAATGCTGCTTTTAAGCACCGTGATGGAGAAACCGTGTGTGAAAGCTTCAAACACCTCTCCAGCTCTCACCCGCTGCGGATCTCAAAGCACTTTGCAAAGAAAGAGTCACAGGCCCCTCTCGGAGCCCAAGAGGTAGCCCAGCGATAGCAGACAGGAATCTGTCCCCAGACAGAGGAGAGCATTTGGAAACAGAGGCCCAGATCTGCAGACACAGGACCATGCACAAGACGAATGCCTCTGCTCTGCGTGGCTGCATCTCAACCTGCACTGAGTTTCATGGCGGGGATAAACAGATGGATTGTAAAGACTTGTAAAGCATAAATTTAACCACAAGTGTTCCTAACCTCTGAAGATCAGCCGCCTAGGATCTCTTCTCACCAGCACCCCACAGCTTTTCAGTAAGCCTTGTCCATATCAGTATCTTGAAGCCCTAATGCCGTATCCTGAGTTGATAACCTGGTTAATGGTTCCAAATGGACAGGCAGGCAGATTTGCATCGAAGGCTGCAGGAACCCTGAATTGAATCCGTTCTAGACGATTGAGCCGGTGACATTAAAGGCAATTTGTAAAGCAGATTTTTATAAGGGACTCCTTACAGCTTTTACAGCAGGGAACTTTTATTTCCTTATCAGAAAAAAAGCTAACATTGTCAGAAGGGGGAGGTAGTATACGTGGATAGGAACCAAAATGAAATGGCAATGATCACACGAGCATGAAAGGTTTTCCAGGAAGCAGGTAGTGTCACCTGCCTTCCTCCCATTGTTCTTGGGTGCTAGGTACCAAGCCACATTTTCCAACAAAGCCCACAGTTACTAATTCACTTATAACAGAGGATCCTAAGTTCCCCTCTCCCCTTCTCCTTGATAAGCAAGCCTGTCTGCATTCAAGGCTTACATATGGCTTGCTACACATACACCCTCAGCTGATTTTGGCAAAAGCATTGCGAACTTGAGGAACTACCTGCCTCAGTATGGCATTCCGAACTGAGGTTTAGTAAGGACCGTCAGTCTGCTGTGGCTTCGTGCAGCACCTAGCACGGTACTGTGCAGGTCCTTCCCTGCTCTGGGATGAGTCCACAGTACAGATAAGCGCACGAATGAATGAATGAACACGTAACACAGGATTCCTGCAAATGTGGTGCATCCACCACTAAACGGGTCCAGCCGAGAGTCTTGCCCACACAGTCTTCAGGGTACTCAGCGATCACGGACAGGGGTCGGGAAGGATTATACTCCCGGAGCATTGCAGAGCTGGCCGTACCCTTGCCTTGGCAAGGCACCACTAGATGCACCACTGGCTTATCCTGGCAGAGCTGTCAGCGGGACAGTGGAAGACAAACTATCGGACTACTGCAGAGTGGCAGGAGACAAGATTGCCTGACTGCTGGCAGCAAAGCCTCGAGAACAGCCAAAAATAGACTAAGTGGGGAAAAACAAGTCTCTATTGGCAGGACAAGGTGAGATGCCAGGCTGCCCCAGGGTCACTACCTGTGATTCTCCTTGCTGAAAGTAATTCCTAGAGGGATAGGGGGAGCATAAACCCCTTTTGGTTTACCCAGCGCAGTCACTGCAGCATTACTCCACCTTCAGTGCCTTTCCCAGGCGTTGTGGGGAGGGTTTCCTGCATGGGGCTGCCTGGTGGAGGGGTGAGAAGGAGGGAAGACCAGGTGAAGAATGGCACGGGACGTTCCGAGACGCCTTGTGAGGAGACAGAGCTCAGCCAGGCACCTGCCTGGAAGCAGAGGCAGGCAGGGAGCCCCAGGCTGTCCCTTCGGTCACCTCTTTTTGCAATGCACAGCAGATCCCTTTGTCCTGGGAATACAGAGGTATACCTAGACCTGGTTTCTCATCCCTCTGTTAACCTCTTCCCTCTCACAGTCTCCCTGGTTTCTTGACCACCACCCTCCCATTTCACCTCTGTCCTCACCCATTTTAGCTGGACCATGCAGTCGCTGTGCTCCGTTGATCTCCCATGCCCTGGATGTTATCATCTCTGTCTTTGCTAGCACTGGGGAACCCTGGGCCCTGGCATTTGCTCGGATGGCTGGTCTTTTGGCCCAGACCTTGTTAAGTGTGGCCACATCTCAGAGTCACAGCCCAGCCAGCCTGGCTGCTCTTCTAGGATGCTGCCCCAGCCCAATGGGAGGAGGAATGGAGGCAATTCTACCCTGCCTTCACCGCAACTTCTCTTCTCCAGCTGCAGACCCCCCTCCTTCTGTAGGCACAGGCTGCCTCTTACCCCTGCAGCAGGCTGGACACCAGCCCAGGGGTGGCACATATGCCCACTGCCACGCACTCCAGATCCAGCCACAAGGACCCTCGCTCAAAAAGGCAAAAATCCATTCTATTTGCATTTCCCGGTGCGTTCACAGGCACTGTAAACCCAGACTGCTGGTCCCCCCCGTTCCACATCTCCAACAGCATGACTCCAACATGACTCCGGAAAGCCCTCCAGGATGGCATTAACCCATTCTGCATTGGAGCAGAATAAAAGAGCGTCCCCCAGGGCACCTCGCAAAGTGGGTCACTCTCCCGCTTCTAAGAGCTGTGCCAGAGCCCAGGGCAGGACCAAGCCCTGGGGTGGGGACACACGGGCGGTTCTGCAGCCGCCAGGAGAGGTCGAATGAGCTGGGGAGAAGTCTAGCCAAATCTTTGCCCATCTCCTCCTTTCCAGGGATGGATCGGAACCAAAGGGATGGATGGAGCAGATGCCACCAGACACCCAAGTGCAAAAGCAGTGAAAGGAAGGTCTCAAACCTGGGAGCAGTCCAGCCTCTCCGCAAGAGCCCCTGGGAAGCGTGTGTGTTGAGGGGAGCGGGGATTTCGGGGACGCCGGACCGCCGAAACCTTCCACCTCTCCTTCCCAAACATCTGTGCTCGTTACCCAGCCTTGTGGCTCCCTTTCCCGGGAAGCCTGGCTGCTGTGCCTCGCTAGACGTTGTTCGATCCAAAAAGCAAACAAACCGCCTCAGCTCCCAGGACTCCAGAGCCCACTGCCTGCAGCTGCTTCCAAAACAAACGATCGTGTTGTTCCTTTCCAAGCCAGAGACGAAACCGGCTCCCACTCTCTCCCACCCTCGGGCAGATGCTTCCACACCTGCTCCAGACCCGGGCGCGCACCCCAAAACGCCGATCCCCGCGTCCTCCCCCGCCGGCTCCGCA
>VZSF01003042.1:0-101756 GCA_013398295.1 Chionis minor
GCTGCGCGTGCGGGCCCGGCCGGCGGCGGAGGCCCGAGGAAGCGGCGGCGGGCGGCGGTGGCGGTGGGGCAGGTCAGCGGTCTCCGTGAGGCCGGCGGCGGCGGCAGGAGAAGCTTGGCCGGGGGCGCCGGGGCGGCTGCGGTGCTGCCGCCGTCTTTGCGCTCCCTGGGAAAGGCGCTTCCCTCAGCCTGGCCTGGGCTCCCGGGGAGTCTGTCCGGGAGCAGGCGGTGACAGGCGGCCGCCGGTTGTGCGTGCAGATCTCGATCGTCAGCTGAAAATAGCTGCTTGGTTCAGGTGCAGCACCTGAAGTGTTTTGGGGGGATTTCTTTTTGCCTTTTTTTTTATTTTTTGATGGGAGACAGTGCTATAGATCGTGCTGTATTTTAGTGATTTATGCATGTTTAATAAACGCATGTGTTAGATATTTTAGTGGTTGGAGAATACGAGGATCACTTCTATGGTTATGTGCAGATTATCTTAGGTGCTGCCCCATCTGTGAACTTTTTTTTCTGTGTAAGAGATTCTTAGAATTGCAGCTATGTTAACCATATGGAACACTGACTGAATAATGTTGGGGAGATATATGCTAGCAGGACAGAACATATTGTTACTTGTCACTGTAGAATAATAAATACAAAGCTACAATCAATCTGGAGAGTGGTTTTAGTTGTTAATACTGACAAGGAGTTAAATGAAACTGACGTCTTAAAACATATGAGCTAGAAACTACAACTTGTTTTTCCTTACCTAGACTGCTCATTTTGTATATCCTCTTTTGAGTCATTAAGTGTTTCTCTTATGAAAGTACTCCCTGTGCCTATGAAGGCTTTTTTGCAAAATATTATTTTCTCTAAGCATTTCTTACAACCTAGATGTGTATTGCATTAAAATATTGATCTTAATAACTTAGGGTTGTTACCGTTTACCAGGTTGGGGTGTAAACTGCTTTAGTTTCTCTGGTCCTTTTTGGGTAATGAGTATTTTGCTAATGAGGTATTTTGCTTGGCTATTTTTTCCTCTCACTGTTTGCCACACCAGGCATGCTGTTTTGTGGTGTCTGTTGTTATTGGCTCGTTTTGTGGGCTACATTTCACAGGTGTATCTCAGGAGCAGCTCTGTGGCAGACATGAGTCAAGTGTGATTTGAGAAAGAAGAGGGAAAGGTTGGATCTTTGTGCTCTAAAGGAAAGAATGCCTAGTGCTCATCTTTGCACTTGGTGTCATAGATGACGGAATCGCGCAGAAGCCTTTGGGTACTGAAGCGCTGCTGCTCCGGATCCTTCCAGTGACAGCGGCTGGTGTGCAGGGGACGCTTTGAGAATCTTGGTGCCTGCTGGGTACCTTTTTCTCTTTGGGTATCTCTGCATGCGTTTCTGTGCATCTGTAAATTGCTGAGCATAGGCCTCTACTGGGTGCTATGCGCAAAATCTCATTTATGGCTAAAAAATGGAAATATACCTTAAAAGGGAGGCTAAGAATTTATTGTTAGAATAAGTAAAATATTATGAAACTAATGATTATTAATCCAGATATAATTGTTACAAAAAATTGAAAGAGCAATGATGCAGTTAAACTAGTTACGCTTACCGTCTCGCTGCTGCTCTGAGTCCCAAGGTCAGTGGCTTCATCCTGGTCGTGGCGAGCTGTTACGGTGAGTTGTGAGCATCGGGTGTCTTTCGTGAGGAGCAGTATGATTGTTTGTGTTGACTGTTTCATCTTCCTTACTCTAGGATCCACTTGAAATCATTTTTATATGCTTGACAAGGTGCTTACATGCCTTTCCTCTTCACTGGTTTGCGGTTCTGTGTTACATCCAAATACATAGAAGGCACTATATGTTAGATACTATTTCTTTCTTGTTTGTTACCCCTAACACCAGTTTTGTCCAGGTCTGCGTTTCTTTTAGCTGACTGCTGGTGAGTTGTGGAGCGTCCAGTGCGGAGTCCTGTACAGGCCATTTCTGTTCATCCTATGCCTGCGCTCCTCTCTGCTGCACCCTGTGTTTCCGCTTTTCAAGGCCTCTGCTGTCATACCAGGCCTGTATTTCTCTACACTACATCTTTGTTGTAGAGTTGTGAATATCTCATTCTATACAGAGTAACTGCTTGTTACTGCTGTCTATATGAAACTATGGTTGCAGCATGCCTGGGTAAACAAAAGTAAAACCAATTAGGCATAGATACCTGGTCAGTTAGAGAAATTGCTGTCACAGCTAAATCAAGTAAAAGTTGCAGGCAGGTCAAGAAAAGTTCAGCCAAAATAAGCCTGACAGGCTTTAGTTCTAAGGCCTTGCAAATGCAGTACAGAGCTTTTGGATCGCTACTAGCAGTGGTAATACTGTGTTACAGGGCTACACAGTTGTATGACAATGGGAGGGGTGATGTGGAGGAAGAATTTAAATGGATATGTGTTTGAGAAGTAGGACAGGACAGTTAGACTGGGTATATTTTATAGCAGGGAGTTTGAGGGGATGGGAGTGAGGAGGGACCTGGAAAGCCAGTGACCTTTTGGAATAGGCCCTATCTGCAGAGTTACCCCCTCGCCAGGTGGTGTTCCTTCTAGCTGACACTCCTGTGAATGTCAGGTTCCCTCCAGGGACAGGCTGCATCACATATTTGAATCTGTAGCTTGAAGCTGGACTTCAGCATCCTCCATCAGTCCCCCTTCTGTCCCCAGTATGATGAGAGAGGGATGGCACCGTGAAATCAAAAGCTTCCAGTCAGTTTTGTCTCTCACATCTTCAGTTCTGTGCTATGCGGTGTTATTCGTTTCCTCGTCCTTTTCCTCTCCTTCCTTCCGCAACAACTATGTTACAGATGCAATCCCTTATGTCCCTTTTGGCTGCTGCTCCCAAAGCATGCAGCAGCTCAAGGGCATAACTTGCAGTGCGGAGGAAGCACGTGGGAAGATGCAGGTGGTATGTCTGTCTTGTGAATAATGGTTTGAGAATTGATGCGACAGGAGGGAAATTTTCTGCTTGTCTTCTGACATACTGAGGCAAGATACAGTAGCTGCAAGTCATCTTTACTCTGCTTTTCTCCTCTTACCCTCATAGCTTTGACTTCTGTTGTGTAATTTCTCTCTCCTTTGTTTCTGCTGAGTGCAGTAGAGGCCATACTGATGAGTATTGATAGATGGCTGGAAAGTGTGCTGGTAAATGAGGATGAATTTTGTCGTGAGAGAAGGGTTTTAGTATACAGGGAGAAGACCATGAGTGAGATGATAGCTATGGTGAGCAGGGAAAGAATGGGAATGCAGGACTGTAGCCTGTTACGAGTATGGATTGCTACCTGAACAAATATAGCTACAAATCTGTTTCTGCTATACCAGCGTCTCTGTTAATATTCCTCTGGAACTCTTACTGACTCCTTCCACTTGGTTGCTGTGCATCTGTCCATGGAGAGCATACTTATCTAGAACGGTCAGATATGTGCTCGCTGTAGGAAAAACTCAGTGTGGCGTGTTAGAGAGGTGCTTTGTAAAGGTGGAGAATGTCTTGGGTCATAAATAGCTCATAAGCCGTATGGAAGTTGCTTTCATTGTTTTATCTTTGGAATTGTTATGGTTATGTGGATCGCTTATTTTCAAATGAAACTTCATAGCAAACATTTCAATGGAAATGCAAGGTATCTGAATTTCCAGGCTTTCCTAATGGAAGAGTGGGTGTTGTGATGGGTAGTCTAGCTCCTCCTGGGAGTGACGTGTTATGCTTTGGGTTTTGGATAGAGCTGTAATGGCAGAAGGTATGTCAAGGTTCTCCCCTGCTGTCTTTAAGAATTTAGTATAAGACTTTTTTTATGTGTGGGAAGAAAGGCTGTTGTAAACTGCAAAACTGTGCTTTGAATTCAAGCCTCAAACTGCTGCTCTAGATTTCCAAGTAAGTCTGCAATATGCTGTATGGAACAAATTATTTCCTGTCTGGAATATGGATCTTTCCCCTGATGGTGTTAGCTTTTTGGGTGTTTTTCCTCTTCTCCCAACTTTCAGTCATGTTTTTCTCTTTGTAGTTTTACTTAGCTTCCAGTAGGTGGTCTTTAGGTGTGTTTATTCTTGTGCCCTTGAATATTTGTGCACTGTTGCCTGGGCATACCACTCTGATCATTCATACATACTGCTTTAAAAGTTACAGGTGCCAGCTGTGATGCTGCAGCCAAGAGTGAACACTGCTGCTAAAATAAGACCTACAGTGCTGGTGCTGATGCTATATATTACATTATCTTCTGCAAATTAAATTGTTGGCATCATCTACTAGTCATTCAGTTTGGCTTTTTTTTTATTAGTGTGTTAAGTAAAATCATCTTAATGTTGTGTAGGAAAGCTCTGTGAAGGCTAGAAAGCCTACAAACACCTCTAGTTCAGAACACCAGTTCTGTACACCGGAAAATTTACAATAACTGTCTCTATCTGCTTCTCAAAAATATTTAAACAAGCAAAGCTTTCTGCAGCTCCGTCAAGGACAACAGCTGATAAACCTTTGAAATCCCTGTTTTGCAAATATCATCTGGGAGATGGGGTAAAATAATGCAAAATAATTTCTCTAGCACGGAAACTTGTTGTCCTGTTCTACGCAACTGTACATTTATGTTCTTGCAAAACCTATAGTTTTAATATAGGCACTTCATATTTATAAGACAACTATTCTTACACATTTTGGTGGATTCTTTTTTTTAAAGCAAAGCATTATTGTGAGAAGACTGTAAGGATCTTCAAATATTCGAAGTAATGGCGGCATAAACAAAAAAGCACTGCAGTACACTAAGTAGATTGTTAGAAGGAGCTTTTCTTGTTGAAATTGTGATTCTCTTCATCTGTTACCTTCATGAAGGCACCTAAACCTTATGTGTAACTACTGTTTATGATATGTATGAAAACAGTGTATTGCAAGCCAGCAGGAACTGCAGGAACTGTTCTTTCGTATCTTTGAAGATCTCTGGAAAGTCTTGCTCCAAATAGAGATGTTTACAGTCAGTTAAACTTTGCTGCTGTTGTTGATGACACTCATAATATCAAGCTGACAGCTCTAAATACCTTTGCCGGTTTTAATTGCATTAGTACTGTCATGTTTTTCTGACTGGGCTCGTGTACATCGCTGTACATTTGTTCTGTGCTGTTCATCACTTAACCTTGACTCCTAGGCAGCTTTTATAGTTCTGGACAAAACCTCCAGTTTGGTAACTTAACGCTTGCCTAATATTCCTTTCCCTCCTCCCTCTGACTCTCTCCACAAAAATAGTCCCCTAGACTGGTAGAGGAAATAATTTTTCTGCACGCAATTATGTGCACACATAATTAATTCAGTGAGTATTTTGGCTTGCTAAAAAAGTACGGTGCAGTGTGGTAGCTGTTCTGGTCTGAAAGCAGCTGGTATATATAAAAAATATATATATATAAAAAACATACAGAAGATGTATGTTTTGATGATCCTGGTGTTTGCAGCACTGATGACTTATTCTTCCTATATGTCATTTTTTTTTTCCTTTTACAATAGCATAGTAGAGATTTTTAAACATGAATGATATCTTAACACTGAAGTATGTTTCTTTAGATACACAGTTAGATGAAGTATTGGTTTTAATAATAGTTAATGTAGGTGGGCATCCTTTGCTCTTCAGGATTATAGACAATCTAAAGTGTATTTCGTGAAGTGTTCTAAGTGGTATTTTTGTATTGTATTTTGATTTAATACAATGAGAGATACATAGGATATAGAAGTTGTGAAACATTAGACTTGAAGGTAATTTCTGTCATTTTTTTACATTTTCTAAACCAACAGAACCCCAACAGAACCTAGTTCAGGGAAGGCCACATGCTAGTTCTTTGCTTGTTGTTTCGTATTTCATGCTTTTAGTCATGTTGTTCTTCTGTGATGTAAACACTTAAACTGAACCTTGAAGAACTGCTTTCTTCCAGAGCTCGGTGTTGTCAGCTTCTAGCCACAACAGCAGGTTTTTTTATCTTGAAGTTTTGCTGTATCTGTGTTTAAATGGGAATTTTAGGTTGTGGTGAGCTCTTTTATTTTTATTTTTTAAAATCTGGAATGTGTAAAGGACGTTTTCTGTCTTTCTAGAATCTGTTGAGGTTAAAAGTTAAATTTTCTGTGTCTTTTTCGGAAGGTTTTGCTTAGCTGATAGTTATTCCACTCTTCTTTTTTCCCCAGCCAAACTTGAAAAAGAAGGCATGACTCTTTAATATTAAAAATGGAATCATTGTCTTGGGAGCCTGAATAAAAGCAATTACTCTTAGTCAGATATTACTTCCTTGCTGTCTCATGTAATTAGGTAGCTTCACCAGCTTTCTTCCTCTTACTAGGGGAAAATAGCTGAGGTGTAGTTTCACATCACGCTTAATTCAGTTGAGCTGTCAGGCGTTTCAAACCTTGTGGTCTTACTCTTGCTGTCCCCAGCTGCTGGCTGTAACTGCTTCCATTGCACTGGATCCTATGCTTATGTGCGCTCGGGGTGTGATTTGATCTGCTGCCAAAAAAGTGTGTTCTGCAAGGACTTGTGGCTGCAGGATTGCCCGAGCTGATTGAGAGGGCAAAGCATGGCTGGGAATGGGGAAGTCACTTCTCCCCTCCCCTGCCCCACAGTGAGGAAAAGGCAAGGGGCGGGTGCCCTTCTTCTGAGGCTGTGATTTCTATTTTTATGGTTTTCTAAACGCTGTCAGCTGCAGTGGTGGGTTGCGTAGCTGGTGCTCACGTGGGCACTCCTTCACTTCTGAGGCAGGAATGCAGTTCATTCTTTCCTGAATTTCAAACTGTCTTGGACATATGTAATTTAAATATTTTCATCACGAAAAACAAGGTGGCTGCTTCTACTCTAAAAAGAGAAGTTTGTGGTGTTCACGTTCTTTGATAGGTAAGAATGAGAAAAAGGCCGTGGCTTTGTTTTCATGTTTTGAATAGCCTTGCTGAGCCAGCAGATGCTTGCATTTTCAATTTCATAACCCACTTAAAGAACAAGTTGGTTGTGTGTGGTTTTGAACAATTAAATAATTCTGAAGTGGTTTATGTTCTGTAGCATTTTAAACCAGTTGCTCTAAAAGAATATTTTTTGGAAGAGGGAACGGCAACTTATCTTAATACTTACAAGTAAAACCAACTACAAATATGCCATTCAGCATTGGTAACTTGCTAATTTTGGGTAAGTTTGTATTTAGATATGCACCGGACTTATAACACACGTATACAGAGGGCAGGTAAGGTGATTTAGGGAAGTGATGGTAAAGACCTGTCTAAAAGTACGACTTATTAGTTTTACTTGCTTTAAAACTATTGCAAAACCAAACACATGGAAACAGATGGCTCGGTTTCTTTTCACTCTTTTTGAAGTTCAAGGACTTTTTTTTTTTTAGGCAAAAGAAAATGACTTAATGACAGTGATGTTCCTTTGAAGGTGCTTAGAAGAGCTAGTGTCATGTAAATGATGAAATATCTCCAAAGTTGCCTCAGCAAAAAATGAGTCTTGATTATGCAGGAATGTGGGCAGTGAGTTCACAGTAGTGATGCAACTTCCTTGCTGTGTTGGCTTACTGACTCTTCTGCCCCATGCACGTGAACACGCTTTTTTTAGGTTGTTTTTAGTAGTACAGTGTTTTCTGACATTTGAACTTCATCTTTACAGAGACAGCTTAAACCCAATCCTAACTAAAATATGTTTAGCATAATCTGACTTAGCTTGTTATGTCATCTGTAAGGCGAAGGCAAGCTTTAGTAATCATATTTGTGTCGGTCAGTGCTGTGGATCAAAAAGTACTTGTAATCTTTGAGTCTGCATGTACCCTTTAGTTTTAGCTTCAGCAGGAGAGTGTTATCCTGTTGACTTTGTTTGCAAAGCTGGATATTGGATTTCCAGTAGTTAAGGGCTTGCTCTCATTTTAAGCTGAATTCTTCCATTTAATTTTTGCAGTTTTAACTAATTTCAGTTGAATCAGATGGATATAAATGAGGGCAACTCAGCTCCTTTGCTAATTAATCCCATTGCTCCACTCCTCAGTTCCTGTATGGATTGATAGTTCCCTTTGCTCTTTATATTACTGCTGCCTAGTAGGGATGCCATTTCTGTTACACGTAGACACACAGTGCCTATTTCTAATGAAGTTTTGCCATGTGTTTGGGGATATGTATTGTAGGCACTATAATAAGTGTACTTGGAGTCATAATTGTGTGTGGTCTTAGGAAAGAGCATGAGGAAAACATGAAATGTTCGCTGGTGGTCTTGCTAATATAATGTTTGTCTGTCATCAGAGCGTATATGAGATGCTGTTGGTGTCGGTTGGCTTGCAAGGCTGTCCCTCACTGGAACCTGCACAGAGAGCTGGAGGAGCTTGTTTGGCAGGGAAGGGCAGTTACACATTTTGGCTGCAGGAGTTCACTGAGCAAAGAAAAATGCTGGAAGTCTGATTTTTATTTTGATAGCTGTGGTCCTGTCTTCCCCGCATTTGGCCTTGTTTTCTGCGGCAATGCCCAGGAAGTCTTTCAGGTTTCGGTGCCTAGATTTGTCTGTTAGAGGTGGTATTGCATTGCAGCAACTGTCTTTAGTATGGAAGCTTCACACTATGCAAATCCCTAATGATGAATGTATTAACTCTGCCAGTACTTGGAGTAATTTTTTTTTCTTTTTTAAGCTTCCATGTAAGAGAGAAGGGATAGATAATTACAATGTACTTGTAACTGTTCAGAAATACTTTTGTTAGGATGCTCTGATGTTTTTTGTTTTATTTCAGAATTCTAAGTTCAAATCTTGATTTGGAACATGGCAACTTCTGTTCCGGTGAGATGTGCCCTAATTAACCCCTGTAATATCTTAGACTGCAAAAGAAAAGGTAGAACTTCAAAAATACATCTGTCTCATTGTGCACAAATGTTAGAAACTGTGAAACTTTACAATTTAAGTGTTTGTAAGCAAAATGGCAAAGCATGCAGTTAAAGGACTAAAGTAAACCCTAGTATGTGGAAACTAGGATTAACGTAAGCTTGAACGTCTGTAAATCAAAGCTGGTGTTAGGGTGAACTCTGGCCTCATGATGGCTTCCACAGGGAATTTCTAGGTTCTGGCTGTTGCAGGCCATTGCATCAGAAAAACAACTTGCTCCAAAACTACTTGTTTCTTGTGTTTTTAAACCTCACCCGCTCAAAAAAAAAAAAAAAAGCCCAACACCTTAAGGTATGTGCTATTTTAGTATTTTTTCAGCAGATACTATGTAATAGCTGAGGGGTTTGGTTGTGTGATGTGTGTTGGGGTTTTTTTGGGTTGGTTTTTTTTGTTTGGTTGGTTTTTTTTGTTTGTGGGGGTTTTTTTGTTTGTTTTTACTGGGGCTCCAATGTCAACTACTGTTCCCTTGCTGTACTAGCAAGGGAAACACTGCAGTGTTTTTTTTTTCTGCAGACCACACATCTGTCAGGTTACGGGTTTTTTTCACTTTTCTGACTCAATAGCTTGCAACTCTGGGATCTTATAAGTAGGAGAGCTACTGGCCATCTTTTTACATCTGACTGAGCAGTGGTAGGTGACAGCTCTTAATTTATTTCTGAACTCTGCTTTAATCTTTGCACTGAAAATGTTTCATTCTTTAATAGGGGATTTGGGATTGTAGCTTTATTTGTCACGGGTTTTCTTGACATGTAACACAACTAGTTTAGGTTGGATTTTGGAGTGTCACTTTCTGTTACTGGCCTGATTTGATGCTTTGATTGCATGAGAGATGTTGAATTTCCTTTGTTGCCCATGCCTGTCTTAAAAATCTTCAAACACTTACTTGGGATGATCTGGGTATCTTTGATCCTGATCGGGTACATAATAGTGTGGTAGCACAGCATTTAACTAGTGACCCAGTGAATACTTAGGAGCTTATTCATAACTGGCTTTCCCTCTGTAATGCAGGTTTTCAGTAGTCTGTGCAGACAATTTGTACTGGTAACAGATGATTTCTTAATGTCATTTCTAGGGCAGTAAGGTCAATATTTTTCAGCATAAAGTATGTGAATGTTTCTATATGCTACTTTTAAAATACTTTGGAATATTTTGAAGTCATGTTGTAATCCTGCTTAAATGGCAAAAGGCAGTGAAGTTGCATAGGGAAAATGTAGGAGAAGGGTTTTTTTGTTGGTGGTGTAATTCTAAAGCAAAATAGTTTTGCTTGGTGTATATGAAATGTGGTGATCTCTGCATACTCGTTATGGATTACTGCCATCTCCTTTGATTAGCCTGCCTGCTGTGTCTTCTCCCACTGCATAGTTTTGCCCCATGTTAGGTACAGACTTCCATGGAGGAATGTCTGTGGCCATTTAGTGTTTGGAAAAGTGTTTATTTAAGTTTGCGAGTGAAGTACACACACCTAACTCTTGCTGTAACTTACTGCATTGAAATGCTCTTTTAGCAATATCGGAACTCTTGTCATAGCTGGCAACAAAAATAGAGGCTGGAATCAAAAATACATGAATAAGAAAGGTGGCTTAGGCTTCACTTCTGAAACAGACAAAAGAAAATCAGGGGAATAACCCCTTCTCAGCAGTGCAGTAGTACTTCACTTTCAGTTTCAAGCTTTCCAGACCTCCTTGAGCTGCTTGTGCTGGGGAAACATGGGGTTATCTTGGTGAGGGAACCTGATCAACAGCAAGCCTGCTTTGAGTCCAAAGCATTATGAGCTTGAATGGCCTAAGGTAGTGAGGCTGTGAAGTCTATATATGAAGTCTTCATGCGAAAGAAATTCAAAGTCAGGATTGAAAACTGAGCGTGGTGGTGCTTTCAAGTTCCTCTGTCTGGCACTCTTAGGGCTGGGGTTAGGACCCTTGCAAAGGCTGAGTGGAGGGGCAAGAGAGGATGGGTGGAGACCTTCTGGAGGACTGGGAGGAGGAGGTTCCTCTGAGAGCGTTTGGGTTTCTGAAATGTGTTTAGGGACTGCTTAAAAAAGTTTACGGGAAAAAGTTTCCTAGGTGTATCTTCCAGTGCCAGTAGGAAAAAACCTCTCCTGTTCTGTATCTAAATGCAGTGGGTTCCTTGTGACATAAGAACCTCCCAGGAAGAGAGGGGAGGGCACTGTCTTAATCTTCTTTTCAACTTTCTTTTATTATGAAATCCTAGTGGAATATTACTAGAATTTTAAAAGGTGAGCAAGTTCAAGGCCAGTATGGGAATAAACTCTTAGTAATGGAAGCCGATATTTGAATTCCTTGGCTTTCCAATGATATTCTTGCTTTACAGTTCTTGAGAATTATAACTGTATATATTGCTGTATACATAAGTGCATGCAGACATAATTTTACTTTTTACTTCATTGAGGCTCAGAAGTTTGAAGCGTGCTGTGTCACTTAGTAAATGGAATGTAGTGGAAGGTACAGATTTCTTGGAAACCATTGACTGTTAAGCAGTGGAAGCCAAGGTTGGAATGGCTTTCGTACTATATTTGTGCCACTGTGCCAATATTGTGGCAGCTGGAGAGTCTTCATGATTATTCCTAAACTGCTCTTGCAGGTGGGTGTTAAAGTTTAATGTCTGTGAATTAGGTTTTTTTAGTGTTCTGAGAGACTTTTTTTTATTCTTCCCTTCCCCAAGTTTTCTTTTTCAGGGTTCAGTTGAAGTGAGTTGATTTAAAAATAAATAAACGCTCACTCTCTTAAAGCCTGTATTCTGGAAAACATAAGGTACCGTAAGTATCCTCTTTGCTGGTAGCATTAAGAAACATGTGTTTTGTGTTTGGACATAACTTTCTGCAAAGCTGCAATGTGAAAAGTCAGCCTTGAGAATATCCATGTAGAATATAAGCTCTTTAATAGCTGTACAGCCATATGGTTAAGACCCTGTAGTAGTGGGAGCAGTACGGCCATGGAAGAAGTAGTAGTGGAGTTTTTGGTCCCTTCAAACTATTTCAAGCTTGAATTTGACTCAGTTTCTTCCATTAACTCCTAGAGTAGAAGGAGGTGAGCAAGTGTGCTTAATAAACTGATACGCTGCACTTAACGCAAAGAGAAACGTGAGGGCCTATGTGTAGGCCTGGATGTAGTATTGTCAGCCTTATATTAGGGCTTTAACTCTAGGTGTACAGATGATTGTTGACATTTTTATTTCAGCTGTCTATGCTACCCCTGGTGCACAGCCAGTTAAACTGCTTATAAAAACAGCTCTTAAATTGCTGAAACATCATCAGCTGTTCTTAAGGTGGAAATGGCCAAAAAATTTATTCTTTCCTCTTGAGGGAGGTGGGGATTGGTTTAGAAATCTTGCATTAACTATTTAAGAGTTACATTTCTTTGAGAAAGGTATTACTTAATCATGTTAGCACATAAGAAGTACTACTAGGTATATTCAAGGCATGTTTTTTTCTTTTGACTGAAAGTAAATATCTCTGGTAATAAAGATGCTGTACAGTGAGGTGATTCAGAAACCCAAACGCTCTTGCAGAAGCCGCTTCCTCCTTCAAGTTCTCTAGAAGGTCTACACCCATCCTCTCTTGCCTCTCCACTCAGCCTTCATTTTTCTGCTTTTTACTTGGTTTATTGAGTCTATATGGAAGAAAACTTAAGATCTCAAAAATACAAATAATCTTGGCCTTTAAAAAAGAAGGAAGTGCATTCTCACTTACTTGTGCTATTGTCACATTTAGACAGTGTTTGGTGACTTGCTTATGCCCAATATTTGGGATGAAATGGGTTTGTGAATGTCAGCGTTCACTTAAACTTGTAAAATGATTCTCTCAGCCCTCTCTTTTTGCAAAGGGAAATACAACTTAGACTTACTGAATTTCAGAATTTTTATAGGAATAATTAAGTACTTGATTTTCTTTATTAATATTTAACTTCTGGGTTTGTAAAGTGGCAAGCCTGAAGCTCTGGTAATTTAGAATTGGCTGATACCTTGGGGGTCCTGAATTTGGAAGAAACTTTTCCCTTATTTTCTGGACATAGATTCTGGTATTTGGTGGGTCAGCCTTTGTCTGGCTGATCTGTATGAAGTGGGTGGTAGTAATTGAGACAGTGGAATTGTGAAACAAGGAACGGTTTTCTACCTATGTATCTAAGAGGGAGTTAGATGAAATATTAGTAACATTGACTAAAAGGTTTTTGAAACTGCAAGCTGTAATAAAAGTAGCATCCTAGTATTTGCTACGTTAATAGATCAGTTTTGGTCTGAGTACCGAAGCTGTAAGTGTGAAGCAGGGCAGAGGTAGGTCTCCTTTCTTAAAATTGTATTGCGAGTGAGATTAGGTGGAAAAACCCCTGAACGCTAGACGTAGTCTTTGCTCAATTCTTGTGGTATGAGTCAAGAAAAAAGTGCATCTAAATTACAACTATTGATAAAGGACAGGCAAAAAGCCACTTCTGCTTAGTTACAGATGAGAGCTTATAGCAAGAAAAGAAAATGCTTTTGAAAGAGAAACTTGATATAGTGAGATCTAATGAGGCAGGATGCATATTTCAGATGCCTAGTGAAACTTCTTTTGGCTTTCTTTAGTCCTGGGAGGTGTAATACTAAGGCAAGTGGTGGCAATGATTGCTTATCAACTGCACTGGTATTTTTTTTATGATCTGCTTTTGAGTCTGGCTTGGGACTGACCTGTGTTCCTCTGCGTGACTTCTTTGAAAGAGAAGAAAAAAACCTTTTCAGTCTGATGGCAAAGCATAGGCAACTGTTATCATAAGTTGGAGGCTGTGAGGAACTTCCACTTCTTTGCTAAATAAAAATACAGTAGCTTTTTTATTTGCTAAGAGTTTTTAAAGGAGCACATAAGTACTTCTTAATAGATTTTCCTGGTTACTAAATAGCAAGATTTCTTCCATTTGTCCTTCGTATTTACACTTTCATTGTGGGGGCTGCTTTTCTATCAATGACACCTACTGTTATTTGAAGGGCTGAACAATTTGTCTTTCCGAGGAGCAAAGTGAAACAGTCTAGTTACATTCTTCCAAGAAGTTTTATCAAATCTCCCATCTCAACTTTTAAAGTCAGTGTTGCAAGAAATGAACAAGTCTTATGTCATTTCAAGGCAGATAACACACGTGAAGGTTTTGCCTTTACATCCTACTGGGTGGAATAAGGCAATAGTGTGTAATGGTTTGTTAAACCTGGTTTTTGCTCCTGTATTGCTTATGTTTTGGGTTGATTTTACATTTTGAAGCTTTTGGTTTTTTGTTTTATACAGATGGCTTCTACTTATGTAAACACAACTGTTGAACTCTTGATAACCCTGCTTTTCCTTTTGCATTTTAGTGCAAAAGATGATATTGATATCGATGCCCTTGCTGCTGAGATAGAAGGTGCAGGAGCTGCGAAGGAGCAAGAGCCTCAAAAATCCAAAGGCAAAAAGAAAAAAGAGAAGAAGAAACAGGATTTTGAGTAAGGTTTCTTTTTTCTACCCGTCTTATTTCATGCTATTATACAAAAACTCAGTTACTGAAGTACCATAACTTCTTTCTAATTTTAGTGAAGATGATATCCTGAAGGAGCTGGAAGAACTGTCAATAGAAGCGCAAGGAGGGAAAGTTGACAGGGAACCTTCTACAGGAAAGGTGAACACTGAGAGGGAGGTGAAGGTGGGCTATTTCATAGGAAATCATTGAAATATGAGACACCTCTGTCCCAGAGGAGTTCTAGTGTTGCAGTGTAGTTGGAGATCCTATGTGAAACACACAGCTAGCGTGTATTTTTAATTGTATGTGCTCGTATTTTCATAGTAAAGTCAATTGTGCAAGATTTTACCAGATGCCATGTCTTCATGCTGATAATTATTCAAAGCCAATTGGAATAAGTTGTAGTTGTGGACTGAGGTGAAGTACACTCAGCTGGAATAGTTACTGCTTTCAAACTTTGTCTTCAATAAGAGGAGTTTTTCTTGACATCTGTCAATGCTAATTCTTTGCTCACAATAGCAAGTAATTTTTCGTGGCTGATTACTGAATTGTTTAATTACCAGGTTGAAAATGACAATGAAGAAAGCTTATCAAAACAAGATAAAAAAAAGAAAGGAAAGAATAAAAAAGCCAATCTGGAAAATGACTATGACAGTGAGGAAGTGGAAGATAAAGATAAAAAATCTAAAAAACCTCAGAAAGCAAAACAAGACATGCTTTCTGGCAGTGATGATGATGATCATGAGACACAGCTTAAGAAAACCAAAGGGAAAACTCAGAGGTCAAATAAAAAAAATGATCTGTCAGAAGAAGATGAAACTAACATTAAGAAAAGCAAAGAGCGTGCAGTGTCTACAGGTGGGAGTGGTGATGAATCAGATGAGGCCTCCCAATCTAGAAAAGGACAAAAGAAAACCCAAAAACCAAAGTCCGCTCCTGCTGCTGAAAGTGGGGATGACGAAGAAGAACCTTCATTCAAAGTAAAAACAGTGGCTCAGAAGAAGGCAGAAAAAAAAGAACGTGAAAGGAAAAAACGTGAGGAAGAAAAAGCCAAACTGAGGAAGCAGAAAGAGAAGGAAGAATTAGAAGGTGGTAAAGAACTAGCAAAGCCGAAGGAGGCTGCAAAAAAAGCTGAAGAGAAGGCTTCTCCTGAAGCCATGGCAACCCCTGGCCCTGGGGAAAAAGGAGAGCCTCCTGCAGGAACAGAGGGTTTGTAACACGGCTTCTAAAACTGTAATTTGAACTGTAGCTTTTATAAGAAGGCTGAAGAGTTGGCAGGCAGTGAGGATGACTTGTTGCTTTATGCTGAATTGGGAATACTAGACACTTGGTAGCCTTGTCTGCCTCTTTGTGTTGGCTCACATGTGGCTGTTTTTTCTGGCCTGTAGTTTGTTCAGGTACATGGAAAACAAAAGCCAGATGGCCAATTCTCAGCACGGTGTCTGCTTACAGTTCTGTATTGCAAACATACTTTTTCACTTCCCAGTTATTCTGTTACTTTAAGACTTCAGACCCTGACTTTGTAGCTTAAGAGACAGTTTTATTTTTTTCATTATGAAGTGCTTATGTAGTAGCCAGTCAAAATGTTCCTTATTTGGTGTCATTTATCATATTTGAAACATTAATTGTATTTAGAGTATCTTTAAAATTTCTGAGGTCTTTGAATGTATGCCTCTTCTTTCTGCAGCTGATGACAATGAGGGGGACAAAAAGAAAAAAGACAAGAAAAAAAAGAAAGGTGAGAAAGAAGAAAAAGAGAAAGAGAAGAAAAAGGGTCCCAGTAAAGCCACAGTTAAAGCTATGCAGGAAGCCTTGGCCAAAATGAAAGAGGAGGAAGAAAGGGCCAAAAGAGAGGAGGAAGAACGCATAAGACGACTGGAGGAACTAGAAGCAAAGCGCAAAGAGGAGGTAATGTGTATCTTACTCTGCAGACCAAATAAGGGAGAGGGTAATATTAACCTGTACCTTTGCTGGTGCAGTTGGTGAATTAGTCCTTAATATGTTTCTCATCAATAGAATACACACTTGGCCAGCATTTGTGTAAAGTATGCTTTAAAATTTCTGTGTGGTTTTTCAACCTTTTTTAGGAAAGATTAGAGCAAGAGAGAAAAGAAAGAAAGAAACAGAAGGAAAAAGAGAGGAAGGAGCGTTTGAAGAAGGAGGGAAAACTTTTAACAAAAACTCAACGAGAAGCCAGAGCCAGAGCGGAGGCTACTCTTAAACTACTCCAAGCTCAGGGTAAGCAGTAAAGTTTAAAACAATAATAAAAAAAAATCATACCCCTTACTGCTCTGTGTTTGTTTTTTCTTCCTGAAGCTAGGAGGGCAAATACTGAGTAATTCCATGTAAAGCTGCTCTGTTGTTAAGGAAGGCAGTGTGTGTGGGTGCCCCCTCTCCTTTTTTTTTTTTTACATAGGTGTAAATGACTGTATGTTTTCATCCTTCTCTTTAAATATCCAACTTTTTAATACATTCTACTTGTGGCTTAAAGATGTCAGTTATAAAATTTAGGATTTCCATTGCTTATTCCAAAGGCCAGGAAAAGCAGATGGTCTGTAAGACCAGTGATTCAGATCCTCTTGAATTAATTCATGTGCTCACTTAAGCAAGTGCATTGTTTCACCTCCAGTTAGCTAGTCTACAGGAACAGTATATTACCCTCTTGCTTCTGCTTCAGGAAAAGGGTATTTTGGGGCTCTTCTGCTTTTCCGTGAAAAATAATCTCTTGCGATGGAGTAAATGTATTCAATGTATTGTAAGCCCACTTCATAGTAATCTGTTCCTGGTAACTTGTTTGTGGCTAAGGAAAGAAATCAATTCCTGGGTGCTGAGTATCCTTCTTTTTGTATTTGTAGAGAACACTATCTGACACTTTGCTGGTAGATGGATGTGTAAGGGTAAGAATCTCTGTAGCTAGTAAAATGTTTGGAGCTCTTAAACGTACACAAAGGCCACTTCTCCGGTCGTTTCTGCAGTTACTAGAATCCTAGTTGTGTGCTGCCACAACTGGATTTTTGTCATATCTACACTGTAAATCACACAGCACCTGAAGGAATTTTGAGTGTCTAGGAAGGTGCAGCAGTAATTAAATTATTAAATTGTCCTTGCATCAAATTGAATCCCTTCCAATGTTACAGTGCTGTCTTTCTGGGGAGGTGAAGATGAAGCTGATGAATTGAACCTGGCATGATTTTAATACCTAAAAACATCTATGTTGTTAAAAAACCCAAAAAACAAACAAAACCCCCTCAACACTGAGTAAAAGGGAAAATACTATCTACTGAACAGCCTTAAGCTTTTAAGAAGAGCTGTGCCTTGTAACTGCTCCAGATTGTCTGAAACTGGGATGACTGGCAGACTGGTTTTAAGTGAGTCTTAGCGTAGCAGACTTTAAATTGACATATGCTTGTTAAACTTGAGGTATGCATCTTGATGAAATCCTGTCCAAGTATGTGATAGCTTCAAACCCGGAGTCTTAGGATCAGATTGGTTTTTTTGCTGCTAGTTTTTTTTCCCCATTAGTAATCTGACTTCTTTTTGAGAGCATTAAGAGTATCTGAAGAACTATACTTTGCTCAAGTTTTGCAGCTTTTGGAAATCACACTTTTTAAAAAGATAAAATAGGCATTGAACTTACTTTCCACTCTTTTCCTTCCTCCACCTTGCAATTCTGGAAAATGTGTTCTTATTTAAACCAAAGCTTATGTTTAATAATTAATCACCTCAGTTTTCTTTCTAACCATTTTTTTTGCAGGTGTTGAAGTGCCATCCAAAGACTCTGTGCCAAAGAAGAGGCCAATATATGAAGACAAAAAGAAAAAGAAGCAGCAGCAGCCGGAAAACAAAGAAGGTGTGGTTTGCACATAGGGATACTTAATAGATTAGTCACAGTTCTGGAAGTGTTTGTGGAATAAGTCAGTGAATCCTAAACTAATTGCACTTCAGGGTGCCTCTGAGGTTCTCCTGACACCCCTGCCCCTACATGCAAGTGCTGATGCGTTGGGATCCTAAAGCTGTTTTGAAGACTGTTTGCTCAATCCTTTGTTTTGCAATCTACTTGACTGTTATTTTTTTCCTAACCTGGGTATTTTCTCCAGGACTTTTAAATGTTGGAGACATACAGAACGTAAAGGCCTTTTGCAAATGGGAGGTTGAATGCTTTGTGTGCTGATGTAGGTTAAATACGATGCGGTATAGGTAATAGTGACTTGTAATTAAGTTGATGTCCCAGGATGAAAGGGGATCCTAGTTTTAGTGCTTTCCTTTTAAGTCAGAGACAGCTTCTTTGTTTTCTTTTATATATATTTTTTTTTATATATATATATTTTTATATATATATATAAAATATATGAAAAACCAGTTTTCAGTTTCCAGGGCATGAGTAGTTCAGAGAGCTTGCATTTTTTAAAACTTAGAATTTATTGCATTAGTTAGACATAGAGCGTGTCAGAATTTTTTAGTTTTGTGCTTTGTGGTGTGTCCGTGGGTGTATTACTGTGGCTCTTATCAAGACTATTCCTTAGTTTAAACAAAATAAAACCCCCTCGCATCAGGGGTTTTTTTGTTATTTAGCTGGGTGGTTTTTTTATACAGTTTATGTGAAGGATATGTGTCTACTTGCCACTTAAGGAACGTGTGTAAAGAATTAAGAACAGTGCTCCTCTGAATTGTCTCAGTCATTTTGAGTCATCTCAGAGCAAAAATGAGTAGTTCATTAACGTTACTTCATTTTCTCTTGTATTTTAAAGAAAGTGAGCATTTTTTTAATGTTCAAAAGCAATAGTAATCCTCTTAGGCGATAACTGACCTGTCCTGTCACATAAATCTGTTTAAGTGCTTAGAAAGGCAAACGTTTTCCAAATGAGCCACCTGCTCTAACTTCTGTTTTCTTCAGTGAGTGGGAATTCAGTTAGCTTGGTATTAAGTAAATTCAGGTTTCATTTACTTGTAACAAGACAAAAATACAACTTAAATGTGAAGCTGCATGTGTAACTAAGTTGGTTTGCACTTTGGAAGAGTGTAGCAACCAGTTTGCTTTCTTGCAATTTCAGAAAGTGTGGAGGTAACTTCCCCAGCTGAAGATGCTGTAGAACTGGAAACACCAGTAAAAGAAGAGACTCCTCTTCCAGTAGAGCCAGGTTAGTAGTAATGCTAATAAATTTTAAAATACCTAAGACTGTGGGGTAGTACTGCATGGTAAGTAGCGTACCTTGTTGGATGGGGGCTGAGTGGCCATCCTTCCTTGAGGTAGTTGCTGGGTTTTTTCTTTTCCTAAGGGAGGAACTGATGAAATTTTATGGCATAGAAAGGCATGAAGCATCAGAATGAGACTGTAAAGGTCCCTTATTCTGGGTGGACTCAAGCATTCAATTGGCTTAGGCAACTGTCTCAAATGAGCACATTCAGTGCCTTACGGTTGCCTCCCTTGACTTTTCATTTCCTTTCTAAAAGGCTGTTTTGTCAGTGGTTAGGTGGGGGTAGAGGGCAAATATGTTGCTTTTAGTATTGATACTGCGATATTCACAGTAACTGGATTCTTGATTCCAAATGTATTGGTTTCACAAGTGCTTAAGGCAGTCGATACGGGTTAACTTGTGAAACTGAGTATCAGCATATCAAGTAATTGTTGCCCTCACTTTTGCATACACACAATACTTTTTTGGCAAAAATTGCATTATACTGGACTACTTGCTCAGCAAGGAAACTGTTTCAGTTTTTACCCTTATTCTTAAATCAGACAAATACTGACAAAATTTACAGCTTTTTGAAGACAAAGCTGGTTGTTTACTCTAATTTTAACTTGACTTATCTCTTGAAGGAGCAATTCCATTGCCATAAAAGAGAAGGGCTCACTGATGGAACATAAGTTCCGTGTTAATATTCTAGCAGTCTGGAACTTACACTTCGTTTCAAAGAGCTGAAATGTCATGACACTCCATGTGCTGCAACATATATATTGTTTAATGCCTCTTTTGGAGAGGGTTAAGAGTTTGCATTTTTCCATTTGTCATTAAGAGCTGCAGTCTCTTCATGTATCTGACTGAATTCCTGCTGGAATGAATATGTTTAATGCTTCTGGAATCCATGGTATCATTGTGTTAAGGCACCTGGAGTCCTAAAATAGCCCTTTTTAGAGACAATTTGTTATTTTCCTACTAATTAAAATTAAGACTGTAACCCAGCTTGTTTCTCTGTCACTTTGTTACACGTGGCTAACTGTTAATTGGGCAGCTCCTTTCAAGGAATGTGGTTGTGGGTGGAGGTTTGTGAGGCGAGCATTCTGTAGGCACTTCCATGATATACAGATGGGAACTAGATGAGTAGTTTAGCTATGTCTTCCAAAAGTAAGTTTTTCTAGGCAAAGATGCCAGCACTTAGAAGACTTTGTGGAGAGAATCAAAGATTATTTCTTAAGTATGCAGTGCTTTCCATTTAGGAAACATGGAGATAATTTGGTTAGAACTATGGTAGCAGCAAACTTGTAAGTTGTGGTTGTCAGTATGTCAAAGGAAAGGGCACGTAAAAATGTTGTAAGTTGCTGGGTTGTTTCTTTCTTTTCCTTTAACGCTGAATTTCTTAGTTTCAGAAGAAAAGGAGGAAGAAGAAGAAACGGAAGATGGGGGTTTGGATGACTGGGAAGCTATGGTTAGTGATGAAGATGAAGAGAAAGGTGGGCATGTAAATACCAAATGGATGCTTTTTCTGATTAAGAGGTTTCTCTGGGCTGAGTCTCTTGTTTCTGTGATTTAACCCCAGCTGGCAACTAGGACTGTGCAGCTGCTTGTACCCTCCCCAATGCACACCCCCTCTCCCTCACCTCCACTGGAGGGCAGGGAGAAAAGGAGGGGAAGGGGAAAAAAACCCCCAAACTCATGGGTTGAGATAAAGGCAGTTTAATAGGACAATAACGGGAAAGAAAAATAAAAATAAAAGAATATACAAAATAAAGTAATACAACACAAGTCACTCCACACCTGAGGGCCGGTTGCCCAGCCTGTCCCATGCAGTGATCCTGAATCCCTGCCCCCCAGCCAACCCCCATTTATTTACTGAACATGACGCCTATGGTACGGAATATTCCTTTTGGCCAGCTTGTCCTGTCTATGCTCCCTCTCAGCTTCTACAGGACGCCGAAAAAATCCTTGACTAATGTAAATATCACCTAGCAACAACTGAAACAATATGTTATCAACATTCTTCAACATTCTTCTCCTACTGAATCCAAAACGCAGCAGCTACTAAAAGAAAATTAACTCTATCCTAGCTGAAACCAGAAAAGTGTAGAAAACAATATTGTATTTGGATTCTTCCTCTGCCTCCTTAGATAAATGGTGAGGCAAGTGTGATAAGAAATAGATAGAAGATCCTCTTCTCAAAGGCAGAGCTTTCAGAACCTGCACAAATACTACTCAAGAAGACTCTTTAGAAACACTTGTGCCTGAAATGCTCATCACCTGAAATAAATCAGTTGGATTTTTTGTTTGTTTGTTTTTATGGGAGTAAAAATCCTCTCTTCTTAATACGTCCTTAAACCACCTCTGGGAGTTCAAGGAAACTTTTTCCCTGATAATTGTATTTCTGTGGTAACCATTACAAAGCCGTAACAGTTTTACTATACAAATTGGCAACATCTGGGAGCTTACCTTTGAGACAAGTTCTCAAAGAAATGTGGATCTGCTGCTTTGAGAGGCAGATGTGGAAGAAAGGGAAGAAGTGCCAGAACATTCATATTCTGGCACCTATATGGCCAAGCCCATATTCTGGCTGTGGCCAAAAGCCATGTTTATGGGGAAGTTGGAGCAGCACAAGAATGCAGGGATAACTTCTCAGGTGTTTTCTTGAAGCTGTATTGCTGGGAGCTTTAATGAATAGGAGTTGATTACTGGTCTTAGCGCATCCATGATGTGTCTTCATTGTTTCTTAAGATTAAAGACTATTCATCAAGTATTTTTTGACTTGCTCAGCCCTGTACTTCTGGCACAGGTCCTTTGAAGTGTAATGCTTGATATACGTGTATGTACAGCAGTATGGATTTTATTTCAGCACGAGTCTGTGTTCCTGGGGTGCCAGAGTGTTCTGCTTGGAGTACTAAGGGCTGCTCACCTTCTTGAAAGTCTGGTTCAGTCTCTCCCCACTGTTCTGGGGAGAATGTCACAGCCCATTACTTGCTGCTTGGATTTGAGGGACCTGCCAGTGTCATCCAGAAAAAGAGTGTTCCTGGGAATTATGTTTAGTATATTACTAAGCTGAGGGACTTCGGGCACAGCAAGGAAATGGAACTAATCACTAAGAGCAGCGACTCTCCTAGCGACTCTGTAAGAAAGAGAATGCATGGCTTTAAAGCGTTCATTAGCTTGTCTCATACGATTTTGATAAGTATGATAAATGGGAAGCTTTCAAAAGAAAGAAAATTACTTTTTGATAGTTCTTTGTGTTTGTTTACTGAGGAATTCCTCTGAAAAATACTAATCTTCACTGAACAGTCTAGGAAAACCTTCAGGTGAGATTTTTTTCAAGATGTCGAAGAAATGATTTTTTCTGATTGTTACTTCTGCTTAAACTTGCCTTCCTGATCAGTAATACGCTGAATACATATTGTGTCGAATTTGGAGCATTTTGGCTTTCTGTTTAAAGGTGTTAGTGCATTCATTCCTTTATGAAGTGCACACAGCTTTAAAGAATAACACTTTACCTGAATACTCGCACATGATGTCAAGCGTAAGTGCGCTGATAATAACATTCCTCCCCCCACCCCCAAACTCACTCTGCTTGCAGAGATTATAAACACAAGTCAGCAGCTCTGAACGTGAAACACTTTTTTATATTGGAAGTTGAAAAATGATCTTGACTAGCATGTCTTGAATGGAGCCTGCTCTTGGTCCTCACTCTTTGGTAGTAGCCTCTCTTTGGTTTTTTGTTGTCCTCTCCCCCACAAGTATGAATTTAATAGAAAATTTTTACTTTAGATTTTTTTTTTTTGACAGAGAGCAAACCTGTCCACATTGAAGTCAAAGAACAAAATGAAGTGGAGGAGGAAGAGGAGGAGGAAGAAGAGGAGGAGGAAGAGGATGAAGAAAGTGAAGAGTCTGAAGATAGTGAAGGGAGTGAAGATGAGGATGAAAAGACTTCAGATGAGAGAGAGACAGACTCCCAAGCTATTGGAAAACAATCTATGGAAAAAAAGGCCAGCAAGGAAATTAGCTCTGATTCCGAGTACGACTCTGATGATGACCGCACTAAGGAAGAGCGTGCTTATGACAAAGCTAAACGGAGAATTGAGGTATTGAGATACAGCTCTGTTTGAACAGCTGGGCTCTTGCGTTGTATAAGAGAGAACTTAATCTTCAGTTCCTTGAATGACCTTTTAACCGTATTTGTCAAAATGTGGTCTGTGTCACGGCAGGCCTAGAAATTGCGTTAATTAAGAAAAAAGACCTGTTTTTGCCTGGGGCTGAAGTATGTGATTTTAGGCATCTTGATCACAAAGAATCACAGAATCACTGGGGTTGGAAGGGACCTCTGGAGATCATCTAGTCCATGCCCCCTGCCAGAGCAGGTCCACCTACAGCAGGTTGCACAGGATGGCGTCCAGGCGAGTTTGGAACATCTCCAGAGTTGGAGACTCCACCACCTCTCTGGGCAGCCTGTTCCAGTGCTCTGCCACCCTCAAAGGAAAGTTCCTCCTCATGTTCAGATGGAACTTCCTATGTTCAAGTTTGTGCTCGTTATCTCTTGTCCTATCACTGGGCACCACTGAAAAAGGACTGGTCCCATCCTCCTGGGACCCTTCCTTTAAGTATTTATAAGCATTGATAAGAAGAATGTGCACTTCAGTGTTGTTCCCCTACACCTCTCCCTCTCCTGGAGAAAGAGGCTATTATCCTTCAGATGTTTCAGAGTTTTCAAAGATGTATTTCCGAACTGTTCAATGTTTTTGTAGCTGCTGCTTTTGTGACCCGCCTGGTGGATAAGGGAAAGGCTGTGGATGTTGTCTATTTGGACTTCAGTAAGGCCTTTGACACAGTCTCCCACAGCATTCTGCTAGAGAAGCTGGCAGCCCATGGCATTGACAGGTGGACTCTTTGCCGGGTTAAAAACTGGCTGGATGGCCGAGCCCAGAGAGTTGTGGTGAATGGTGACAAATCCAGTTGGTGTCAGGTCTCAGGCAGCGTTCCTCAGGGCTCAGTTTTGGGGCCAGTCTTGTTTGGTATCTTTACTGATGATCTGGACGAGGGGATTGAGTGCACCCTCAGTAAGTTTGCAGATGACACCAAATTAAGTGGGAGTGTTGATCTGCGTGAGGGTAGGATGGCTCTGCAGAGGGATCTGGACAGGCTGGATCGATGGGCTGAGGCCAATGGGATGAGGTTTAACAAGGCCAAGTNCTGGAGCGTGTCCAGAGAAGGGCAATGAAGCTGGTGAGGGGTCTGGAGAACAGGTCTTACGAGGAGCGGCTGAGGGAGTTGGGATTGTTTAGCCTGGAGAAGAGAAGGTTGAGGGGAGACCTTATCACTCTCTACAACCACCTGAAAGGAGGTTGTAGCGAGGTGGGGGTCAATCTCTTCTCCCAAGTAACAAGCGACAGGACAAGAGGAAATGGCCTCAAGTTGTGCCAGGGGAGGTTTAGGTTGGATATTAGGAAAAACTTCTTTACCGAAAGGGTTATCAAGCATTGGAATGGGCTGCCCAGGGAGGTGGTGGAGTCGCCGTCCCTGGAGGTATTTAAAAGGCGGGTAGACGTGGTGCTGAGGGACATGGTTTAGGGATGGTTTTGGCAGTGTAGGTTTATGATTGGACTCGATCTTGAAGGTCTCTTCCAACCCAAGTGATTCTATGGTTCTAATGTCCTCAGTTTGCTTACCCAAGATGTTCTTCAGAATACACCATCAACAAACCTACATGTTAGTGGATATAATAACAGCCTACTAGACTGTAGCCAAAACTAAACAAAAAAACCCCCTTAACTGGTGTAAATTTTTGATTTGCCAAAAGAGGGATTACAGACCCTGAATTGCCTTGAAAATTTAAGTCCCACAGTTAACTTTTATGTATGTATGTAATCAAGTCAAGAGGTGAGCTGTGGTTTTTGGTTTATACTTACCAGTTTTCATGTGTCTTTTATATAGAAGCGACGAGCTGAAAACAGCAAAAATACGAACACTGAAAAGCTTAGAGCTCCAGTTATTTGTGTCCTGGGACATGTAGACACAGGCAAGACCAAAATTTTAGATAAGGTAAGATGTGAAAGGTGAAGGCACTGCCTGCACATCTTGTTCATGCACGTGGTTTTATTTTGGTTGAAAACAGAAAGAATTAAAGCGTACTCAGATGACTTTAGTCTCTTACATGTAAGTATTTCTGGTCTTTTTTTTGTCTTTAGCTCCGCCATACTCATGTACAGGACAGTGAAGCTGGTGGTATCACCCAGCAGATTGGTGCGACTAATGTTCCCCTTGAAGCCATTAATGAGCAAACTAAGATGGTGAAAAATGTAAGTTACAGCGCTTCAAAGACTGCTGTTTTGTTGTTTTGGTTTTTTTAAATATTAAATGTAGACTAGTTAAAGCCCTGTGACATTTCCTGACACAAGCAGATGTGCTTTTCGCCCATGTCTAATATTGGGGTTGTTTTTTAATTCCTATCCTCCCCCTCCCTCCCCAAAGGGGAGGCTGTCTCATTTTCACTTTTAGGCGATACATTTGGTTTCAGCTAATGCCTTGCCACTTCTTCAGAAAATTACACAAATACTGCTTACTGTGTTCTAGGCAGTACACACAAGTACATAAACTGCTTATTTGTGAATATTTAGAGTATAAACTGAGACTTTTGATACTTACAGAGTATATTTTCTGCTAAGAACTTACCTTTTTTACTCTGTGTGCTGAAACTGGTCCAGTTCCGTGGTGATGAATTTTATTGTGTTGCAGAAATAGTAACTGTTGTGTATTTCTTGTTTTGGATACTATATCCTATTTTGCTTACAGCAGCAGCTGACTGAAAAACCTTGGTAGTGATGGCTTTTTCCAAGACTCTACTCAGTTTATTAAAAAATGTAAAGTCAGTGGAGAAGACCAAATGTTCAAGACAAGGATGATAAATCTCATTAGTCTGAACTATTTTTTCCTCTTTTTTCTTTTTTTTTTTTCTGCTTTGTCTTGCAAATTTTAGCTGAGTTTATGGCCACTTGATGCTGAGGGGAATGTGCTGCATCACTTTTTTTTTAATATTGAAATGAGCTTTGACTGATTTGGTTTATGGAGAGTGCTGGCCTTTCTTAAAATATGTATCTGGATTTTTGAAGTGATGGCTATCAGTAATGCTGCTAGCTCTTAGGGGTTTTTATTTTTCTTCTTGCGTAACTTTACGAGATGGCTAATATTTTGAAATGTTAGTTTGACAGAGAGAACATAAAAATCCCAGGAATGCTGATAATCGACACTCCAGGACATGAGTCTTTCAGGTAATGTTTTCTAACAATACAGTGCTTCCCAGAAGTAATGGCTAAAGCATCTAGATATATTTTTAACAAAGTGCTAGGTCTCTGCCTAGTCCTCTGTGTTTCTTCTCCCTTTAGAAAAAACCCAAAACCTAAAGGAGAGGAATAAGTGGATTTGCTTACTTAGCAGGTGCTTTTTGTATCTGGTTAATTGCTGGCCTTTTAGATATGATTAATTTTCTATCTTCGTGTCGATTGAGCCACGAGTATGTGAAAAAGCATGTAAATGACTTTTTTCTCAGTAGTTAATATAAGAGGAAAGTTGGAAGCAGGAAGATTGCTGGAGAAGAAGAGGTGAGGGTTTCAGGTGACCAAAGTGCTCTGCTATGAAAAATTAAAACGTATGTTCTAGCCTCCAGTTAAGGTATCTGAGTTTGTAAGATTGGGAGTTACTGATTGCACAAGTCGGCCGATTCTTAGCCGAGATCGTATGCTGTCTAGGAAGACCAGTGGCATGCAGGCAAGCCACTAAATCAGCTTTTAAGTTTAAAACATAGTGTGCACAACTGTACTCACTGAGGCACCGAGTGCTTGGGTGAAATCCCCAAACAGAAGGCTCGAGACTCAGACATGACATTCTTAAACGTAATCCTCTGCAAGCATTGAAATGCCAGGTGTTAGGGCACTTGGTCGCATTCTGATCTGTTCCTTGGCATCATACCACTTACAGCTCTTCATCTTCTAGCCACGTTTTGTTTGGCACCAAAGATACCTGATAATCTCAGTGTTTCTCTAGTGTTGTATAATAAAGTCTTGTTTAGATTTTGCACTTCTGTATTTCACTGTAACCTTCCACCATAACCTTCTCAATTCTCACTCAGAAAAAGATCAGAACATATCTTAACTTGTAAAAATATATAATAATAGGAAAATTCTTGGGATAATAATAGCTTCTTACTCTTGCTTATGCATACTCTAATATATTCTGTTAAATGGAATTTACACAGTGCAATTTGAAATTTTTTTTACATAGTTTACATTTTTGAGGGGAAAATAACTACTTGATCAGCTTTAGCTTTTTGTTGGTCAAATGTTGTTTGATATTGTACTTGGTGTTTTTAATAAAGTTCTGTTGCTACATAACTAATTTTTTTTAATTATTTTTTTCCCCCCTCTTTCAATGCCACAGCAATCTAAGAAATAGAGGAAGCTCGCTTTGTGATATTGCTATACTTGTAGTTGACATCATGCATGGTTTGGAGCCACAGACAATTGAATCAATAAATCTGTTGAAATCTAAGAAATGCCCCTTTATAGTAGCTCTCAACAAGGTAAGTTAGCTTTTTACACTAATAATATGGTTTGCTACTCTAATAGCGTATTTGGCATCTGGCAATTTTCTGTTTTCTTCCACAAACTTGAATTTTTTGTGTACAGTCTGAAGCGGTGGTTCTTAGATCCTCGCTGTTGCAGTTTTCATGTCCTTGATACCCAAGTGGCTTTACAGGGGTTTTGCAGAGCAGTCTGTCGGCTTTTCTCAGAGGCCTCACTGATGAGTTTCTCTACCTTATGTAACTTCCATATATGGTTCACTCTTCTGCAAGTTGTACTTGGGTTGTGGGATTATTTTTTTTCTTGCACCTACTTCCATGGATTTATGTGCATTTTCTGTTAAAATTCAAAGACAGGCTTCATGTTGAAAAGTCTTACTTTATTTTAGCTACTGATACTTGTTAGTTGGCCTTGAAGACAAGCCCACGGAACAATAATATGTTGATCCCTGGTGGGAAGTATTTCAGGCTCTGCAATATTAAATGGTAAAGCCAGTTATTTTCAACCCTGCTTTTAGAAATCCTGTGCATGAGAAATTACACTGGCGGTTTGTGATGACTTATATGAATTATAAAAGGAATTTACTTGTGTCCAATGACTGTGGATGCTATTTGATGTACTGACAGAGAACTTACAGAAGAGTATTTGTGTGCAGTGTAAAAATTGCAGTGTGCTGTAAAAAATGAAATGAGCATTAAGGTTGAAGGTTTTTGGAACTGAGGCTGCCATTATCTCATTGCTGAAAACAGTTGCTTTTTAAAAAAACCTATTGGATAGAGAGGTGTTGAGGCCTACAATGAGCCTGAGATTACATAGCCAAAAGCTCTTGCATTTCAGGTTATAGCTCGATCACTTGACCAGGTTATAATCCATTTTCTAAAGATGTAGTTTTGACTTGTACAGCAAACATAATAGTTTCTTGGACTAAGCCTGTCCTGCTTTGAAAACTTACTCAGGGAAGTATTTCTAAAGTATGTGGTTGTGTCTTTTGAACAACCTCCCTGTGATCCCTGCTCTGTAGCAACATGGGAAAGGGTCCAAATTCACCACTAAGTTTTAAAAGTTCTTTGTAAAACTAGTACAGTCTCTTCTGGGGAGAAAAAACCCACAAACCTTCATGGGGTTTTTTTGTGTATGTGAAGCTATACAGGGGTCTTTTCTGAATGTTTTACCTTAAACTTGATGTAGTTAACATATGCGAGCTTTCCCCATATGAACCTAGATTATTCTAGCTTGAATTTTTAGAACCTGAAGTAGTGTTGGTATCATTAAGTACTGTCCAACATTGAGTAAATACATAAGCAGAGATAAATATAGCAGCTGAAGCAAATAAAAAGATCTAATTTGATTACTGGAGCAAATAGATGGCTAGCTACGTTTGCTGGTAAAGTGTTTATCTCCAGTGATGTGGCATAAGCGTAAAGATGCCCTTTAGTAAGCTGAGTAAGATGACATTACTGTATCTTCAAGATTGACAGGTTATATGACTGGAAAAAAAGTCCAGATACAGATGTAGCTGTCACCTTAAAGAAGCAGAAAAAGAATACAAAAGATGAATTTGAAGAACGTGCAAAAGCTATCATAGTGGAATTTGCAAAACAGGTAGGCTGGAATATTCAAGGTTCTTTGATTACAAAAATGATAGTAAAGATGGTGGGTGAGTGGTGTGGTTTGTGTTTGTGTGGTTTTTTTGTTTTGTTCCACAGAACAACTTGGAATATCAAGAGAATTGTCTCATCTTTTCTGACACATTGGTGTTTACCTCTCATAAACCAAACTTTGTTGTTGTTAAATTAATCTCTTTTAACTGCTCTATCCTTAGAATGCTAGTTTGGAGAAAAGTAGCAGCTAATTGCTGTGTGTGGTCAATGGAGTCATGAATAGCAGCTTAAGTTTTCTGTCCCTATTATTTCTGTCTTTGGGAAGCGCCTGAGAGAATCCCGTCTGTCTCTTGTTCCCTTGGATGCTGGCAGGGCATGAAGCGCAGCAGTTCTGGGAACTTCTGTTGGCGACATACAATGCTGTCTAGAAGCTAGATGTGGTAATGAGCCTTGTAGAGTTACCCCGTACTGCTTCCAAGAGTGGGCTGAGGCTTAGTGTTCCGTAGCATACTGTCACTAACAGCAGTGTTGTTGGGTTTTTTTTAATTTTAATTTTTTAAAAATGCAATAGGAATTGACGGGGGTTGAACGTTATTGTTAATACTGCTGTGTACGTATGGTTTTCCCTGTATAACTATTAATCCTGATTGCAGGGCTTGAACGCTGCCTTGTTTTATGAGAATAAGGATCCCCGCACTTTTGTTTCTCTTGTACCTACCTCTGCTCACACAGGGGATGGCATGGGAAGCCTGATAGCTCTTCTCGTTGAGCTAACGCAAACTATGCTGACCAAGAGACTGGCTGAGTGTCAGGAGCTGAGAGCTCAAGTCATGGAGGTAATTCAGCAGCTGTTCTTGGAAATTCATCTCGAAATTTCTCCCTTCCCTGCCCGCTTCTTCCTTGTTAAAAAAGGTGTGTTTGAACTACTTAAACAGGGAGTAACTTTTCTTCTCTTTCATTCAGGTTAAAGCACTGCCAGGCATGGGCACTACCATAGATGTTATTTTGATTAACGGACGCCTGAAAGAAGGAGACACGATTATTGTTCCTGGGGTAGAAGGTCCTATAGTAACTCAGATTAGAGGTCTCCTGCTACCTCCTCCCATGAAGGAGCTACGAGTTAAGGTATGGAAACTGGTCAGCGTATCGACACTTAAGAGATTTAGAACCAGAAAAAAACAAATCAAGCTTATAAAAAATGAGAATGTGGTAGAAGCCAGTTCTAGTAACAGTATCTAAGGAGAAGACATCTAGCGCACATCTAGTGTTTTCGTGAATGTACTTGTACATAGCTGTTGGCAGGTCTGTTCCAACAGTGGCAAAGAAAAGGATGAAGGAGTTGCCTCGCAGTATTAAGATGTGTGCGCTTTAGTAAGAGATTCAAGCGTGTGGCTAGGTGTGCGAGGGAGATACCCATCTTAAATGGAAATTGGAGTGTACCAGTACAGCAGCTTCTGAGTTAAAGTACATACTACTAGTAAAGGTGGGTTTTTCTAAATAACAAAAATCGTATACACTTAGATTTCAGAAAAGTGAACAAGTGAGTTTCTAAGAGTAGTTGGTGAGTGGTGATGACCAGGACCCCTGTGGAATCTGCAGCCTTTTGTCATTTTCAAGAGCTGCTGGAGGTTTTGCTGCCCTAGTCCTCATTAGTGGAGCAAACTGATGGCTAGCTACGCTGAATTTGAGATCCTACCAGTATTGCTTCCCGTGAAAGGAGGAGGAAAGCCACAGAAACAAAAGGCTATTAATATTGTACATTAATATGTGTGTTTCAAAGGTGATGAAAAGAGCTGCTCCAATTTTTCTACTTAAAAGGGAAGGAATAAGTGCACAGGTTTGCTTAAGGTAAAGAAAACCATACGAGGTGAATGTAATGGGACAGGCTTTAAATGTTTGGTTTAGAGATGGAAATCTAGTGTCGGGGAGTGCTAATGTAAGGCTGTAACAGTAGTGGTGTGCTTCATTTGTTTGGAGAACTGTGTCCCTGCAGGCCACTGTAGTCCTTAAGTGTTTAATCTAGTTCCTTCCTGCAGACTTAAAAACCATGACATCTTGTAAAGTAGTACTAATAATTGCTGGGCCTGGGTTGATGTTGGCCTTTTCTCTCTGCCGTGGCGATTCTCTGAGTGAGACCATTGTGGCCTCAGAGGTGCTGAAGGATGCCGTGTTGACACCAGTGTGGGATCTGAGCAAGGGCTTCCTGGCCTGCTTTAAATGGGAAGACAAGAGCTACTCTTCCCACTTGTGTGTGTGGCAGTCTTGGCTGTGGGGTAGGACAGTGGCCTTGGAGAACGTAAAGTCAGGCTTCCTGCTCCGGAGTGCAGCTTTACCGTCAAAACTGGGCTAGACAGTGACAAAAGGAAAATTGACATCTACGCTTAGGTTATGTTCTCTGCTTTGTTGGAAGCTCTTGAATAGATTCTGGTACTGCGAGGAATGAATTGAAAGCATTTCTGTCTACGCGCTTTCCTTTAGTCAAAGCAGAAAATAAACCGGTGTGTGAAACCCTTAGGAGACTGAAGTTTGGGGTTTTTTTGTGGAACTCAATAGCAACGTAACAGGTCACAGGTTCCTCCCAATAAGATCTTCAGATGAATTTTTGCACTTTGGTGGGAGATGGAGTATCGGGTACCATCACCGTGATGAAGGACACTGGATTTGGGAACCTTTAGCTGGGGAAGTGGATCTAGGGGAGCTGTTTGGGGTTGGTATTTTTTTTAAAGCTGGCAATTCAGCCTGTCCATGGGGAATTGCCGTCCTTGAAATAAGACTCAAATTTTGGGGTGGAGGACTAAAGAATTGAGGCTTGAGCAAAGTGCTTACTGAGGAAGAAAGCTGCCTCGCAGTTTCAAGAAAAGGATGCAACATCTCCTAAACAAAAGAAATTAAGAAATAAACCAGAAAATCCCTCCAACATTGATTTAAAGGTCTTCAGAAAGAACTGCTTCTGTGACGCCTTAGAGCTGTGCCCAGAGTGGGGAGATATCTTTGAGATTCCCCTGAGTGGGGAGGAGCACCTGGGAAATGGAGTATGGAACAGTGAACATGAGAAGGCTGCATGGGAGGTCTCCAGTGGGAGAACGAGATAGCCCTTTTGGCACAGAGCCTTGGGCTGTATTGGCTAAGCTTTCGCGCTTCAGTTGAGCTGTCAGCACCTTCCCCTTACTTCCTAATGGGCCTGAATTTGTGATTTTTTTATTTTTATTTTTATTTTTTTAGTGAGCAGTTGCCTGTCACTGCTTGCTGTCTTCTAGTATGCACTCCTTTTTGGCTGCTGCCTCTGTTTTCAGATGATTCCCCCTGCCCCCGCCTTGGCAGGGGTGGGTATCCAAAGGGAGAGGAGTACGCAGACTGAAACCTGCAAGTGCAAAATAGAGAGAATCCCAGATGAAAGATGGCAGCTGCTGGACTTCACTGTCGTGCTCTCTCCTGTGCTGGCTGGTGGCAAGTTCTTGAGCTGCTCAGCATGACTTTGTGCTGCTGCGTAGCGTCTCCGTGAACTCTTTGCTATTGTGTCTTCTCCTTTTCAGAACCAGTATGAAAAGCACAAAGAGGTCGTTGCTGCTCAAGGTGTGAAGATTCTTGGGAAAGATTTGGAAAAAACATTGGCTGGTTTGCCATTGCTTGTAGCTTATAAAGAGGATGAAGTCCCAGTCCTCAAGGTGAGACGGTAACAGAGTTCTCTGGTGATGAAGCGCATTCAAATGTTGAGAGCCGAGTAAGCAAGATGTTTTGCTGGGGTGTCTCTGCTGGTAGAATAAGGTTTGAAAACAGGTATCATAGCATAGTTGGACTATATGTTCATTACTGATTTGGCACTTGTAGTAACTTATGCATAGATTTCAATTAAAGTATGTTAGGCAAATATCTGCTAGCGGAGTTCTTCAAATTATCGTAATCGCAAAGCTGATTAAAGACTTACGTAGTAAATTTCTTTTGCAACTTACACTATAAAAATGGCCGAGGAAAGAACGCAACTATCTTAAAACCAAAACTGAGCTGAGATGCTCCTGTTCTCCAAAGTCAGGAAGTTAGTTTAAAAAGGAAACTCACATGTTGATAGCTTGCTTGTAACCGCAGTTTTACTTTGGCCTTCTGTCTACTTATCTTTGCCTCTAAAGGGAGGTTAATCTTTCAGGTCCTCCAAACGCAGACCTTTTTTCTGGGGACATACGAGTATGTATGTAAAGTGTATGAGTAGTAGATAGGCGAGGGCCTAAAGTAAACGGCAGCACCCATTCATTTGGCAGAGGAAAAGACTGAGTGGGTTTAAAGCAGCAAGATGGCCTTGCTGGTCTCATATCCTGTTTTGTACCTGGACCTGAAGAACATCCACAGTCCTTTCCACCTCACGGTTTTAGGAGTGTCTGCTTTTGTTGTTGACCCTCAGTTGGGGAATCGCAGATACTGCCACAGGCTGTGGGGGTGTGTGCCCTCAGTCTCACCAGTAGAAGCTTAGAACACTGGGGAGAACAACGCGTAGTCTGCAGTGAGAAGTTCCTAACGCCCAAGACGGGCGTCTGCTTTGTGTTACCTGATGGCCTGCTTGCAAGATCCTCACGCCGAGTTCCGTTCAGACCTTCCTAAAGCCAGACACAAGCAGCAGCGCACCACAGGGCTGTGCGTGACCTGTACTGCAAGTCTGGAAGCTGGTGCCTATCGGCACGGCTCTCGCATGCCTTCAGCAGCTCGCGAACAGAAAGACTTTGTGCCCCGAGGCATAAATAGCATAGAACTAAAACTTGCTTTTGTCTCTCCTTTTTTTTCCTAAAGGATGAACTAATACATGAACTGAAGCAAACACTGAATGCAATCAAATTAGAAGAGAAAGGTGTTTATGTCCAGGCTTCTACTTTAGGCTCTTTAGAAGCATTACTTGAATTTCTTAAAACATCAGAAGTGCCAGTAAGTACTTCTGCGCTATATCTGATGTTGTTGTTTCTACGTTTTACTTGGTAACTCTTTCCTTTCGACTCAGAAAGATCAGTGACTGATTTGTGTGGCTTTCCTCTCCAACAGTATTCAGGAATTAATATAGGTCCTGTCCATAAAAAAGACGTTATGAAGGCATCAGTTATGTTGGAGCACGACCCACAGTAAGTAATTTCCTTGCTTCACTATGTTGATAAACGTGCGGCGGTGTTTCACGGAGGCCCCCTCCTCAGCTCTGGTTCTATGGGCCAATCCAGTAAACTGACTTATCTGTACTTACAGGTACGCAGTCATTCTAGCGTTTGATGTGAGGATCGAACGTGATGCACAGGAAATGGCTGATAGTTTAGGAGTTCGAATTTTTAGTGCTGAAATAATTTATCACTTATTTGATGCCTTCACAAAGTATAGACAAGACTACAAAAAGCAGAAACAAGAGGAATTCAAGTAAGTAAGAGCAATCCTATTCTGCATGCTTGCCAAGTAAGAGTGTCTCTTAACTGTCTTATCATAAATGAAATTGCATTTAACTTCTTGTTTCCATATCATTATTTAGCATATAGTTCTGATGGGAAGGAAGGAGAGGAGGGAAGAGGATAGGACAGTAACTCCAGTCTGTTTGCCTTTGGGATTGGGCTTACTAGGGTGAGAGCTGTGAAGCAGTTGCAAGATGTGGCTAAAACTGTCATGTAATACGGAGCGTTCTCGCTGAGCTTTGCTGTGTGTACTTGGCTTCTGTTCCTAGTTTGTGACACATGGGTTAGTCTTGCAGAGTTAAGAAAACAAAACTAAAGGGATTTGGATTCTGTTGTTTTGTATTTATGCAATTCCATTGTATAGGGCTTAATTCTGATGGCAGTAACATGAATATGCAATCACTGAAGAATTTATAGGGACCCAAAGATAATTTTTGGAATCTGTGCCATTGGCTGGTCCTCAATGAAGTAAGGACAGACAAAATAACTGAAAATGTATTTCATTTCATATTGATCCCAATTTGAGTTTTATGCCTCAGCATTTCAACATATTTGTTCACTTAACAAACAAAAATCTTGGCTTTTTAGAGTCCCTGCGATGGGTTGAGGCAGTAATATTTCTATTCCTGGGCTCTTCTGAGACTATAATTATACTGTGAAATTACTGTTCCTTTGGTCTTGGTCTTAGTTGACTGTCCAAGCCAGTCAAAATAAAATCCATGCCAGCCGTGCTTGATTATTGTTCCCTGTAGTTCTTGAAGATCAAGTATTGACTAGAACTAGCAAGATTGGCAAAGAGTTTTCCTGCTCGATTTCTCCCCAAGTGACACTCCTGGAATAAATGCCTAAGAAGCGTGGGAGAAGGCAGACCTGTCAATGTTGTGTACACCATTCCAGGATCTATTTCAAAATACCTTTTCTTTGTCACCTTCCAGGCATATAGCAGTATTTCCTTGCAAGATGAAAATACTCCCTCAGTTCATTTTCAACTCTCGTGACCCAATAGTGATGGGTGTAGTGGTGGAGGCCGGCCAGGTGAAGCAGGGGACTCCCATGTGTGTACCTAGCAAAAATGTAAGTAAGCACCTCTTCCCCATGGACGTTCGATCCTACCTGGTGGTTCCTGGGACGATGCACCAGGAAATGCTTGCATGCCTTTCCCTGGTTTGCACAGTTTTGGCAGGAGATGGGATTCAGACATGTAGATCAAGTCTCTTTCCTGGTAATCATCTGTCTTGCATTCTCTGCTGGAGCAGAGTTGAGTCCTGCAGTGGGGCGCAGCCTCCAGGTTGCCGCAGGGTGGGGCTAGAGGGTACCTGACCCCTAGAGGGTCAACCTCCCTCCCTGCCCCCCTGCTGTAATTTCCATCTTGTGATATGAAGTAACAGCAAAATTGTCATTCCTGGTAGCTAATAAGGGGGGGAAGTCAATTCCTGACACTTTCAGGGATAACAAATTGATATCCCAGCTGCACTATGGATGGGTTGATGTCACCGCCCTCTTCAGTGCGATGTGCTGACAGCGCAGCGTGTTTTGCTTTGCCAGTGCCGATAGCGCAGCGCTTCATACGAGCAAGTCTGTCTCTAAACGGGAATTCAGAGAAGAGTGTGTGCACAGAGGCTTTGTGGGGGTGTGTTACAGCTTCTTCATTGTATTGCAGTTTGTTGAAATTGGAATAGTTACGAGTATTGAAGTAAACCATAAGCCAGTGGAAGTTGCAAAAAAAGGCCAAGAAGTATGTGTTAAAATAGAACCTATTCCTGGTGAATCACCTAAAATGTACGGACGACACTTTGAAGCAACAGATATCCTCGTCAGTAAGGTAAAAGCAATCTGCATTTTTGGAGAGGGCTTATGACATAGTGGTAGCTTGCGTGGAGGGGAAGTGTTGCATAAAGCCTGAGAAACGTACACGAGGAACCTTCCGTCAGCGACTCTTCGCAGACACTTGAACGGTTGGTGCGTGGCGTTGCTGAGCCGCGTGTCTCCCTACCTTGTGCTGAGCTCTGCAGTAGTGCCCCTCACGGGCCGAAGGAGCTAAAAATACCTTGTGCAGCGTTCGGCACCCGAGAGGTTAAAATGCTAAACGAGCTGTTTGCATAGGGTTGTACGTAGCTGGTGCTCAGAGCAGCTTCGCAGTCCCCTGTGGCGTTACAGTGTGCTTGTGTTTGCCCAGTTTGCGCAATGAGCAGCAATACTTCACTTGCCCCGCTGCTGGAACGCTGCGCTTGGATGAGGAGATGATCCCTTGCTCAGTTTTCTGCTGTCAGGAGCAAAGCCACGACCCTCCACATCCTGAACTGCTTTAGTTGCCATGTCACAAGGTGCGCCCTGACACCCACGTGCTGGGGCTTGTCCCCACAAATGGGGGCGAGTGGCCACAGGGCTCCCCAGGTGGAGATGCAGGGACTGGGAGGTGGTGCCGGTGCCGTGGGCCCTGGGGGAAGCAGGAGATCCTCTCTGGTCACAGGCTCTTGCCTTGCGAGGGGCAAGACGGTCTGTGCTCCTGTGGTCTCTGAAGGCCAGGTAAGGGATGTGAGGAGAAAGGAAGAGAAACAGATGGGACGGGTCACGCAGCAGATCAGTAGCAAAACTGGGATTAGAAGCAGCTTTCCTGCTGTGCAAACGGATGCCCATTCTTCAGATCAGTTGCTTCCGGCGCACTAAAAGCCGCCTTTGTTCACACACAGGTGTATGTTTCTGATGGGTTTGTCTTGTGTATTGCAGATCAGTCGTCAGTCCATCGATGCTCTGAAGGACTGGTTCAGGGATGAAATGCAGAAGTCTGACTGGCAGCTTATAGTAGAGCTGAAGAAAGTGTTTGAAATCATCTAGCTAACTTTTTACAGCAATGGGGAGGCAGGAATAAAAGCACTATTCCTGTTCTAAAAGTTACCAACAAAGTCATATATTGAAGACAGTGTTGGATATATGTTTGAGAGGAAAATATGTGGATAAAATGTTTTCCATGAGAAACCAAGAAATTTACACTGGTTTGACAGTGGTCAATTTACATGTTCCCATGGTTCCAATGTGCCTGTTCACCTCTCCTACTGCCCTTCCTAATACTGGCTGCTGTTTTAAAGTTTGCCCTTCCCTTCTCTTACACTTTCCTTCGCCCTCTTTTCCTCCCTCTCTCCAAAATAAAATAAAATAAATTGAATTTTTATTACAGAACTAAAGCTCTTTCACTTTTATACTGATGAGATCAGTACTGCAGTATTTGATTAACCAAGCTTCTGCAGACTTTGTGATTCTTGGGACATTTTTGATGTAAGAAGTACTTCTTTATTTATGCATACCTCTTCCCTCGACTCTTTTCCAACATTCTTCTGCTTTGTGCCTATAGAAATTTTTTAAATAGAAAATTAGGCAATTGGATATTTCTGTATTTGCTTTGTGTGAAACAATGATGTAAAGCATAGCTGGCCGCCTTTTACTGCTTGTACAGTTCATGAAAGTCAACCTGTAATCATTATACTGCAGAGCCGCAAATAAAGGAGATGGACATAGTAGCCCATTTGTTTTACAGTTTGCTTCACTAAACAGTTTCACTTCATGGGCTGTGACAGGTGTGGCACTGCCAGGCGGAGGTTTGCCTCTGGGGGCTTGGCAAAGGAACGGAGACACGTCCCAGCAAAGGCGTTTCTTCCTCTGGCTTCACGTCCCCGCGCGGTGGTGATCTTGGTGGCTCCTGTCTCTTACCGTGTTCCCGAAGCACCGGAGTGGCAGGCCAGGTGTTTAGCGAGTTGCGATTCCCAGAGGGGCTCTGCTGGGAAGAGTTTAGAGGTGGCATCTCTTCTCTAGCTGCTGCTCAGAGTCGTGGTAAGCACCTGCAAAATGGTTGTCTGCAAGCCAGGGGTGACTTTGGATGCGGCATCGGAGCTGTCGAGTCATCTGACACCGCGGGACTGAATTACTTCAAAAGGCGTTTGGCTGATGTGTGATGACCGGGAGTCGGTCTGTAATCCCAGCAGTTTTCCTACCCTTCCTCTGTGGTTCCCTGCTTAGGATGACAGGGTGAGACAGCCCTCATCAGGTAGCCTCCTGGTAACTGACAGCTCATGTCGAGAGGAGCTCAACAAACACTTTTTCAAAAGCACAAGCTGAAACAAAATCAATAATGATCTTTGATGTAGCTGAGATTTTTAGCATTTAAAATATTCACAAGAATTTAACTTGCAATAAGCAGTTTGATCAGATTTCTTCTGTCACTTAGATTACTTTTTTTGTTGGAAAGATCTGAATTTTATAATTTGGATTGTGCAGACTCCATTACAGAGGAACACTTAATAACTTGTTTCCTTTGGCAACGGATATTTAACTTGCCAGATTTTTTTTGTGTTAGACTTTAAACTTGCCATTGAAAAGGACCTTTTCAGTATGGTCGGAGTGTGGTGCAAATTCGCATCACAGGATGCGTCAGTGGTTTAGAGTAGAACGGTCACAGTGAGGAGAATGCATTTCATTGTTATCATTTTCTTTTGCAAACTATGCAATCATGAAAAACTACACTAATAAAAGAAGTTCTTAACTTAAGAACCCAGATGTCAAACATTGTGGTTGTGATGTATTCTTGATTGTTTCCTCAAAGGGGGAAGGGTGTTCTTCCTGCAGGGTAAGTCTGAGAAAAGGATGATCCTGTTTTTGTGGGTTGCTGGTGTGGAACTCATAAAATACCCTTTAAAAGGCTTTAAGGAAGCAGGTAACTGTTGAATGTAATACATAAGGGCTTGAAGCAGGGATCACTAAGGGACACTGAAAATACAATTACTAATAGCCTCAGTTAAGGAATGCTTTGAGTCCTGTTTTTTTTTTTTAAATAAATTCCTAGTTTCAAGTATTTATTGAGCAGCACTCCCAAAACCTGAGCTCTGTACCTGAAACCTAATTGGTAAAATACATGCTTGAATTTCAGTAAATATATTCCTCTGTGTGAACAGCACCCTGCCCGTTTTCTTAGATGGGTGGAAAAAAAGGCGTCTTCAAAGCAGCAGCTAAAGGTGCTCTGAAAGACCCCAACTAGAAACTAATACAAACCTGGACAACTTAATTGAGATGAGGTCCCTTTCGCTGGAGTGGTATCCATCTTCCATCTCCATCTTCCTTATCCCCCCCAGGAGTTGTTCGTACATGTGAGCAAGATTCCCTGCTCCTGCTCCCCCTCCCCCAGCCTTCTCCATTTCCCTTGTGTATGGAGCAGCCCAGAACTGGCCCCAGCCCTCCAGGTGTGTCTCAGCCCTGGTGCTGTTCTTCCTTGGGCAGCTGTTGGCTGCCTTCGCTGTGAGGGCGTAGTGCTGGCTCAAGCAACCCCCAGGGCCTCTTCTGCACTGCTCCTGCCTACCCAGCTGGCCCTTGGTGCAGAACTTTGCGCTTCTCCTTGTGGAACTTCACAAGGTTTCCACCAGCGCATTTCTCCAGCCTGTTGGTCTCTGGCTGCAGCACAGACCCCTGCCACCTCAGCCAGTCTCGTGTCATCTGCAAACTTGCCCCATCATCCAGGTCATTAATTAAGATGCTGAATAGGATTTGCCCGAGATCCTAAAACAATCATCTCCCTTGTGCAAAAAACAAAATGTCAGTATTTTGACATAACAAGACTAAATTGATAATAGATAGTTCTGCCCTGGAAAACAAAGGTCAATAAATTAAAAGTAACTAAAGTTGGCAACAAACTCACTAATCTGGTCATTACTAACAGCTGTGGGGTTACAGCTCTGGGGACTGGCCTCTAACAGGACTTGTGCCAATGGTCACCTTGCCCAGGCCCTGCCTGCCCCTGTACTTCCCAATCCACCTCTCTCCCGTGCCTGTACTTCCTCTGTGAGGGTGCTACAGGAGATACTAGGAAAAGCCCTACTGAAGCCAAGAGAAACCCCTGCTGCCCTTCCCTCACCCACGGCCCTGCTGTGGAAGGCTGCGGGGCTGGTCCCTCTCCCCACGTGCATTATGAGGTGAGCCCAGGGCACAACCTGGAGCTACGATGCGCTGTGGCCCCGGCTGCAGCCAGGGAAGCGCTGGCAGAGCTCCCTGCTCTAGCCGTGCTGTTCATCACAGCCGAGCTGCGTGCAGCAGCTCCTGCCCTGTGCTAGTCGAGACGCCTTCAGCCACGCTGGTGCTGCAAGTGCTGCTCCAGGGCTAGCTCCAGTTGGCATTCCAGCTTTCCGTTCTACCGTCAGTGGGTCCACACCCGTCCAGGGTTGTGTGAGGTACTTCCGCTTTCCCTTCCCTCCATCCTGTCTTCAGAAACTCACAACTTTTCTTACCGCCTGGGTTTTCTTCACGATGTCGTCATTCTTCCCAGGCCCCTGAAGAGCCTTGCTTCCATGTACAGGCCCAATACGACTGAAGGAGGCTGGTGCACACCTGGAAAAGGCAAGCTTGCCCAGAACACAGACTGTAGGGATGCAAGTGATATCCCGGCTCCCTACCCTGGGCACAGACATGGGGCTGCTCACTTCAGGTACACGGCCACATGTCAAACACTGGTGCTACTCGCCTGTTTTGTTACGCTGCATAAAGGAAATGCGTGTCACAGGCTGGGGAGAGCTATTGTATGTACAGAGTGGAAGGTGGGTCTGACCTCAGCAGGAGCAATATAGAGGACTGAACCAGGCTTAAACAGCGCTCCACATCAGCTGCTCCCTAGCTCCTGTACTGTGCTTCTTTTGGGGAACTGCTACACATCTCCATTGGTTTTCCTCCCCCCGCACACACCTCCAGAGGCGATGGCACACCTGCACGCACCGAGCCCAGGGAGCAACTCTGCCTCAGCTAAGGCTGTGCGCGCTTCGGGATGGCTGGGCCACACTGGTTTCTGTCTTTGAAGGACGAACTGAAAATGAGCTCGTATTCTTCCCTCAGCTTAAAATCTGTCAGTCAGTGGAGAAGAACCGGAAGGCAGCCAGGTGAAGGTGCAGCAGTCTCCTACGCTTGTTGAGGCGGCGTCACTGTGTGAAACTTTGTGAAATGAATCAAAGCTGCAGCTTTAATAAAAGGGGTTAGCTATATTCAAACGGAAGCATCACAAAATAGAATCAGTACAAAAATATACATACAGTTCTTTATTAAACAACTGTAAACACTTCACTGTAAAAATCCATAAAACTTTATAAACAAACATTTTGTAAATAGATTCTATACTACAATAAAAGAATTTTAACACAATTATTTACATGCAATACTGACAAATTTGGCACTTTCTGAAAAGAAATGTACAAAACACTTTGTTGTTTAAAAAGAAATTTGAAATTATAAAAACTCAGGGCATTACTATCATGCACTTTGCAAATACCTCACAAGCACTTATGGCACAGCTAGCAGAGAGCTCCAGGCTCTCATCAAGCTCTTTACTACAAGTTCAGATAACTTTTAATGTGCTTCCGTAAGTTTGTTGTAAAACTACCTGAACATTGTCAAGAATGAAGTCAAATGCCATATTCCAAACTGATTCCACAGATGACTGCATTAACCTGAAGGCAAAAAGGAAGAAGAGGGAGAAAATTACCATTACAGAACCAGTCCTTTTTACAATACGTTTTGGTCTTCATGCTGGAAAACAAGATCACAACAGTTCACGACGAATGGTATTTTGATTCAGTCTTGATAAGGCCAAGCTCTTCAAATATACCAAGTCTTATCTAATGCCACAGATCTCTCTGCCACGCAGTGGTGAAATCTCTCTATTCGAACGGTGTCACACCAGCTTGTAAATGTTCGATTTTGCAGTGGCTGTAAGACTGTGATTAAAGTGGTGACATTCTACCAACCCCATACTGAAGAATCAGAAATGGCCAGCTTCCGGATCCTGATCTTTCCTTCCTCATCCCAAGACATACATGCTACTTCTTCTCTTCCAATGAATGCCAAGGGTGATTAACATTTAAATAATAGATTTTGGGGACACGACAACTGTGTTTATTGCTAAAAATGGAACCAAATCATGGAGGAGTTACCTCTATCATTCAGCTGCTACCAGAAGCAAATTAAGGAAATGCCCAAGGAAAACAATGCAGCTCTCTCCTCTCAAAATCCCTTCTAGATCACTATTACAGGAGAGCAGAGGGTTCCTACAGATCTCAGATTCAGGGGCCAGAAGAGGATATGATACTTTCTGACAAGTTTTATAAAGAATTCACTATACAGCTTTCCACAAAACAGTTAACTACACTGTGCACTTTGCATTTTCTGAGGCCTAAAGACATCCCATAATACAAAAGCACAGCAAAGTTTTTACATTGCTGTAGTCTTTTGGGTGCTGATTAAATTCTGTGAACTAAGTATTCTCCTGATGTAAGACACGAAAAGCTGAGCTCCACAGTCATCAGTCAGCAAGCAAGTCCTAAGTGGAACCTGGGCCTCCTGACTCGCGGGAAGAGTAAAAGGAGCATAATAACTAAGAAATAAAAAAAGAATCTAAAAGGATGGAGGTGAGACAACATCTAGATACAGCAGAATGAAATCAGGTGAAACAAAGAAGATCTAAAAGTGCCACAAAAAATGAGTGACAACAGGATGAAGGGACAATGCTGACAAAAAAGATATCCTTTGTGTAGAAACAAAAGACTGTAGCAAACGTTACTAAATACGACTTAATTTTTCACATATTACCGATTTTAACAGCCCAACTTCTCCCCTCCCCAGTTTGTGAATAAAATTTAAGCTTAAAATATTTATACTCATCAGTGGCATGTCTGATGGGCTTGTGGCCTCACATTCAAGCAAAGAGTACATAAATACTAACAAAAATAGTCTACATGTCACAAATACTAGCAATCAAGCTACCTTTTCATGTACTTAACAACCAGATCTAACTTTTCCAAATCTTTTTCTTCTATTAGATCAGTACAATACTTCACAACCTGTAGAATGTCTTCTTCCATAGGATCTGTAATTAAAAAAAAGAAAGAGAACTTTAAGTATACTTTGAATATAATCATAGAATGATTGGAATAAAATAGAAATTCTACATTTTTAGCACATCATGGGCCAATCTGACAATCGCTGTATTCCCATGCCTCCCCCCAACATCAGAAGTTGTGTACATGAAAGGACTGCAAGGTCCTGCAGTACCTTGTCTCGTAGACCTTTTCTTTTTCTTCAGTAAGAACAAGTGACAGCCAAGCTAATATTAACCAAAGGGAAAAGAACCACAGAATGGTTTGGGTTGGAAGGGACCTTAAAGATCACCTAGTTCCAACCCCCCTGCCATGGGCAGGGACACCTCCCACTAGACCCGGTAGCTCAAAGCCCCTATTCAACCTGGCCTTGAACACTTCCAGAGATGGGGATTCAGAATGGAATGGCTGTTTTGAAACTCATAGGATAATAGTAATGTCCAGGGTACGAAGGATCTCACAGGTCAGATTTCCCAAGATATTAAAGCATTGCTAATTGTCTGACATAATGTTAAAATTTAAATCACAATTTAGGAATGGTGTTACACTTTTGCACTTTATTCTAGACTTTTTTCCCAGCAGTTTTTTTGCCTCTACAATGACATCTTCATAAAAAGAGGAATTCGCTTTCAATAGCTTTCATCTTCACGGTTGTAACATGTCAGACAAAATAAGGAAAACCTCACACACAAGTAACATCAAGGCATACGACTGGCAAATGGGCTGAAGGTAGAGCAGGTAGATTTTCATGATGTTAAGCAAGAAACAGGAGCTGGCAAAAACACAGTAACAACTGAGTAGAAAGAATCAAGTTACTCCAAGACTGCCAGACAGTAAGACTTCAAGATTACTGTGAAAAAATAACCAGTGAAAGGAAGAGTGAAGGAAGGAAGTACAAAAAGCCTACTAAAAAAAAAAGAGTTTTCCTTGTGATGCATGCAAGATCACCACTAGCATGACATCCAGTACCTGAAATAGTTGTAATCCATTCTTTCAACAATGTCTTTACATCATTGAATTCAACAGCTCCAGCTAGGTTGGGTGCTTGTGGCCTAAAAGAACCAGGTTGTTCAGCCTGCAGAGCTGATGGGCCTGAAGAATCTGAAGTTGATGGAACTGCTTCCGGCTGTTCCAAACATAAAAGTTGGTAATGCTCAGTCTGACAAATATGGTAACACCACGTACATACATAGATAAATGTCTAGTAAAGAATCCAGTAAAGAAAACAAGCTAAGTCTAAAGAAACACACACAGCTTTACTGAATGCTGTGAGTGTTAAAATTACCTGAGTAGCTGTTCCTTCTTGTTTCAAGAAACCATCTATTAGCTTCTGTGGGCTTCCAGATGTAGCCAGCACATTTTTTGCAGGGCTACCAACGAGTTTGTTTTTCAAAGGACTCTGAATCTTTTTTACAGGACTGACTGGATTTTTTTTCCTGATTTTTTTCTTGTTTTTCATTGTTGTGTGCTTCAGGTGTAGGAAAGGATTTTTTGACACTGAAAAACACAGTGGTTGATACATTTACAATTCAACACTTTTCCGTTGCAACAGGCACTCTGTACCTTCCATAAAAATCTATGGATCAATTGGCAAAACATAACCTAGATAAAGCAACTTTAACACTGATGTGCCATTCCAGACATGGGCAATGTTTTAAGTATTTGAAAAGCACTGCTAGACATTAGTGTACTCAGAGGATACTCAACTATTCACAAGCATTTTAACATCAAGCATTTCAGTGCTTGAATTGGAACAGCTGGTGAAATCTGAAGCATACTGGACAAACTGTTTCACCTCAGTCAGAGCACTGTCCCACCTAAATACCTGCTAAGACTTCCCACCAGTGCTTACCAGCAAAACCAGCAGCAAAAAGCCCCCTGAACTACTTTTATCATAGTTTACCAAGGAAATCGTTCTCATTCCATCATACTAACATATCTGCCTTAGTCCACTGACTATGAGATCAAGGTTTGACTGTAATAATGCAGTATTTAACTGGCAACGAAACCCATGACATTTTGTACCTATTTTATGAGAAATCATGTTCACAGAGAATTAATCTTATTTCTTTCTACAGATTATAAAAAGGAGACCTGGGTGATCAACCCAGAGTAAAACCATCTGACTGATGAGAGATATAGTGAGATGAATCCTATCTCTAGTTGCCTGAAATCCTTACCAGTGGTATGGGTTTCAAGGAACCGTGAGACTGCTATCTGAACATAGTTTAAATAAGTTAGGTACTGAAGACGGCAATACTTAAATCACAAGACATATCAAGTTTAGATTCCATTCTGCAAACATATGGACATGTGTAAGCTTAGTGCCGCAGTCCCCATGAATTGAATTAATTACCCATTTAAGTAAAGCTAGGCATCTGCTTGCAAAATGATATCACAGCTGGTTGTAACTGACAGTCTGTCAAAAATAAATACAGAAATTCAATTTAACACAGCATCTTCATAGAAGCTTTAGTTATATTTTCCAGTTTGTTATTTAGGGTTGCATAACTCTCTTTGAATAGTCAACAACTCCTCTATGAAACTACTGTAAAACTACACATACTCACCAAAAGTGTTAGCAGGTTGCTGCTCTGATTGCTTTTGCCTTTGATCATATGCATCTTTCAGCTCTGCTTGCAACTCAGCAGGTAGTGCAGCAAAAACCTCAGGGTCCACCTGAACGGTAACAAAAGACTCATTTGATTATTTTACCAGCGAGTAACACTGCTTGCTTTCCTCTATATCACTCACATGAGAAAGGTATTTACATTTTATGTCAAGCAGAAGTAAATGAGATATAACTGAAACACTGTAAAAATATGTTGTACATTTTCTTCATTTAGTTTAGCTTGTAAAAACCGTAAAATTTTCCATTTAATATTACTCTACATTCATTACTTTATAAAATTACTATTTATGGGCCTATAACACACTAACCATCCTTATGCACCTACTTTATTCACCACCATTGTTATTCACCTACTGATACACAGTACAGCGATATTAACAGCACAATTAAGCCTAACTCAGAGAACGCTCCCTTCAAATTTCCAAACTCAAACACCGTGACAATCGGACTTTTGTTCCTCTATTTCTTTTGATACTTCTATTTACTGGAAGCTGCTATGCTCCCCACACAAAATAACCTTAGAAATAGTCTCGCTTCCTTAAAGACAGGAAGCGCAAGTCCAGCTACCTCATATTTTGAACTAGTGCAAAAGGGTTTCATTTCTTTCTCCCAGTTGTCCACCCCTGTTCGACTGATAAAAACACAGTCCCTTCCAACTGTTCTAGGGGCTTGAAATAATTTTTTTGCCAATTGCCGTACACACTTTAAGGACAAAATAAAATTTCACTTATTATTGGTTATCTTCCCTCATTGTGTGTCTGAAGTAACAAGTTAGTGACAGACTAGTGTTGTATTCCAAATTTCCCAATATTATTGGATAGTGTTTTCAGCTCATAATCTGCAAAATCTAATTCAAAAAAACAAATCGTATCATTTAGAGGATTAAATCTGCCCAGTGGGAGACTGCCCTTCATTTCAACAGTAGAATTCAGAGATGTGCACAAACAAAAAAATGTATTCAAAACTACGATTACTATTCTAAGGGCACAATACAATTTCTACCATTATCTGCAATACTATAGTTATTATATGTCAGTATGCATATATATTAAAAGTTGACTCTTATTTTGAATAGAGATTTGATCTTTATTTTAAACTAAAATATGTTATGTTACGTCAGGAAGGTAGGCTATGCTATTCACACATATCATGTCTAAATCATACAGATAATAAACATGAACATGCTCCCACAGGTAAAACTCGTCAATTCAGTACAACATTTTTTCCGTTTTTAGAACTCCACGTGCCAACACAAATTTCTCACCACACAAAACATGCACTAATTAAAGAGGAAAATGGGAACAACTCTGACCTCAATTACTGCATACATTGCACAGAACAAAGCATTGTAGTGGAACGTAGCCAATTAAGTCCAGAGGCTTAAGTTATTTTTTAAATATAAGTTTTATTTAATAAAATTATTTTTTAAAGGTTAGTGTTCTCTGGTTAAGTATCTGAGAGTCAGGAGTTTTGGAGGCCCTGAACTAACAGTTTTTTTGAGTACACCACTTCATAATTCATGCAGAAATAATGCAGTACAAGGAACTGGACATAGTTTTGTTATTCCCCCTGTATTTTCCCTCTAAAAGTGTAACATATAAAAATTCAGTAAGAAGAGCCATCAGTCAAGTTCATATGACTCAAGTTCATATGAATTCTACACTAAGTAACTGGAGTTCTGGGTAATTTACTGTACAACCAGAGTGTCCTAACATAGTTTTCTTATAGCTGTATCACATTCACATTGTGAAGAACTTTGATTTTATTAATTCATGTATTACCTCAGCATACAGCTTTTTTTTTTATGTGCTGTATAGATTTTCTCAGAAGGAATCTATACCATATGAAGACAATGTAAGGACAAGGTGCAAATTTGCCACCAATAATTAACTCCACTACTACAAACGTCATTTATTTCTAAGCATCTGTAATCTTTACTTCTTGCATCCTACGCTTTTACAAGATTCAGCTAATACAGAGACATACAGTTCTTCTAAATTTTAAGATTACTTCAGCAGCTGATGATGAGGATTCTTTTTATGGGAAAATCTTACCCAACAAATTCATCATGTTTTCTGATGAATAAATCACTATCAGCCAATTAACTTGGCACCTGATCATGAAAGCACAGTTCAGACAAAAGGAACGAAGGGTTGAAAAACAAACCTAATTAAGCTATAAAAAGATATCAGGGCATGATTTACATTTGCTGCGTTGATGTAGCTGAAGTACTCAATTTGGAGTGGCTTGCAATATTTCTGTACCTGAAACCTATTAGTACTTAAGTTCACTACATCATTTGAAATAAAGTAATTTTAAGTGGTTTTGTGCAGTCATAAAATATACACTTCAACAAAGACTTTTAACAATAAAAAATTTGTGTCAAACTCTATATTTAGACAAAGATTATATTCTTGAATTAAAGTCCATGTTTGACTTCAACACAGGGGAAAAAAAATCCTCATGTATTAATGAACTGGTTTTAGCATTTTTTTTTTCTCCAAGCCTAAGGAAGCTATTCAACCATATTATTCTAGGTACTAAACTTGGACCAAACTCAGAAAAATGAACATTTTAAATCTTAGTTCTCTTTTTGCCAATAAAGGAAGCAGAATGGTTTTCAGGAGAAAATCTGGAGTACAAGCATAAGGCATTCTAGAATAGGTATTACGGACATCCCTGACAAATAAATCGGAAGTAGACAGTTCTTGAACTACATCTTCAAGCAAAAAGGCTGCTCTGCTAAGCTGACATTTTTGGATCAAGTAACAGAGGCACAAAATGCATTAGGAGACAGAGACAGGAAAACCAGTGCATTTTAGTGTCCAAGTTAGGTATTTCTAAGATAATTTCAAGAAGTAATGCTGTTACAAAATCCCAACAATCAATTCTCAACTACCTAATTAATAGACAGATATAGCATAAACACAAACTAAATACATTTTTTATAGAAAGCCATACGCAGTTAAAATTCACCCTGAAAGAGAGTACTGAGTGGTAAAACAAGCGTGGAGGGCTGTACTTTAAAGCACAGCATAATTAAATGCACAAGTCCAAGATAAACTCTTGCCTATGAATGAATGTTAACTACATAATTTAGAACAGCTGGGGTGTAGAGAGTTCAGAGCCTATTCGCTCAGTGTCTCCATAGGGGAAATTCAACATTGCAGTTCAGGAATAAAAACTGACACAACTGTTCTTGAACCAATGAATTTGAATCACGGTGAAGAAATTTTAGTAGAAGAGACTACACATCTTCTAAATAAGAATTATGCATTGAAAATAGGTGAGGTATTTATATCTAATTTTCTCTGGATTCTTTGTCAGCTAAGCAGCATTACACTTTAGAACCAGCAACAAATCTCTCTCTGTAAATCTGATCAGGTGATATCACTTAGTTTGAGAACAGCAATGGAGCAATGGCACAGCAAACAGAAGAATAAAAATACTGCTGTATTTTAAATGATGCATATGCATCATTGGGTAACCCAATCTTTGGTGGGTTTTGTTTGTTTGTTTGTTTTTTCCCAGCCTACGTTTGTTCAGCACCATCTTGGATTGAAGGGTGGAATATCATTAGAAGCATCATTACTGCTACCTGCTCCCGCTTCAGGCCCCTATTTTAAGAAACAACTTTGCACTTTTCTCATCCTGGACATGCTGCATATGAGCTCATTTTAACATTACGGAAATATGCACAATCTTTAGCTATGCATTCCTTTCTCCCAGGAATGTGACATAAACAATGACATGCAGAGAAGCTACAGAAGCTAGCAGAGGTTGGCTTTACACCATCAAAACATCCACTTAAACAGAGTGAGTCTCCTGTGACTAGCTAAGCAGATTTTAGGACTGCTTCAGACTGATGGTGCAGTGTAACTCAGCTGCAATGCAGGAAAAAAAGGCTATTTACACACTGGATTGCAGAGCAAAGTGTAAATGAGGAGGTTTTACACTGAAGAACAGCAAGACCATAGGCATACTCATGACTGTAAATCTTTAATAAATACTACCATACTATGTGATAGATCAAGTTACATTTAAAAACACAGACTTTTAAAGACATTAAAGGATCATAAATAATTTTGGTCACAGATTCTAGCAACGCTGTCTCAAGAAAAAGCTGTTAACTCTTCCTATAGGCAGAAAGTTGATGTTTATCGGTACCCTGCAAACATCCTACCTGTGAGAAAGCTGGCAAGGCTATCACATTAATTCCTGTATTGGTATTTGGTTCTTGGAGCTCTGGTATTTGTAAAAGCACGGTTCCAACTGGTTGTGACAGAAGTGCAGTGTTACATCCATTTATTGGCTCTTTCTTGCTATCTCCGTAATTCTCTCCTTGCTGAATGGTGTATATTTGCTCTACTTGTTCTCGGAGATCAGGCGGCAGAGCTTCTAGCACAGACTTATCTAGCTGCAAATATAAAAAGGCTTTTAGATTTTTCCAACGAATAGATAACAGAATTAATTTTACTCAAAAATTAGTTCTACAGTTCTTGAATTTTAGGAAAAAATACTCATTTTTATCTGTGTCTGCAAACATGAACCTGACAGTTACACTCTGCAGCAGCAAAATGTAAAAATATCATTTAAGACTAGGCAGTTCAGTAAATACGAATGCTCAGTTCTACCTTTTCACAATGTTCAGCGTTCTCATCACACATCATATAATTAGGTTTTTCTCTACAACTACCTAGTGATAAGGAAATCCAAATTCTGAGTTCAAATTATATGGGCAACACGTTGATATGAATCCTAAATTGGTGTCTGGTAGAAAGCAGTAAGCAATTAATTTCTTTCTTGCAATTAATTTATTTCTTTATATAGTCCTAGGATACATGTTACTAATTTACTGTAATGGTATCACGTATGTTTGCATATTGTCAGACTTGTCATAGATTTTGACAATGAAATAAGCTTTAGATGCAAATTTTTGCTTGCTGTAATTGGTGCTTACCATCAGTTACTGACTTGAAACAACTGAAATGACCCCTCAGTACCTAGAAATTGCTGTATATGACAACAGCTGCACAAGTGGCAGAATGAACGTAACTGACAAGCAGATTTACTGCATCATTTTTCTCACAAGTAAAATTTGAGTAAAACTGTGTAGAAAATGCCAATGTTTGCCTGTAAGTTCTGCTAAATAAGACTCCATAGCAGCGTTAGAAAACTTCACCTTTTACCTTTACGAAGACAATCTGGAGTTTATAACCAGATTCTGGATTTACAGAGAACTATAAATTATCTGGGAAAAGATACTGGGCTTATGATAACTGAGAGGTTTTGATGAAAGCTGTCTGTATTATTAATGTCTACATTCTGTTTGTGTTCCCTCATTCTGAATTTGCTACATATATGCCCATAAACATTTTCTGGAAATGCCGGGTGTAAAATATCTTGCTGCTGTTTTCCTAGCACACAGCACACAAACAGCAGTATGGGACTAACTCTCGTCACTCCTTCCCTGTACTGAATTCTGTATTATGTTTCATATTATAATACATGCTTATAAAGCAGAAGGAAAGATAAGCATATTGTAGCATAAGGACACCAAAGTTTTAGGAACTCTACTACACAGCTAGTGCATTTTTCACTTGTTCGTACATATTCCTCCTGCAGGAGAATATGAGTATACGGAGCTTCACATTGTTCAGTCAAGTTGCTTTTAGATCCTAGCTTGGGTATTGCATTATGGAAAAAACCAGATTTCTGCCAAAAGCATAACTGACTCGTAAAAATGTACAAATATTTGGTAAAGCTGTTAACAGAACATCAATAAATGCTTTTACAGATTTAAATTTCAGAAATAAAAATTACAGATTTTTACAGACAAGCATGTAAATCTGCTTATATCTAAGATATCTACAGAATTCAGTGCACCTTGCTCACAGCACACCCTTATAACTGATGTCTGCTTGAGTAACATGTGGGGTGGTAATAAGGAGGCTCTTCCTTTGTTAAAACGTATCAAAAACCCACCCAAACCCCAGAGGGATATTTTACTTAAAGATTGTCCTCCTCTCATCTAAAAGGTGATATTTTGTACAAATGTTAAGTATGCATCTTAGCTTCAATATTATTTGAAGAAAATTTGAAAAAACCCAGGAAGATGAATAATTAAATCTAAACACAAGTTTGACATTCTTTTAGAAAGAAACTTAGAGCACAGCCATTGTAAAAGTATGAGGTAGTGTAAGACTAGCTGCTGTTTAGTTTCTTTTCACTGACTGAAGCTTGAAGACAGATTCATAGTGCAATTTAAAGACTGCTATAGAACACATGACTTGAAGAAATCATGTAGAGAAGACTACCTGATTATCGTTTCTTGGCATCTGTGGCAAAGAATATCGCTGTCATGAAGAGGGATGGAAAACATTTAGTTCTGTCTTCATGAAAATTACACAAAGTACTTGTCAAAATTCTTCTTGAGCTACTCATCAGTGATTAAGCTAATCAGAAATAGTTTTTAAGAGCCAACATAAGAAAAGGAAATTTACAGATCTGCATCGTATCATAATCATATAAACACTGAGCATTAACTATAGAATATGTCTAATTTCTCTGATGGAAGTTTTCCTAAAGTTTTTTTCAGGAAGAAAGACAAAGGCAAAGGAGAAATGCTACTACTCCAGAAAACCTGGTTTTTTTCCCCCCAATGTCTAGAGTTGTGTATTTTGCTACAAGACAAATTAAGGTCTGGGCTTTGGTTCTGAAAGGTGGAAGGTAATGTTTTTTAATACCTCATCCTCTCCATTTTTTCCATTCCTGTTTCATTCCAATCCTTTGGCAGGTGATAGCAAGGGAAAAAGATACTAGAAAATTAAATTTCTTTCCTTCGAAAAAATGAAAACTTTTTTGAATCAGTCTACAAATGACAGCTCTGTAAAACTCCTTTTTTATTAAGGCCAAATAGTTCTGCATCAGTAACAACTTCTTACTGTGCATCGTACTCTACTAGAGCTCTTTTTCTTCAAAAAAGTGTAATATAACTTTTCTTTCTCCATCCAAGTAAGACAAACAATCCCAAGTTATTACAATATATTGCAGATGTTTTATATTCTCAGATTTTACCTGGGAAGCAGATGGAACTTCAATACTCAAATTAAGCCTGGATTTTACACTGATAGGAGAATGTACACCATTCCATTTGACAGCAGACTCGGTGTTGTTAACATTAGAATTGAGACCAGATGCGAGATGGGTACCACGAGATGGAAGAAAAGTGCAAGTTCTTGAATCAGAAGATATTTCAAGGTCCATAGCAGCGACAAATACTATACATATGAAAACAAAATACAGAATGATCATCTAATAGTTAAAAATACTTTGAAGAGTCAAGATACAGTGAAGCAAATTTCCAGTTTTCTTTGCTGTTTTATACAATATCGTGCTTAATTATAACACTTTATATTTTAAAGTACCCTTTATTACTATCAACTTTTAAAAATGATTGGAATAATCCTATACAAAGTTTTATTTCTAGCATTTTCATTTGCAACAGCCAAATCTGCCCTCAAGAGTTTATGTTAAATAATTTGTACTCCTATAATATCAAGTAAGTATTCCAAAAGGTTATCTTTGTTGGAGCCTTTTAGAACTCATCATTATCACACATCCAAAGTACAAAGCTTACCGACCTTCCTTATGTTCTTCTTCTGAGCACTTTTTTGCTTTCTGAACATGAAGAAGATCAATAACTGAATGTGATCCACCAGGTAAGTGTCCAGATTGTACTGTTGAGCAAGCTGAAGTGGTTTTACTGATGGGAACTAACTGCTGTACCTGAATTCCAACCTAAATCCAAAACATCAATACATTAATTTATGAAGGTTAAAAAAAAAATAAAAAAAAATCTGTAACTGTTTCATCATAGCATTGCCTTCTCTGAAAGTGGCTGCCTGTTGTGGGTGGGGAGAAAATGAGTAAAAGTATGTTGAAATACACTTAAATAGCCACCAAAAAATCCCAAACAAATTCCCAAATTATCCACTGCAATCCAACAACTAAGAAATTACAAAGATAATACCATCTTAACTTCTTTGATGTAGAAAAGTGCTGTCAACAGTATCGTGAAACAATCCATTTGTTATGAAATTTCTTAGACACTAACAAATATAGGAGTATTGACCAGGAAGCAATTAGTATTAAATATGGCTACCCGTACAAGAAAGGAATGTTTTTCCTGAGGAGAATCTATACTAAAACTATCACTTCAGTCTATAAATGAGAAAATAATAACTTTTCACTTCTAGACACAGCTCTCACAAAGTCTCAATGGATAAAAGTACTCTGGTGAAAGTAGAGTTTATCAGATGAGACGTTCCTCATTTTGAAAGATATCCTCACTTTTCATTAACTTTTAAACACCGAATAAACAGGGGTTCAAAAACTGTGTCCAACTAAGAATGCACTGGTACATCGTGCAAGTTTACTGCTAATCCTCCATAATTATTAAGAAAAACCCCAACACTTAAAAAAACCTGTATATGGGACTCATAAAGCATGAAGGACCTAGTGTATGTATTTTCACCAGGTCACCGTCTACAACTACACAGCAAGGGTTTTGTTAATAGTTTCTTAGTTGAAATTAATGGGATATTAAAACATCATTGTAAAAAATTTTTCTTTGCACTTTTATCTTTTTGCTTTGAAATATTTCTAGATTTGAATTGCAGAACTTATAAGAAGCCTTTGGAATATTACGTTTGCTGTGCTGTACAACAACTTTGCCCTGGGTTTTTTTGGCCTTTTAAGACAAGTATTTAAGTGTTATGTTACGTCTACGCGACAAGTGAGCGGATTCACCTGCCCAAGTGAGAACACAAACAGCTAAGGGTATCACTTTAGGGCCTCTTCTAGGTATTGTGAGAAAAAGGACACTTTAAAGTATGCCACATTTCATGTACAAGTGAAGCTTAAGGGGACTTGCCCCACTATAAACACAGACATTGGATGTGTCTAAAGTTAGTTGAAAGGAGGGACCTCGGATATATCTGCACTTCATTTTTTAATCTAGAACTGAACGGCCCCTCCAGAACTGAACAGAGCCACCTGGTTAGAAGCAGTACCTTGTTTTGCAAAACAACATGTGCAAAACCCAGGGAATACTAACTTTAAAGAAGAATCCTCTCAAACAAGGGCTAAAGAAAACAAGTGAAACAACAATGTAGGAAGTCCGGGGAGACAGCAAAGGAAGGAGACAGACAAAAAACTAGAAAGAGACAGGGAGTGGATGATAAATATTTCCTCAACTCCAAGAAGAAACCTAAGACACAAAGCTGGCTTTGCAAGGAAATGTTGTGAATCAAACCTCTAGTTACACATCTAGATGACCAATAAACACAGGTTTGTTTTACAAACCTCTGTGCTCGGTTGCAACAAATGGCTGATGCCAAAATAGTCTTATCATGGATTAACACTGCTATGACAAAACCATTGAGATGAGCAAGAGTGTTCTAAAGTAAATCATTACTTAAAAGAGCCAGCAATTCACCTTTAAATGAAGGCTAAACCAGGGGCTGCTAACTATTCTGGCTCTAAGACTTACAGTCTAAGGCAAAAACTCCTCTGAACTGTATCTTCAATTGGGACTACAAGCAATATTTGTATTAGTTACTTAATTAATAACTGTGCAAAAGTTTACAGAAAATGCGAAGACAAAATAAAATTTACATGTGCAAACAGAACTGCAGAAGACAGTCTAACTTTGTTACCTCAGGCTGTTTTAAGCTGTGGATTAATCCAGACCACAATAAGATTTTCGTTTTTTTTTTCATTTGTGGCTTTGTAACCATGTTTTTCAAAGGTAAACATACAAAACATAGTATGATTGCATAGCCTAATTTACATAAGCTTTGTATTAGCACACTTTTCTCAAAAGTTTGGTTATTGTCTACGCTGGAGAACTGAAAATTTGTGGAAGAACACAAAGACGACTGATAAAGAGAAAAAATTTCAGCGTTCCCATTAACTCACCCCTCGCATATCTGATATGTTCAGTTTCATTGTGTGAAACATGTTAAGAGTTTCTTTCCCAATTACTTTTGCGCTGTCTGTTGCATGGTCTAGAGTCACAGTCCTAACAAAGAATAAAAAAGTATGGTTAAAAGGGAAACTCTTTCACAAATCCTAAAGACAACAATAATTCAGTATTTATTCCAAAGAGGACCTCAAAGAAAGACAGATCATAAATTTCTTGGCATACAGAAACTGTTCTATGGTTTCTTTTTAAAGGGAACTAGAACCAAGCTTGTTCTACAGAAAAAACCCAGATTACTTACTAATTGAACATTCTCAGTGTGTAGTCCACACATTAATTTGCTAAATACAGTATACATGCTCTCTACTGAAGCAACACACAATTGTTTCTCTTCACAATACTCATGCACTATCTTTCACTCACGCTTGATTCATAAAGAGTTTGCTCAGTATTATTTCAGGTGTCAATTGTCTATATCAAGAGTTTCAGAAGGAGCTCTAAGGGAGAAGCAGACATAGGCATATGCATGTGGATTACAAATAACTTGGCTTAATGGTAAGTAACTAACTTTAAACAGCATTCCAAGTACACAACTTACTGCAACAACCCTCTCACAAAATTACCTGGTTATGAGTTTTACAAATTGCCACCTGAGAGCTTGGCAGGGCACTAATAGTGCTTGGTAGATCTGGATTCTCCAATTGTACATTTGAGACAGATAAGGATGAAATTTCAGGTGGCTAATCAAATGTATATGTATGATGTAAAGTCTTTTCATGAAGGTAACTGATGCCTTTTTAACTCTAATGGACAAAAGGAAGTTAGACCTTGGTGTTCTGACAGGGTGACATCCTGACAACTTACTAAACACTTTGTTGGTGTCTCCTTAAATTTTACTCTACTTCTGAATCTGTCAGAAACCAACATGGGCAGCCAAGTGATCTCCAGAGAAGTCTGATTCCGTCAATATGGAAAGTAAAAACCTTCCTGCTGTGAATGATATGAAAACCTCCCTGAGCCTTACAGGTTAACATTTTTAAGAGAAAGGAGATGAGTATCGCCATTAAATGCAACTATGCAAAATACCAGGGAGAAATGTAGGATGGGTCTAAAGGTACACACCATTTCAGAAAAATATTTTACAAATGTCTATGCTGTACTATAAGGCCTTGATATCAATGATGCAGTAAAAATACCATTAATATCTCAGAAGCTGAATTTGATTTTAAGCATGTCCATAAGTTTGAATCCTTTGTAGCACTACAATTATCATTCTAGGGAATCTCAACCTGTAGGATGAGAAAGCATAGCAAGTCATTCACCTGTGAGCTGAGGGGGCAAGAAATGGGTCAAGAGCTACAGCCTCAGAAAAAATCTTAAATTGAAGACAGACAGAAACTGGTCGCTTTAGCTCCAGTAAATAACCCCAAACTGTTGTAACTAGGCCGTACATAGGACAAGCACACTTGAGGGAACACCGTCCTGAGATTCTAATCCATTTGCCTGGATGCAACCTCCAGAGTCTACCCTGTTGCTGCTAAAAAGCCTTTCACTAGACTGAACAGAAATGCTCTAAAGAAAACAGTAATCCAGCACCTTTATAATCAAATATCCTAATTTGGATCGACTGGGGTTGCCAAGTTCATTACTAAAGCCCGAAGTGGAAACAGAGACACTGCCAAATGAGATTCTGGTATCAGAGCTGCTTCAGCTATATGCGAACAGCATCTTTGAGCGCCCCTTTATCTTACCTGAAGACTTTACGAATTAGGGAAATTTCAGGGCACATGTACATTAGCATACCTGACCACAGAAATGAGGTCCAAAGCACTGACGTGTTCATGAGAAAGCAGTCTGGCACTACCTGCCAATAAAGCAGGAATAAAGCTCTACCTCGACACACTCTCAATCTTAAAAGTATGTTCCTATGCTGTTAAATCTTCAGCTCAAAGAATTCAGGCTAGCCAGAAGACAAAAGCATAGACTGATGGATTTTCTTCTTGATATACCAACCCCAAAAGGCGATGAGCTTCTGATAGTGAAAGGTGAACATTGTAGTTTCAGTTTTTAACACAGGTGAATTGTATGTCACAAGGTCGTAAGTATGAGACAGACCCTATGCATGCAAGTCCTATTGTTGAACTCTAACCCACTGAGAGAACACTCTCACCTCTTCAGTTATCAGCTACCCTGAGCAAATGACCCTTCAGCTCAGGAAGCATTCATCTGTAACAACTTGAGATGCAGGGCAAAGTAGAAAGGACCGAGCTTCAAAGATGCCAAATGCACCCTCACACAAATGCCAGGATCATACCGTTACAATTGCTTTGACACAGAAGTGTCTGCCTGTAGAATAAACTTGTACTTACAAGGTTCTCAGACAATCTTGTATGAAACAGCATATAACTACATGATGCTCTATGCCTAGATTTCATTCTTGTGCTTTCAGTATGTGAGCATATAAATAAATTTGAGATAAAAAAAAATCTGTAGTCAACATCATCCAGTTGAACAATAGGAAAGAAAGAAGAACTAGAAATAAATAACGGGTCAGGGTAACAGGACTGCTCGTGGAAGCTAAAGGTCCATCCCACTCCTTTGACAGTGACCTATCAACCGCCCACCCAGGCAGAGTCGTTGGCTTATCCCATTTCACCAGGGGATGGATAGCCACCACAGGTAGCATCTCAATGACATCAGCAGTGCTGCAGTGAGACCCAGCAGAGAGAGACTTCATTATGTTGATCATGATCCACAAGAAAAACAAAGGCACTTCTGATGAGGAACTCACGACCATATCAAGAAACGTAACTGTGATGGTCAAGAGACGAGAACAAGTTGCCTCCTTGAACAGCTGAAACATGAGGCACAGTCTCTGACCTTGAGATTTTGAGATTCAGATTTCTTAGCTCCATTTCGGATCTTCATTGTCTTTTCTCTTCTAGGACCAAAAAAAAAATCTCTGCAGACTTACTGGTGAAAGAACAGGAAAGACAGACTTGACACAAAGAAACTTAGTCTACACTAAGAGAGACAACTGCAGTCCAAGGTGTCTCATGCCAGCTCCAATCTTCAGAATCCTAAGTGGTCTCTCAGTCTTCTGTAACAAGTGATTCTGCAACTACTGCCCCAGTCCCCATGTGCTCTAGACTTGAAGGAGAATGGTACTGATCAGACATCCTTCTTGACAAGTACAATTTTCTTTGACAACTGACTCCAACTGTCACCATCAACATGGGATCAACAGCCTATCAAGTAACAGAAGAAAATCTGCCAAGCAAAAAGGAGGCACACAGCACTACACAGCTCAGGGAGAGGAAAAAGTCTGCAGCAGCAGCAGCAGATTTCAACTCAGTTGGTCCCTGAAAGACATGAAAATGCTGCCGCATGTGTGTCATAGTGCAGGACATAAAAATGTCTTCCACGATTACTGCAAAGTGAAAACCAGCTCCAATATTAAGCAAGCTGGAGAAATGTACACCAACAATGTACACGTACGTACCTATCTAATATTGTTTGAAAACAAACCCTATAAAAGATCAAACACCTTTATTAGCTAGTATTTTGTGAGACTTACCGAATTAAGGACAACCTTAAGCTATAGATCAGGAAAGCCAAAAAGGAAGAAGAGGAAAAAAATGTACATCCCTACCAAGAGAAATGGACAGTCACAATAATTCACTGAAAAATATTTTACTAAATCACTTTAGTTTTTAAGTAGCATCCACAGTAACTCAAAAGTATATTTTCTCAAGAAAGCAACTTCAAACCACAAAGAATGCACTTGTGGAGTCAGACTCTTTTCCCATTCCTACTTCCTCTGAAAACCAAGAATTTTTTCTTCAGTGCCCAAAAACTTTTCAACTTCTGATATATTTTCTTTTTTCCCCATTTTTCTCTTTGAAGAAACTCAAAGGCAAAAGTAAACTGCTAAAATTGTTCTCTCTCTCTGATTTGGACACCTTAGTCTCCTTCCTTCTTTCTCCTTGCAACATGCCGTGTTTTTTATCATTGGAGGATTTACATTCCACGTTGATGACCAAAAGACCACATACATACAACCGAAACGCAGAGGACTTTTGATAATAATACTCTACTTCTGTTTTTGGTGCAGGTTTGATATGTAGACAAAGAGGTACTAAACACTTTAAAATTTCTGTTGTGTCTTCCTGTAAGTTTTGGTGCTCAACATCCTGCAAAAGTGTGTTCCTGCCTACTACTGACCAGTCTCTATTCCATGCGTAGTTACCTGGCAATATTATCACAGATTCCATGACCTCCGTACTTTGCAGGCTCCACTGGTGCCCCAGCCTTTCTGACCATAATTTTAAGTGTTAATCGTCTGCCCTTCATACCAGCAGCTTCAAGTCTACGTTGGATTTCTTCTGAGAGGCTCAGAAGGAAAGCTTCTGCTTCCTTAGGCTGAAGGGGAAAAACAACACGTTTAGATAATTACTAGTTTTCAAATATCGAAGGTAAATCATTAACAGTTAATGTAATCCAGATTTTGTAAACTGAAAAGCGGAAGCTGACTCACAGGCAATTGTCTTATTTAACTTCAAGTGTTTTGTTTACATTGTAGGCTGCTGAAGTTAAGTGAGATGGCAGACTCCTACCCTAATGCTGAAATAAGTAGGAAATATTAAGCTCTTTTGGCATTAAGTCTTAAAAAAAAGTATTTAGAAACCCCAACACAGAATTGCAAGTCTAACTTGAAGCACACATCTAGAAGATGAAGAGTGTAGGGCTTATAAGGGAAGTCTTTTTCACCATGAGTAAAGTCAAGCAGTGGAACAAGCTGCCCAGAGAATTTGTGCAGTCTTTGTTCTTGGAGGTTTCCAACACCAGACTGGGTAAAGTCCTGAGCAACTGGTCTGATCTCATAGCTTCCCCTACTTTGAGCAAAAGGCCGGACTACGCAACACCATGTGGTCTCTCCCAACCTGATTTTTCTATGATTTCTACAAACACTTAAGTTGTCAACAAAGAGCTGAGTTAATTTTTTAATGTGATTTTGTCAACACTCTACCCCTACAATACTTGTAATAAGTCTAATAAAAACGTTATACTGGAGCAGCTGGTGATGGTTTCAGACACTGGGATCTTTCAATAATCAGCATTTAAATGAAAGAGAATGCTAGGTGCTGACAAACCTACTGCAGTTCTCTTTTTCTGTACCAGGCTTGTATAGCAAATGCAAAATAGCCAGCTAATTTTGTGCAAGCTTCTTTTCAGTCCAATACTTTTGCAGTCTCTCCTCCCATTTTATCATTTGGTCTCCTACTTCTTCATTTTCCTCATTTCTATTTGGTGGCTAAGAGGGTGCTCTAACAGATCAAGTGCAAGTGAAAACAATCAGAACATGAGAAGATTCTTCCACAGCTGAAAGAAGACCCTGCAGAAAAGAAAGAAAGTTTGAATTTACCTGTGTAAACCTTATTCCATAGTTGATTTCCGCTGAAACAGATTTTCTTTCTTTTTCTGTACGAACAGGTCGATCATCCAAACCACGACAAAATCTGTAGAGCATTTGTCCTGTTTTTGGACCAAATTCTTTTTGCAGTTTTGACATTGAGGCACATTGTAGATCTCCACAGGTTTTAATTCCCAAAGAAGCCAGCTTAGATTCCATCGTCCTGCCAACTCCTAACAACAAAGCAATTTGTTCTGTTAACTCTACACAACTCGGAGCCAGTCACATTTTGAACAAATGCAATTTGTCTTTTTAAACCTACACTAGGTCATATCAAATTAATAAATAAACCAACACCATAAAAAATAAATTCCACTCAATGAAATATGGTTCAAATGGTAACTTTTGCTGTCTTGACCTGTATTTCTTTAACCTGTATTATATACTTAGTTTAAGATGTCATAATGCAGCGTGTTTCTTTATTTCTGGTTAAAATGTGAATGGCTCCTGCTTGCAAATCTTCTTGACGAGGTACTGCCTGCTACAGAGTATATAGCTCTGAACACCACAACACTCAGTCCAAACATGTACTATGTTTTGCCATCAGATACAAGTGATTTCATCTAAAAGAAAACCAACAAATATTTTGACTACTGTTCCACTGCTTCCTAGGTAGAAAAATAATATTTCAAGTAGAAGTGATAGCATACCTATATCACTTGTGCTTCGAATTACCAAGCACTGGAAATTGTAGGTATCCATGGCAACAGCACATACATAAGTGTGATAAACTTAAGTGAATTTCTGGCTTTTGGAGAGGTGGCCTGTTACTTCCGAAAAATATTAGTCCTATGAGTTTACACTACACTGAACTCAGCGAAAGTCAGAAATCTTAGGTAATCAGCTTTTATCTTTCATAATCTGTTTCTTCGTCTAGATAGTATTATTGACACAAACACTAACAAATCTTTACTATGAACATGCAAGTAAAATCTGAAAACTTTAAAATACTCAAGTCAAAGCATAGTACTGTATGAATAATTTTCTGGACGAAAAATATCTCTCATAAGTTATGCCAAAGAGAAATGGTGCTGTGCTGTAACATGATGCTTGGCCATGGACGGGGATACTTAAAGACAATTTCCGGTAAACCTGCACCTGTCTATATACACTATTCCTACCACTTTTCCATTTCAATGTCTATTGCTTTCTATTTTTTGTTTCCCCCCTCCTTAAACAGAGAAACATACTATTTTGAACATTTAATACTAAATATGTGTGTACACATGCAGGCTGAGCTCAGCTGATCACTAACACACAAAGCATAAATGAATGCTCACCCTGCACTTTTTGCACTATGTCTGTGTCACGCAGTAATACTGAAGTATTGAGTAACAATACAATATAGAGTTACATGCCAGAAAACTCTAGCTTACAACTCTTAAGTATTTTTCTGGAAGAATAAAGAAAATATAATAAACCCTGTTTTCATACAGGTGTATTCCATATGTCCTTACTATCACTTTCCCATCACAGTAATTCCAGTTCTCATCTCTCTGCAAATTCTGCTAGACCTTGAAGAACCTCCCTGAAACCTGTGGACCAGAAATGCTTCTTGCCTCCCATCCACCTTTCTCTTAGGTCTTCTCTCTGTCCACAGGCATCCCATTCAATCATTCCAGTTCTCCCTTACTGAAATACTCGTCTCTCTCCTACCTGACCAAGGAATGCAGTGCAAAAAACATGTACTGTGGCCATACATATTACGACTGGGCACTTCTGCCTTAACGTACAACAGCTGAATTTTGCCTGCCTGTCCCTCAAAGGATGTATTCATTTGGATCATTCTCCTCTGCCAAGTTGTCATATTTCACAAAACCCATGGAAACATTATGTCATCAGAATCTCTCTCTCGGTAAGATTTGGCTGAAACTGCTGAACAGTTCAGAAAATTACACTTGAAAATTATAAATCATTATAATTGTCACAATAATTCCCTCAGACAACTAGGCAAAAAAGTCAGAATTTGACAAACCTGTTGTTGTTCTTTAAAAGAATCAGCACGTTCTGTCAGAGTTTGCAGTATACCATTAATTAAAGATCCTTACACAAAAAAATAGTTCTAAGCCAAACCCTGCCTCTCTGTTAAGTACATGATGTTACTCATTTTACTACATCCATTATGATACAGCAAGCTAGCATTCACTTGAAACGACTCATCTAAATAATTTTACTAAAGAATATAAGGCTACATAATGTACTAAACTGAGCTTTTTCCACAGATCACACGGTGTGAATCTGTAAAATTCTTTACTAAAAAAGATGCTCCCCAAAGATACAAAAAGGTCACAGAAATTCTTTTCAGAAATTTTCAGAAATCGGTGCATCTTCTTTTTTCGGATCATAACCGTATACTAGTATCTAATCTTGCTTGATCCAGAACACAGATTTGTAGCTGAAACTTTCAGTATCACGAGCAAAATGTCTTCTAAAAGCAAGCAGTACCTGGAAGACTGGTAACAAGTTGCCCTCTGATAAAATCATCCACTTCTTCAGGTTTTAAGTGATACTGTCCATCTGGTTTTGCTTTACGAGTTGCCATTCTGGCCAGCAGAATATTGGAACCTGTAAAAACAGAAAATTAAAGTATGTCTGTGGTAACTTCTGTCTTCTCAAGTAGAATGCTGCGGTTAAGAGTCAAGGAAAAAACGCAGACAGTACAGTCAAATTCTTAACCTTTTACAGCAGTAGTGGCAACTGTAAGCACAACTATAGTTGTAACTAACCAAACAATAAAAAACAATCAAAGACAACCAACAAATAAGTGCAGAACACTTTACTAAGAACACTGAATTTGTCTCAGTTATGTTCTACACATGTAGAGGTGAAGACAAACAGTTAAGTGCAAATGGCTAAAAAATTCAGAAGTGCAGTATTTTAACACTACAGAGCTTCAAAAAAAATCCAGTGGTTGATGTGAATAACAGTTAGGTGACAATTCTATCAAGTGTATTATATGTGAAATACTGGAATTAAGCTAATACTTGGGCCTGAGTAGTCACTAAAAAAAATTCCGATGACTTTATTAAATTATTATATGCACTGATAAAGTGTGGTGGAACAAGACCTATTTCAGCACTTTTTCTTCCCTCTTCATAGGCTTACTCATGCCCAGACAATCAGATCTCTGAAATGATACCCAAACACATTAATTATTGCCACTCAAACACCTTGTTCCAAGATAAAGCAAACTAATAAAAGGTCAGAGAATTCACAATTCACAGCACTGCGTGTTACTACTGCTCTTCTTCTCCCACCTATGTTTTCATTCTTTTTGTCTGTTCTAAAATTTTAGCCAGTAAGAGCAGTAACAGAATTTTTACGTGTACTGTTTCTCCTGGGAGGTTAAATTGATGAAACAATTAATGACAGATTCCTCATGCAATTTCCTGTTTAACTTTGGGGATCCATGTTTTGCCCCTGGAGTACTGACAAGTTCTGATCCTCTTATCTATCAAACACACCAACATAGCCTGTAATACCATGAAATCTCAGTGATTTACCTTCTGCAATGTATTATTCCCCCAACGCTGAAGTAAAGTAGGAAAAAACTAATACCTCACTTAACAAATGCGAATCCAAGATACAAGATGTTTATAGATGAGTGTTTAATCTTTCACTGGCATTGTTTAAATCAGTTTAGTTTAGCCACTAAAATCTCTAGGATAAAAATTAAATTTATTCAACTGGCATAAGCACATCCTTCATTAATTTATCTCTAATCAGAGAACAGTGTTGAGAGATCTCAATAGTGTAATGGTATCTATTCAAATTTACATTTTATTATACTGGTACAACTTTCCCATTGGGCAACATATAAATCACACAAGATGTATGTTTCTGGCAGACCATATTTTTGAATTAAGGTCTCTACATTCGTGTAATAGGACAAGTACAATTGTTTCTTCTGATTTATTTACTTAACAATGAATTATGAGTGAAGAGACAAGTCCTTGTCATGTACCTACCATATGAATTTCTAGAAAGGATACAAAAATTATTTTCCAGTATCTCATACAAACTAATTATTAGAAAAAAAAAAAAGTTGCTCATAGGTATTTGCCTCTTTCAATCAGTAAGAGAACTATGATTTCAGATTAGAAAATAATGCTTTAAAACTAATTTCTCTTTTTCTACACAAAACCCAAACACACTAAACAAGCATATAGAAGGGATTATAAATATGTTTCAAGTCAAAACAAGACACAAACAGGAATCTAGGGAATTACAGTCTCTGTACTTTGATATCGTAAGAAATAAAGGAAAATTCTGCTTACAGTAATGGGTTTCAGCTTGTCTCACAAGTGGATTTCATACATTTATATACACAGTATATTTACTTAGGATACTCAACTCTAGTATTAATTAGGGACAAAAACAAAGGAGAAAGGAAGGGGCCAAGTGAAAAGAAATCAAGGAAGTCTTTTCAGATGTGTGATTTCATATAAAACACCTACTACAAATCACATAAATCTTTGATTTCAGTACCTTCTAATGATTATCCTAAATCATGCCACCCTGTAAACTCTTACTGCTATCTCCAATAAGGAACAGAATCCGGGCTCATTTTTCCATTTACTGGAAAAATACAGTAGCATTTCATAAAAACAAATGTAAGAATGTCCTAGATGGAATTTTAGCATACTGTTCAGATAACAGAGAAGTGATAGCAGTTTTATAAATTTTTGCTTAAAACTTTCCACTGATGAAGATTTTCTGGCATTTTTGTTTACACTAATTTAATGTAAATGGCAATACATTCCATGATGCACAAGCACTTAAGAGTTTTAGTACCTTACATAGTTTTGATACACCTAACAATAGCAGGCATGGCTTGTAAACAGAAGTGAAATAAGGTACTTACCCATCCCAACAGAAGCAGTGCATTTAGTTTGGGCTTTGATTTCAGTGCGGATAGCATTTGCGAGTTCATCAGGAGTCAGTCTGGTCTCTGTAAGGATTTCAGTGATATCTACTAGTGCTTCATCACAACTGACTGCTTCGATGTTATGAGTATAGCTATCAACACAAAGTAAAGGAGGTGAAACACCAGCAACAGCTCACCATCTGTTAAAACAAATATGTAGCAAATAAAGTCTTCCTTTTGTGGTGGCATTTCCCTGCTTATTTTGTATCACACATCACTTACATATTAAAAATACTAAACCAGCAAATTACAGTAACATTACTAATGTAGGACTAATTTCAACATGCATCATGATTTTAAAGGAACAGCTGGAGGAGGAGTTGAATACTTATTTTTCACTGACAATAACAAATTTCCAGTTGTGCTGAAGTGTATTTTAAACCAGAAAGTAGTTTCTAATAGACATTACTCGAATAACCCATTCTTCAGTTACTCAAAAAAAACCTCTTGGAAGAACCTCACTACTAAGCAGTGATCTGCTTCTCATAGTGTAATCAGTAAAAAATTTAACAATGACTCCTTTGGAAGTCAGATGTCGACTGTTTGCAGGATCTGGCTTCAAGAGAAGAGAATGCTCAGAAGCAGCACAGTGCTCAAAGTAACAAAAACGCTACAAAAGGAAGGTCTCGGATAGGAATGGCTTTATTGAAGCTGAAGAGTAACACGGAGATGAAAATACTAAAATTGAAGAACAGCATTCAGCAGTGGTAAATAAAATATGCTTGATAACCTTACCATGAAAGACCACGGAAATAAACAGCACACGTTACCTTGCTAATATTTCATATACTGTCCGTGCAACTTCTTTGTACGCATCAAAATCATACGAAACTGCTTGAAGATTTGGACACAACTTTTTTGCTTGGCCAAAAAACATTCCATTCTTTATGCCGACTTGTCTAAAATGAAATAATAAAAAACACCAAATAAACACAGTATCTACTTTTCCACAAATTAATATGGGGTATTTCCAAATGAAGTATTTGTCTTTTCTCACAAAAATGAATTATCAATAAAAAGGAATTTAGTCCAACTGCTAGCAATGTAATAGGTAAGAAAAATTTGAGCATTTGAATTAGCTGTATAATATTCAGGCATGCAGCATGGACAGCCTGCCTCTGGGAACATGCTTAAGGCAAAGAAAGAGTCTCCAGAAAGCACTGCTTTCTATCTTGTTTCAAATAAAAACCATACACTTACTACAGCGACTGAGGTCTTATATTCCACTCTGCATGCTTACAGAATTATGGTCCCGTAATAAATAAAGCCAATTTTTTTTTAAGATACAAATATAAGCCTGCCTATTCTTGCTTGCTTGAGAAAAGTTCCAATGAAGGAATAATTTCTGAAAATCATACTTCCAACACTGTGCTTATATTTATAACAAGTTGTTTCATATTGTGAATATATACAAGATAAATTATTGGGCATACTCAACATAATCTGTGCAAGAAATGGTTTTAAGTTTAGTAATCATATTTACTGTCTGATTTTAACTAAAACCTTCAGTAACAAGGTGTTCTTAATTCCATAGAAGTGGCATCCATAGGGAAGATCTTTTGTTAAATTCTAACAACTACAACTTTTGAAAACATAAACAAAAATTCCTCTCTAGATAAATTTAAAGAAACTGACTTAACAACTGCTATTTTTGGACATTTTATGCCTATCTGTATGAGATTTTCAAGCAACCTGATTGGTAACTTTTATCTACCTGGCTTCGTAACTACAAGAAGCTATTTCAGCCATGGACAGAACAGTGAGATCGAAGTCGGCTCCATTCACATGTGTGGAATCTGGATGCTCCCAGACCGATGAGTCCAGCTTATCAGGTACTCTAATTTCTGCTTGGAAAATAAGACAGATATTTGTTTTTATGTTATTTTTCTTTAGAGTTCAACAGAATGAATGTGAATAAAATTATGCATTGTATTTTATACAATTTCTATACTGCTACTTGTTGATGAAGAGGTTCTTAATACTATATTGATTCATATCATGATCCAGAAAAAAAACCAAACCACAGACACCCCCCACCCCCCCCCCCCGACATAGTAATCTCTCTCTACAGATCAGTCTGTACATATTACTGAGAAGAATATTAAGCTACAGAAAAACTCTGTTTCTATTTTCCCCTAAATTACTGGACAGCAGCTTCTTGGTGACTACATACACCATACTGTAAAATAAGACAGATCTCAGTTAGCTTTAATGACAATAAAAATGATCAAACACTTGAAGCTAACTGCTACAACCATATCCTGTAAACAAATGCAACACACACAAAAAATTTACCAAGCACATGGCTGAACAAGAAGACACTTAGCTACATTCCTTTTTATGAAAAGCACAACTACCACCAGAATACAGAAATTAAATTCAGAATACAAACCCACTTTTTATCGTACTTACAACCTCTGTCTTAACACTACTTTTCTAATAATCTAGATACCACAAAGTGATTTTTAAGAAGTGAAAAACCAGAATTCTGATTAGCTCAAATTAAAAAACACTGGCAAGAAACTTTTATTTCCTTTAACACTCTTATGGGGATATTAATCGACAAAACTTCTGCTGTTACTTCCAAGTAATTCTCTTACTAAGATACGTCAACTTCTTTCATGTATCACCATAAATTTATCTTGGATAAAAACTACAGAATTATAAAAACTGGAACCCCAGACTTAAAATGAGACAGACCTTCCCTAATTCTATAGAATTTTACTGCACGATCTTAGATAAATTTTAAAGAGTCCTCCAGGCCCACTGCATACTAGGTACTAGAACAGAATTCCATGACACTGAATGCTGCAATCAAGTAAAGCATTTTCTATTCCTTTCTATTTGGGTTTTCACAGTATGTAAACCTGGAAAGGTATGTGTCTATACTCTAAATATAAATCAGCCTGAAAAATGGCTCGATGCAAAAACTACTATGCCCTCCCAAACTCCCCATCAGAATAAAACCAAAAAGGTATCATAAAGACAAAAAGCTTCTATTTACTTAAAATTAAATCCAATACATATGTTATAGTTCTTTTTCATTACTGTAGGCTACTTAATACCATATACCCCTGTAATACAATAAACAGGGAGTATTCTTCAGTGCGCCACAATGCCTAATTATATTTCATGGTACTAACAACTTACACACTGACAATTTGACTGAAAGGAAACATGGTGCTACATGCACATATCAGACCAGAGAAAGTATTGTAGTGAGTGAGTGGAGACAGCAGGGATAGAGCCTGACTCATGCGAAAAACTGCTTTTGTTCAGAATTTCTGCTAAATTTGTGCACCTTTTTATGTCTTAAATATTTCAACGTACGATGAGCTCAGTAATTTACCTAAGATGTCTGCAACTGAAAATTAGAGCAAAATTCTGCCCCAAATAAAGATAAGAATGACAAGAACAATTTCTTTTAGTCCATGCCTTCCTGTGCCCTGGCCTGAGATGATGCTGTCATCTTGTCTATCTTCATTGGACTTGTCGACTTTTTCCACATCGCAGCAGAGCAGATCCCCCCATGAGCTGATGGAGTCACTTCATGTGAAATTCAGGGCAATGCAGAACACATTGTCCTCAATGGAAGGCAAGGTAGAGAACCTCTCATCAAAAGCTGGGAAACTAGACAGGCACATGGTGAATGTGGAGCAACGGATGGAGAAATCAGAGGCCAGGACCCAAGTCTGTGAAAAAGAAATCGCTGAGAATAAATCTGTGACTAGTATGATGGTTAAAATCTGCTGCTCTTTAGAATGAAAAAAGGGAGATACTAGGGTTGAGGGAAAGGAAGCCTAGAAAACATTCACATCTTGGGCATCCTGGCCATGGAAAAGAGACCCCAAACTATGAATCCTGATTAACATATGTTAATCTTCTATCTTTAGAACATGAATGTTAAAGATGGCATGTGTGTAGAAAAGTAATTTCTGCTACCCAGAAAGGCTACCTACAATTTGGAGATGTAGAGCGAGAAATGACAGCAAGTTTTTAAATTTAAAAGTTACACATTTGTGGATGAATTCAAACAAGAAAAAGAGAGTATTTCAAAAAAGATTCAAGATACTATTGACAGCAGATATTTGTCTAGCAATGCAGATCGAAGGCGTGACAGTACCACTAAAGAAGTAATTTGCAAAAAAAGAAGTAGCTGAAGTAACACAATTCAGTATTTGGTCAAAAGTGATTCATAAGGGGTTGATTTTGTTTATTTTTTTAATTATTTATTATCTGTTTGGGTTTTTTTAAAATTTTGAACGTTTTTTCTAGTAAGGAAGACCTGGAGAAGGCAAAATCAGAGAACAGCCTGGAAAGCATGAAGCATCAAAAAATGAAGTGGGTTCCACGTTGAAGCATTGATGTAAAAATATGCTCATGTTCAAAGCTGGTCCCAACTACCTTTTTATTTTATTTATATAACATGTCCCCAAACAGAAGTGTGTATGTTTAACAGCATAATTAAGCATTCTGTATTTTTGATATTTTAGAAAAAGTACTATTCTGTGTGATACAAGTGCCTACTGGACCATATTTACCTCTGACATGGCACAATTAAACACACGCTGTGAAATGTTTTACATAAACTTTCTAAGATACTGTGATGTTAGAAAAGCCTAACCTGCAATTCCATCCTTTCATCTAAGACCGTAACTAACTGTAATTTCTTTTCCCCAAAAGGAAGACAAGCCATGTACTTATGAGAATGCAAGCAGAAATAACAGGTTGTATTTTTTGTTGATAAAAACATTGTATATGGAGAAAAAAATTAAGAGACTAAAAAAAAAAATACTATGAACTGCAACTAATGAGATAGAGACTATAAAAAGAGTGTTAGGGAAAAATCCTTTCACCAAAACAATAGTTTGCACAATCAGACTAAGTATCAAGAAGGAAAGAGCTAGCTGCCTGCCTGCATGCAAGCCAGTGAGACTGGATGCTGAAGTTAAAGAAATGAATGTGTGGATATCCAAAAAAAGCCACTGCAGTAAGAAACTGAGTTTGTTATACAATAAGGCTGAAATCTGCTGTACCCTCAAGCTATAAATATAGTAGAAGAGATACTACTGAATTTGTGAATCACAAAGAACATGCTAGATATCAGCTAAACTTGTGTAATTTAACTGCCTCGCTCTCCAAACATCACTTGATTGTATGAAGTCCCACCCTTACCAAGTGTAAGGACCTAACAAAAGTAATGAAGTCACTGTATAAAACTGAACTAACAAAATTAGTTCATACACAAGCTATACTACAGAAAATCCAACTCCATAAAAGCCACAGCTATTCTTGTAACGCACTTATACATGGCATTGCAAACAACACAGCAGAAGCTAAGTCTGGAGCATCCTGAAATATCCTTAAGTTAAATGCCAGTGGGCTTCCCAAACATACATTCTGCCTCAGTTCTGAAGTGTTCTTAAACTACAGCAAAAAGACAAATAAAACTGCATCACTTCCTGTAATAACATTTCCAAATGTCTTTGAAAATTGGCAGAATTTATTAGAGGCTTGTTTGTTTGGTTTTTGAAGTACTAACATTTCAGAAATAGCCATGGAAGAACAACCTTTTTCTACCTCTTGCATCTCATTGAGCTGTAAACTTTACAACAACGGTACTTGATACCACAAGGTTGGTAAAAAGCGTATATGCAAGGGACAAAGGAGAAACTCAACTTCCAAACCTAAACTGAAATTAAACAGCAGCTGCCCCTTGTATACGCATTTTTTTACCAACCTTGTGGTAAAAACTAAGTTTCAAGCTGATTAAGCATACTTTTGGAGGAAAAAAGAGAAACAAGTTGCCAATGTTTAGCAATATACTTTCTCATATTAAATGCAGTTCAGACAGTATTACAATAATAAAATTTGCTAATAAAAGCAGGTTTTGTTTACATTAGTATACTACTACTTGAGAACGCAGAACGTAACAAATTTCTAAATTACTGCAGGCAAGCAAGGAATTCCCAAATTACGACAGATGCCCTGGTTTTGAGGAAACAAAGTACTGCAGAGACAGAACTCATGGAAGTTGCACAGAAGTTCCAGAAACCTAAAATGCTCTAAGGACCACCCAAATTAACTCACTGTACACAGGTATTGTACACATACAAATCAAAGGCCAACTTCGAACAATCAACCTCTCACTGACCATGTGCTTCATTTTACAGTAAAAAAATTCTAGTACCCTTTTAAAATTTATTTTGTACCTTCTTCTCTGTAATTGATATACTCAGAACAAAGTGATCCCAGACAATGTTTTTATTTCTTACTTTAAAAAAATTACTAAACATTGTATCTTATACTTCACCTCAATGAAAGTGAGTAAACCCTAAAATTACTCTAATAATTCACCTGTACTGAGCAAAGCTGGGTAACACAGTGGCATGTTATTAGTGAGGCCACAGAGCACCGTGTTGTCAAGATACTTTTCTGAAATTCCCCGTGTGAAAAAAACCAAATTTATCCACCGTGCCCTTTATTTATAATTTTAAGCCAAAAGTCTTCAATAACAAAAGTTAAAAACATACAGACAAACAAAAACCCAGACTTATCTGTACCTGCTTTGCCATTCAATAGCTTGTTCTGGTAATATTGCTGTTCAAGCTGAGGGTTTGCACCAGGGCGCAGTGGTGCCTTTCCTGCACCTCTGTTACTAGTAACAGCTACCGGTTTTCCTGTGGAGAAGAAATGTGTGTATTTTTAAGTCAACATCTATAATACCTTACGTTTTAATAATACCTCAACTAGGGTTAGATCATAAAGATGTCTGCTTTTTTTTTGGTGTAATTTCTTTCATGTTTACTCTTACAGCATTAAGGAGGAAATGGCTATGAAAGTGACTTTGCGTTGTGACTACGAATTTGTTGCCTTTATTGCAGTCGTGTATAAGTAAGAAAAGCTTTTAAAGAGTGAAAATACAGCCATACCAGTTTGTCTTTCATAACAAGTATAAATGGAAGCTGTGAAACTTCACCAATGCCCTAACGATGCATTAGTTTAAGACATAGTAAACACTGTACTGATTTTAAATACTTTATCATGTTTATTAGCTTAAGTAAACTAGAAGGGTATACACATACCAACATACTCAGTTCCACTTGTTTAATTAAAAGTGTACAAAATCAAATCTTCAGTAAACTTTCGACTTTTCAGTAATATCAACACCTCCATAATTTTCTACAGGGAACTAATTTATGCACTGAAAGTTCTGTCAGACTTCCATGGAGCAGAAAAAAATATTTGCAGAAAAGTCTTAGGTTCTTTATATTCCAGAAATGGAATTTGAAACTTGTCAGGAAATAAAGTTTCAAAGACCCAAAGACACCAGGAGTATCTTTGATACAGTTGCTCCTGCCTTTGGACAGAAAAGAGCAAAGGAACTGTATATCCAGCTTACTCTTCTTTCCCAAGGTCTCCCATAGCTTGGTGTCAGACGGTCACCACTGCAGCAAGTCTTCAGACTTGTGCCTCACCAGAGTTCAGTGTTTGCACATAACTAGTACCTCTATTTCTGAATGGCACACTTGTAAAAAAACCACCAAAACGTGCTAAGGAGCTCCACTATCTCTTTATACGCTCTAAGGATGATCACACAACTCAAGACTTCTAAATACCAACTGAATTGTTCATCCTCCAGGTCTTATAGTACACTTCATGAGTAAGAGCTTAGAAAATGGAAGGAGAGCAAATTTCCCTTCAAAAAGATGAATCAGGCAAAGATACAATTAATTCTCAGCCTTAACCTTTCCACTTTTCTAGTTAAACAAATCCCCTTACATTACTTCCGGAAAATTATTAAGATATCTCTCTTTTTTTTTTTTTTTTTTTTCTTTAAGCAAAGAGTGACCAAAACCCACTCTTGGTACAACTAGAATTTGATCTCTGATTTCTAATATGGTAGATCTAAGTCTCAATAAGATATATGCAATGTTATAGAGAATGGTTACTTCAGATTTTACTTCTCTCTTCTTACTTTAGATACTGAAAGGAGACAGCAAGGAGAATTCCTGTTTTTTCTTCCACTTGCTTTTGGATTTTGAGAAAGTAAGCAAGAATATGAAAGTTGCATGGTCTATCAAAGATGTCAGGAAAAAAGATTAACACGCGAAGTTAATTTTGTAAGTGTGCAAGTTTAGGTTTGCGGGGTTTTTTTTATAGGCTTAACTGAGAAACTGTAATATGTAGAATTAAATACTGACCTTTGAGATCTGGTCTATTTCGGATAGCCACAGACACAAAGAAGCAATCCATATCCACGTGCATTATACAGCTCTGTGGCTTGGCTGAGCTCGCAACAGACACATTACCTAGTATGAAGATACACCAATAGAAAACTTGAACCCGAATTTATACACTTTGGTACTACTCACAGTAGTCATCAAAGACTATTATCAAGTTTTTACCACCTTAAATTATAAAGATTTTTGTTTCTTCTCACCAAGTAGATATTTACATTTACAAAAGTCTCAGAGAAATGTGAATGTAAACAGTAGACAAACAGCATAAACAATGCATAAAGTTTCTATTTTATTTTCTCATAATTAACACCTTCTGCCTAAAAAGTTCCCCCAACTCAAGGAGATTAATGCACATTGTGGGAACTGGATCTTAATTTTGCTGTTAACGCTGAATCTAGAACAGAGAACTTTACTCCTTTTCTGTTCATCAATCAGAAGACTGTTCCAAAACTTTAAAAAAAAGTTTAGCTGCACTAAGAGCTGCCATTAATTCTTCATGAAACACACCAAAATTAGTTTAAACCTCCCATGCAGTTGGATTTTGTCACTGCCGTACCTACACTCATGCAAACATTCAGCAAAGATGAGCAAGATAGCTCCAGACTGAAAAACTTACATGCCTAAAGCACTAGAAATACTTGTGTCAAGTATTCTAGAAGCTCCAGTCTGCATGTCGATGTTGCTGACCTAGCAGAGGAGGCCACACACACAGAGAATCTTAACAGTGAAAAAAAACCTCAATACATCAACTTAACATCTGAGTTATTCACTGAATAATTAGAAGAATGTTTTTCTGTTTTCAGTAATTTCCTATTTGGACTCATTCTTTGAAAAATAAGGACTGCCTTATACAGTGCCTATTTACAAATCAAGTGATCGAGTTAATGCTCAAGAAGCTGCTACTTGTCAACTGAAACATAGTCATTAACTAGTTGAATACTCTAGGCCAAATCAAAGAGAAAATAAAAATATATTAGCTTACACCATATTTTGATGGAAGAAAATACACATTTAAGGTAGTTTGTAAGCTAATATGTTTTATAACTGAGGTGTCCTAGCACAAACACAGAATGAGTTACTTTATCTAACAATAATTTTTTAGGATGTGGCAGTTTATCGTCAAGCATATTTTCACATGATTACAAGTGAATACTTTTACAGCACAACAGAGTCAGAATCTCTTTGATGGTACAGAGCTAGCCTTTTAATTGAGTAAGACTGCAAATAAGAGATTCTAAAGATGTAAAATACTTTATCTATACTTGTAACACACCGCATCTCATGAATCACAATTTTTTTAATTTTGGCCCCTGATGTAATAACGTAAAACATTTCTGTTCTGTCTCACATGACACTGCTGTCCATTTGAACAGCCCCAGAGGTACATAAAACTCTTACTAACAAAAAAAAAATTACTTCAATTCCAAATGTTACTCATCTTTTTTCACACTGACCTATAAGCAGCAAGGTTTTTTCTTCTGTTTTTTCCCCCTTTAGATTTTCACACAGCAACTACAGACTTGTGTATTTAGATATATATAGTATTTCCCCCCCCCTTTATCAATCCACATACCTTGGTAAAGTCAGTAATATTACTTCTACAGGGAGGAATTGAATGTAGACCAGAGCATCACATTAAGTCACATTTTAAGTTAAAAAACCCAAATAAACAAAATCAAAAGCATTTGGATGCTTTAGTTTTCAGTGCATCGAAGTCAACAAGCTTTTCCAGATAGCCTGACTGTAATACCGAATACTAACCTAGTTAGTCCCCGTTAAACATTTAATGTACAAAGAAAGATAAGGCACCTTCTCGACATAAACCTTCTTAAACAAGTATCTACCTGCGTCAGTTTTAAGTGCAGACCTGCCTGCTTTCCATTTTTTTAATTTTTCCCTTCCTGGAAAGACACCGCTGTTTTTTCTCTGCAGACTGTTGACAAACTCTGTCAATTCACACTTCCACGTTGATATATGATGCAGTCTTGAACGTGAATAAAAATCAGAAATAAAACTACAATCTGAAGGTTTGGACACAGGTAAGGAAGCTGCCTTGCTAGGAGGAGCAGGTACAGAAGTGCTTTTTGTGCTTGAAGGCCCCTGAACAGTCGAGTGGTGAGCACCATTTATTTTAGCATTACTGTGCAAAGATGAAGATGAGGATGAGTTACTCATAGTCCTATGTGGATTCCACGAAAAGTCTGTATTTTTGTTGCTTTTCTGCAACTGCTGCGTTGTGCAGTCTCTAAAGTCAACCATGCCTTTTTCAGTCTTCCCTTCCTCCTGCACAGGGCCTGGAGAGAACCTACTTGCAACACCGTTGCCGGAGGGCACCAAGCAATCCTGTGTCTTTAAGGCACTGGTACAAGTGTGTGTGTGTCCATTAAAAATGGCAGTGCTGTCTTTGTGAGACTGAATCCCATTTTGTTTCCGTCCGGGAAGGATCTGCTCCAGCTCTGTAGATCCGTAATCGTCACTTTCTTCTTCCTCTTCTTCATTCCAGCTACATATTCCATTGGGTGTGATCTCATCTTCCATCTCACACTTTTTAATATGATTTCTGAAACAGATATGATTATTTAATACCATACCTTTTATTAAAAAAAAGGCACATTTACAGGTCATTTCAAGTGCTAAGTATTTATCTTCCTAACTGTTATCAGTACCTACTTGAGTAGTTTTTACAGTCTCAAGACAATTATCTCAAACTCTGAGCCACGTCCTCTCAATGTCACAAAATATTGTATTGCTGTACAAAAGATTTCACAGATTTGGTGTATTATTAACGCAGCACTACCAGGAGTTTGCACAGGAGTGACCAATTTTAGAAAAGCTGTTTCTGAGGTCTTTCATTTGACCAGCAGTCTCCAGTCGAATTACAGTAAGTATTTATTTCTTAACAGAACTGTACTACCATGGCAGCATGAATAGTGCAGGAATATGCAAACCATCAGGAGGAGTTATCTTTTTATCAAGAGATGTAATTTGCCTTATCTCATTACAAACAAATAAACAAAAAAAGAAAAAAAATTATACACAGAAAACTTCTTTTTTTAAAAAAATTATTTTAGACTGATGCATTAGATTTACTTCACCTTCTCTCAGGGAAAAATCTGTTCAAACTCTATAAATCAAACATTCTTAGTTTTTGACAAAAACCCAAACAAACTACTTTTCATCTTTTAAGCATATAACAAAAAATATTCTGCCCCAAGTGCACTGGCAATTTACACTTACTCTAACAGTCTAGAGGCAAAGGTTTCATTCAAAAATTAACTCTGTAACAAACCCTAAGTGGAATTAAAACCAAAGCCTTCAAGAGTTGTGTATACTCTTGATGTGTTGAAAAAACCCAACCATCACTCCCAACTCCCACAGCTAGCAATTTAAGTACACAAAAAAAGGTGGGGAATAATTAGCTATCCAGTATACCAGTGAAACCAGAAAGCCACTTAACTATGACAATGATTTGGTTAAGATTGTCACAGTCAAATTATATTAAACGTTAATATTTTTGACAAGTTGCATGGTTGAAAGGTGTACATCCAGTGGTACATATTTAGTGTCAGTGCATAGCGTAGGATTTAAAACTCATGCTTTGCAGACTAAATTGGTATTTTTGGAAGTCTGAACATTGTTCTCATTTAAAAAAACATCAACAATGCTATAGTAAGAGGTGACGGCGATTGTATCACTCGTTCAGAATACAGGTAAGAAATATTGTGTAGGATATTAATTTTATGGCACTGGTTTTTTTTTTGCTCAATATAGACAAATCCCACTCATGCAGTAAAGTCTCCTCAGCATTATGTAGAACTGGATTTTAAGTAAATCAGTGAACTGTGGAAGAACACAGATCACCATTACAAATCAGAAAGTATAGTATCTTTTACAGTGTCCCAGGCTCTGTTTGAGTAATAGTGCTGGACCAGATGATCTCCAGAGGTCTCTTCCAACCTCAGTTCAGTTAATTTTATGATTCTTGCCTTTAAACAACAAACATGTGCTTCTGAAAAAAAATGAAGGAACCCCCTTAAAAAAAATATTCTACAGTTCAAATGGTAGGTTTCTTTCCAAATTCCAATTCCTCAGCCACTTCAGAGTTTTGCTGGTGCTTTCTGTTCTATTTCTTCCTCGAGTTCTTTTAGGAGAACTTTTTATATTGCAATAGGATTTTTTAATCTATCTTCTCTCAACCGTGGCTTAAACCTTGGTGTTAGCATACATAAGGTATGCTGTGACTTTTTCTTTAAAAGAAGCTAAAGATTAACAACTAGTATGCATTTACATTTGTTCCTAGGCATCTTTATCAAAAGTATTCAAATTATACCAGCTTTCTGTTTTTGAAATAAAGACCTACTTGCCAGTGTCACTAGTCAGAATCCTTTAATATATGCCTGTTGCTTCCATACAGACATGCTACATCCTAGGACTCCCAGGTCATGTTATCAAAGTGTGGTCCAAAGACAAGGCTTGGAGTCAAGGTGACTGCAGTTCTGTCCTCAACTATTTAAGTAACTAACTTATATTTTACATTCCAATGCCTCTGTTTCCCTCTTACAAAGCTGGAATGAATTTTAAAAATGCTATGTAGTTATAAATGCAAACCCATTATGGGTGAATGATTAGCATCTGCATTGCAAGATCAGAAACACTTACACCCTGTTGAGATCTTTAGCTATATTGCTTGGGCCTGGCATGGCATCTTCAGGTTTGCATATGCTATTAAAGTTGAGACCTTTTTGAACACTTGACTGCTTCGTGTAAAGCTGATACGGAATGTACGAGAGGAGACGTCCAGCTTTAATGCTGAAACGAAAAAAAGGAATAGGTTACTACTTAAGACATTTTTTTAAAAAAACCAACCTTCTATGCTAAAAAAATACCTTATGTACAATAAACTATTACTTTGATCATTGCCTTTTGCTGTTCTCATATATGTACTTGCAGTCTCTTTCACACTACTAACTGGATTGAGCTGAAAAGTAATTTGCGATGTGGTGACTGGTACTACAAAAGGTATTTGCACAGTTGTGCTGGTCAGTTGTCTAAATCCATTTCTCTTCTCCAACTGACACACACAGAACCCAAAACAAAATAAACAATGCCCAGTCAAAAAAACCTGATGTGTTTTCCAGGTCATTCTAACTGAACAATGCTGACTGAGCTCTTTAACTTGGAACAATGCAAATGCATGTGTTCCAAGCAAATCTGGGTAGAATTTGAAGGAGGTTAGTGAGGACGAGGTTCACTATTAAAGGGAAATTTTCCATTCCAAAAGGATAATTACTCCTTCTTGTGAGAAAATTCACTGAAGAAAGCTAGACAGAAGAATAATTTCCAAACAGACCTTCTGTATTTACCACAATCATTCCAGCTCTGTTCTATGTGTTCCATTGTATCCCCCTCTTCTTTTTCTTCTTCCACTGAAACTGCAATTATACTTCAGTAACTGCTAAGTTCCTTAGGGAAGTCATGGAATTTGAAGTGGAATCCTCTCAAAAATACACCACAGCACAATTTCATCTCTCCACCCCAATGCCTGTTGCTGGCAGTAGAGATAACAACCTTCCCAGCCACTTCTCTGCCACTTCTTCATATACTACTCTTTATATTGAGCACTAGGTTAGAGATGCTGAAAATTCTTACAGCAGAGGAACCTATCTCCTATCAAAGAAGCTTAATACTAGCGTTCAGTTTTGAAGACACAATTGGATTCAAATTTTTAAAGAGAATTTAGCTGAGTGACAAGATACTGTTTTTCTGGTCTTCAACATCTCAATGCTTTCTCTTGGAGCCATGCTTTTTAACTAGCTCAAATCTGTACTATTGTCAAGGGATAGTGGAACAAAAGCCCTCAGGAGCTTTCTTGCTGCAATTAGGGAAGAATATTGTGGGAGATTGCATTTCCCAATTAGATAAATTAAAAGTAGTTAGGCGTATACATAGAGATCTGGTATGGTTTCTATGGGAATGGGATAGTAAAAACAGCCCTAAAAATATATCAATTAAATATTGTTTGATACCTGAATATATAGCATTCATAAAGAAACATCCTCTAAATTAAAAGTTGCCAAGCAGAGTTAAGAATACACATGGTAAGAGTTCCAAAGCTTGCTTGTACAGAAAGTGGTGATGCAGCAACTAAGCTTTTACAATGCCTAGTTAGATTGTTCCTCGTACCACCACAAGAACTTGTTCATGCTAAGATTTTAGCTACTGGAGTACCTGCATTACTAGATCAATACACAGTTGGTTTGGTTTTTTTAAACTGTAGTAAGATGTAGCAATTGGAATCCTATTTCAGACGCATCATTCAACATCTTTCCGCACTCCACACCCTCTGGATTCCACACCAAATTCACAATCACTAAAAAAATGAGGTTGGAAAGGACCTCTGGAGGTCTCTAGTCCAAACACTGCTCAAAGCAGGGTTATCTTTAGTCAGATCAGGTTACCCAGGGCTGAGTCCACCCAAATTTTGAGTATCTCCAAGGGCAGAGATTTCACAACCTCTCTAGCACCTCTAAGCACCTGTTTCACTGCGTACTCTTTTTCAAGTTGAAAAATCTTTTCCTTATACTCAGTCAAAATCTTCTTTGTTACAACTCATGACTATTGCCTCTTGTCCTCTTGCTGTGCATCTTGAAGAAAAATCTGGCTCCGTGCTCTCTGTAACCTTCACATAAGGTAACAAAAGACAATTACATCGCCCCCTAGTCTGCTGTTCAAGTAGAAAACCAACTTCCTCAGCTTCTCATCATGGATCACATGTTCCAGGCCTCTGTTCATGTTGGTGGCTCTCCTCTGAACTTGCTCTGATTTATTGTCTTGTACTGAGAAGCACGGAATCAGACATGGAACTCCAGATGTAGATTCAGAAGTGCCAAACAGAATGGAAGAATCACCTCTCTTGACCTGCTGGCTATGGTCTTGCTAATGCAACCCAGTATGCTATTAGCCTTTATCTCCACAAGGGCACAACTACTAAACCATGGTCAACTCATAGTCACCAGGACCCTCAAGCCCTTCCCTACAAGGCTGTGACCTAGCCAGCGAGTCCCAAGTCTGTCTGGTTGCATGAAATTAATTCCGTCCCATTTGCAGGACTCTACAATTGACTGTTGAATTTATGAAGTTTCTGTCACCTCGTTCCTCTACTTTGTTGAGAATCTCCAAAGGGCAGCCCTGCTTTTGATGAGGGTACATCAGCTGTTGCCTTCCATTTGCTGTCACCCACAAACTTGCTGAAGGTACTGTCCATTGCATCACCAACATCCACATTGTTAACAAGGAGGTTAAACTGCATCTTCCCAGTATCGACCCTTCAGAAATGCCACTTGTAACCACTTGCTAGATTGACTCTGAACTGTTCACTACTACCGTATGAGCCAGGCAGTTGAGCTAGTTCTTCACCCAGCTAGCAGCTCACTCTCCAATTTGACTAAAAGAGTGCAATGAGGCACTGTGTCAAAAGCCCTACTGTAGTCAAAGCAAATGATATCTACTGCTCTCCTGTTGTCCAGTCATCTCACTGTAGAAGACAACCAGGCTGGTCAGGCACAATTTGCCAGCCTAGATATAGCCTCCAGGAAGGTATCTTCCATAGTCTTCAGTGATCGTTGGTGAAGCTGATCACAGTGCAGTTCCCTGGATCCTTCTCCTTTCCCTTTCTGAAGACAGGCATAATATTTGCCTTTATTCAGTCTTTTGGAAAACCTCATCTGATTTCCACAAATTTTCAAGGATGACAGAGTGGTGTAGCACTGATACCAGCCAGCTTCTTCAGCTCCCTTGGATGCATTCTATCTGGTACTGCAGACTTGTATATGTCATGTTTCCTGAAGTGAACCATAATTTACACTTCCTATACCTTTGTTAGCATTTCTTTTTTCCAAACTCTGCCACTAGGCACAAAGGGCTTCAAGCTATGAAAGCAGATCTTGCCACTAAACACTGAAGAAAAGGCAGTATTGAGTACCTCAACTTTTTCCATATCCTTTGTCATGAGGTTGCCCACCATTCAACAGCAGGTCTGCTCCATTTGCTTCTGATATAGCTATAAAAGCCATCTCCTTTCCCTTCACTGCTTTGCTAGTTCCCAAAAAAAAAAAAAAAAAAAAGTTGCCATGTTAAATGAACCTGGCACCTCTTCTGAAAGCTGTACTGTTTTAAGACTGGTAGCTTTTATTTATTCAAGTATTTTGCATTCCGAATGCTCATCAAAATAAAGAAGCCACAAATTCTACTGGTAGCTCATTTTAGTGGTTAGTTATCCTCAATCTCTGAAAAGTGATATTATAAATGTCAAAGAAATGTTTCTTAAAGGAATATTCAAATTTGAAAGTCAAGCTCTCAGATCAGGTTGCATCAAAATTTAAACCACCTAAGTAACCCTAATTTGGCTTCCATTGGACATTGCACAACCTTTTCAAGCTACATAATTGTGTTGTGTATTTTTCAAATAAAAGAAGAAAGATTTAGTAAGGTCTGCCTGCAAGTCTCTTCTTTCATTTGTTGCAGAAATTGAGAGGTAGCAAAAACAAACAACAAGAAGAGCGCAGAAAGAATGATTTCATCACTAAAGCAACCACACATTACTCTGCAATACTGGATTTTGCAACTACTGTTACCACAGGATCTCTATGTGATGCTAATTAAACCAAAATTCTAGAGCTACTTGCATTTAACAAAAGCTTTATAAGAGTCTGACTTCACACCATAGTTCAGAATGTTCACAGTTCAGAATATGCAAAGCTTTTACTGCAGCAATAAACTTCAACCTATGCCTTACCATTCTTCTATAAGTAACTGAAAAAAACTTATCCTACACAGTTCACATGGCATATTGCAAATTACTGACATTTTTGGCAGTTTACATCTATGTCTTCTTGGTGGCTCTCAAACAAAAAAAGGAAATAATAGCCATTGTAGTGCCATTTTACGTTCATTAATCTTTGGAAAGCAGACAGATGCTATAGTGATAAGCACCAATAAAAGACAGGAATTAATTATTCATTCCATTATCAGGAAAGAATTCAAGTCATATGCAGTAAGGACGGACCAGGGTTACAGTGACAAGAAACAAAAACTAAGACTGCGTTAGCAATCTGCAACCTGAACTCAGTCTTTTCTGTGAAGAGAATGTGGCAGGTACCATAGTGAAAAAAGATTGCATGCAATCACATATTTAAGGACTAGATCATAATGCTTGCAAACGAAGAAATGAAAGCTCCACAGACAAATGGACCTTTTCATTTTGCAACCTCGGATAACAAGATTGAAGATCTAACGCCACTGCTTTACCAGCAATTTGTGACAGTAACATTTTAGGGTTGATTCTTAACCAAACCCATCATATCGCACTAAGATGATGTGCACGTGAATATTCAACAAATTTGGAATCTCTACATTCCCTGCACTGATTTTCACCAACTGATCTACTGAGGACGACATCATTTGGTATTCCTTACATGGAGATCGAATATTTAACCAATGAGTGTTCTTCAATACTGTTGAGAGGAAGGGAAAAATGAGGGGTTGTTGTAAAATTAACTTTTATTCCAGATTCTGACACAAACCCTGTTCTACCGAGACAATGAGTCCCCTGCTTCTTTGTGCCCACTGCTATGTATCTGTCTATATTCAGTTCTTCTGATTTATTGCACAGTACAACCTTTCAGAACCAGGAGGTGCAGAACCTTAAACTCATGGGTGAGGCCCTAAAAATGTTTTAAAAACGTACCTAGAGTCTTTTTCAAACTTTTCTGACTAATGAATTAAGATACACGACATGGAACAGCTGAATCCAAAGGTCTGAAAATGAGCAAACTGAAAATAGGAACTGCAAATAGGATTTTACAAGGACGTACACAGAAAAGTTCCTTGCCTGATTTGCTGGTCATCTAGGAAAGAGGCTAGTTACAAATAGCATGACACTGACAGAATGATTTCCAGGACATATTCCTTCCCATTCTATTTCCCATGGATTCCACAGATGGAACAAGACAGATGCAAGCCACATTAACTGCTCGCAGCCTGGCTATCATTTTTTTCAAGGACCTGAGGACAGTTGATCCTATATATAGTTGATCCTATATATTCAAGTGCATGGAGGAACCAAAGAACATAAATTCTTTGTAAATAAAACTTTTTTATTCATTCTGTTACGAAGTCACACATGATAAATATTTAGATGGATTAATTTTAATTTTATGAAAATAAATTGATCAACTGATATTCTTTTTTATTTACAAATGAAACGAAACATGCAACACACAGGCAAGAGGTTAAAAACCAATCACCTGGTACTTATTTAAACATACTGAGATGAAGGCTGGTCAATTGATTGGATATTAAGTGCAATCAGCAGGATAATGTTCAGTTTCCTTATATGCTTGAAACTTTCTAAATGTTCTTAAAGAAGAATCACTAAGAAGAGTATCTTCAATGTAACAGTGTTATTTTTACTGTTGCAAAGATAGATATTTTAAACCATAATCTCAAAATGCAATCTTCTATAATGCTGTTTTTCGAGATTTTTCTTTTTCTCCCGCCTCCCCCCCACCCCCAAGTAGAAATCCGCAAAAAGAGTAGACCTAAACTTACCTTTCCATGATCCACTCTGGCCGAACTACTTTTTCTCCTTTCAATTCTTTTATTTTGGCATTTGGAAGATTTGTGGCAATGATGTGAGTTGTTTTTGATCTGGAATAATACACATGGTATTGGCCTCCATGCAACATCATTAGCCGTCTCAATTCATCAGCTGAGGGATCTATAAAATTAAAACCAGAAATATTCCTGTTTTGTGTCAGCAAATACAGTAAGAAAAACAATTTTAATTGAGAAATATGAGGCCATGATCAGAAAGAGTGCAAACCATTGTTTTCCTCCTGAAAAATCTTACAAGTTCTTAAAGAACAAATCGGAAAAGCATTTCTGAAGAAATTTAGAAATCTGTAGGAAAAAATCAAGTATCAGATTAACTCACTTATCTTTTCAACAGCTTTTGGGAGAGTAGTTTATACCCAGAAGTAATAGAAAAGAATTAATATCAAAAGGGTTTAGCAACAGCACAGAACTCCTACTATACAATTTCTGATTTATTGAAGCAGTTAACTCACTCTTTCCTTACCATGTTATTCTTCAGTTGTTACAGGGAACAGAGAACACCTTAAAAACTAACATCCCCTCAATTATGTTAAAAAGAGTACTTACTTTGCGAATGGGGGGGCGGTGTGTGATGGTGGTGTGAAGAGCTCCATTTAGGAACTAGTACCTTGAAAAATATGCAAATGCTAGATTTTCACTAAAGAAACCGCCTGTATTACATAACTGATTCAGATGTTTGAATAGTTTAACATGTCCACCTTAACCTTTTTCAGTCCATTTGAGCCTGGTGCTCAAAGCAGCACTGCTCCATATCATAGAAGCTGTACTCATCAGTTATATAATAGTCACAACATTCCTGGCATAGGTCCCTGAAAAAGGCTTCTGGGAAGTTTCAAAAAGGTTATTAAGCTGCTTTACAGAACCCAGGAGAAATATGAACGTAAGTATGGTAGATTAAAAATCTTACTCCAGTTAACACGCACTATCTGTCCATTGCAGACAATGCGTATCTATGTCTTACCTCTTCTCCTGTTCCTCTGCTGTTAATGGGTTCACTGTCTCAAGCATTACACTGCTCTGAGCAAGAAAACCCCAACATATCCACCCAAACATAAATTTAATGGATACACTCCAAGTCCAATGCAACCATCAACAGTTTGGAAAATTAAAGAGTTATGTAGGAGTACGGAGGAAGTTAGAAGGTTTCATTTCAAACAATAAGACTGCAGAAAGGTGGAGAAATTTACTATTTGTATCAGTGACCATTCATGTAAATGATTTACTAAAGTAGTATTTACAATCAGAACCTAAATCTGATTTTATATTGAAAACCTTAATCATGAAATACGAAGGAACATAATATACAGAACATATACAGTAATCATTATGTATTTACTTAGCTGCAAACTCATATGTTTTACAGCTCTTTACTCCACTTAGGATGGTAACAGACCCTAGAACAGAACAGAACAGAACAGATCCTTCAAAAAAATAAAAGCTTCACCTGTAAAGCCATTGACATAGATGGCAACTCCACTAAAGATACTTGATGAATTTCCACCCCTCTGGTGCTGTTTGGCTGAATCTGACCGGAATTGATCCTCCAATTTTTTAACCTTTGCCGACATGTACCCACCCTAGTTTTTAAAACAAAAGAAAAAACTCACATGATGTTAGTCTTATTTTCTAACATTTACAGACAGAAACTGGTCAATTACGGGACTGGAAAGGTAAGCAGCATTCCTTCAAACTGATTTTGGTTGACATACAAAAGACATATTCTTTCTCCAAATAAAAAACAGCAAATCCTCCACTCTAAATTCTTACATACAAGATACCTGCATCTTGTTACCAACATGGCAGGATTTATTTCGTACTTCTTTTATCCTATTCTATAAGAAAAAGACGCTATCTATATCGAAATTCTGACAGGATAAAAAGAAAGAAAGAAAAATAATAAGGGAATGATGCAAGCTTGGATGCTGAATTGGAGGCTCATTGCCTAAATAAACAATGTAGAGAATATTCATTAAGTCTCGTGTATGTTCAGTTCTTAAATATACATGAGACAGTACTATCATAAATATTTATGTAAATTAGGTGCCTCAGTTATTGCTTTTCCAACTACATTGAATGTGGTGAAGACAACCATAAATAGTTTTGAAATTATTTACTTTAGTTTTTAAATGGTGATTTAAAGCTACTCAAGGGCCTACACTTACTAATAATACAACTTAGTGGGGTACTGTGAACAAAGACCTCAAACCCAGGTAATTTTAAAAATCTCTTTTGAACTTAATTATGTGTTTTCAAGTGAAGCAGACAGGTTTAATTTACAGCATACCTTTAGCATATATAACAGAAGTGGAAACCCTTTTTAATCACAGTGCCATCTACCTCTCTAAAAAAAAAAAAAAAAAAAGAAGACACTTGGTTTTGAACATACCCATATTCCCCATCCATCGCCATCGGCAGCCCGTTTCCGCCATCCACCCCGCCTCATACTGAAGCTTCTGTGCAGGGGAAAAAAAAAGGCTTGATCAATTAGATGTTTAATAATATCACCAGTGGCATTTCAATGTTGCATTACAGGCCGTCTACAGATTATCACAAAGATTACATTTTTCCATGGGCTTCACTGAAGTATAAGAGTTATACAGTTAACCTAGAAATGAAAAATAAAAACCTAGTTACTCAGTTTTGTAGTAACGCATACTGTTGCTCCTGCTATGTATCAAAAAACACACATGCACATTTTGTTCTATTCACCCAGAATACAAAACTCATTACAATATTCAGTTTCCATTATGATTTATTAAATTCTTCCTGTTCATCATACATCTCCTATAAAAAGGAGTAATAAAAGGTTCTTAAATAAAATAGCCACTATTCATGTAAAATATTGCCCAAGTCAGAACAATCTTTTATTTCCTATTTGATACTATCTCTACAGTGGGATGCAGGCAAACACCTCCTGGTACTAGAAACCGGATTAATTTCACGAATGGATTTACAGCTAATCATAAAATGTCCAAACACTCGTTGCTCCAATGCAATATATCACATAAAAGCAAAAAAACCCCAAGAACCAAAGGCCATCTTATGGTCAAGGAAAAGCTAGTTCTTCAAATGACCTAGTATGATTTATAGCTACGTTCATGATTTGAGGGGGTTTTGTTTGTTTGTGTTGCTTAATAATAAACAAATAAATAAATATATCCAACCAGCCAAATTGCAGTTTTCCTTTATGCAAGACACTTATCCCTGGACCATGAGCTGTACACAGCACTGTCCCCAGATGAGCTATTATTTGGCTAGAACAGAACTGGTGGAGAGAAAAAGAAATGTTTTGAACTGTGGCCAGCACCCAAGTGATTCACATTAACTGTAGCTGTTGTAACACTGATTTTAAAATGTTGATTAATGATGTAGTAAGATCATGAGGTCACTGCTTGCTATTACATCTCTCACTTTCTACTCTAACCAGTTCCCTAAAGAAAAACACTGTTCTGTCTTTTAGGGCTATCAGCTCTTAGAATGTAAGGACAGGACTCTGAAACTAAAAGGAGGAAGATATAAGCCTTTATTTTATCAAATATTTAATTTCTATACCTTTATCCTCCATAAAAATGCACAAAACTATAGTTAATCCACAGAAGGAAGTCAACTGCTTTTTCTTCCATCCTCATCTGCTTTTCAGAAGATAACTTATTCTCTAGACTATCCATAGCATCATCCAGTAATACAGCACAGAAGCTTCACTCAGTCTCCAACCTACTAGAAAAGAGATACAGCTGTGGATGGACTTAACAATGCATTCTGGTCTTTTCCTATCCTGCTGCTGCACTGTTCTGGAGACCGCCTCATTTATCACACTAAAACTTTGTTTCCTCTGAACCTGGCTGAAAGTTGAATTCCAGCCTTCGTCTCTTAAATCCCTCTTGTTCTAGAGCTACCAAGCAGGCATACTCTGAAATCCAGTCAAACCACCCTGGATTGCAAGTCAGTTTGACTGCAGAACAAGATACAGCTGCAGGGAAGTTTTCATAAATACAAACACTTTCATGGAATACTGCAAATATGCCAAATTAGGCAACCATAGAATCACAGTCAAAACAGGTATAACTACCTTGGAAAGACAAGCTTCAGTTATATGTTTCAGAACCTCTGCAAACACAGATCATGATACACCTGGTTGTATTCTTATATTTGCTGTAATTTGATACATAACCTACACGCATATGAAGATGAACCCCACGTCAAGGAGATGAGCTCTACAACAACTCAAACAAAGCAACCCCTCATCAGGATGTTGTATTTTCTATGTACCTGTGTTTCTTACCCAGAGACCAATTTCCAAGACATTGGGCTTTCTGAAATTAATTTTTAGTGGTTTGAATTTTATCTAATAGCTACCACAGAACTCTCAGGAAGCAGTGAGAAAAATTAGAGGAGATGAGCTAGATGACCACATGAAATACAAAATTGATTTTTTCCCTGTAGAGGACAGTACCTACTGGAAACGGCAAGATGATTTCTTTCCTATAAAAAAATATGTATTTTTCCATCAGTTGAAGTCAACTGTAATTCAAATCTATCACTTCTGGCTAAGAAGTTCTTGGAGAAAACAGAAAAGTGTAAGTTCAAGGGGAAAAAAAAAAAGTCATCTGCTGGTTTTCAATATCATAAGTATCAATGTATAAGCTCATAAGAGACATCTGAATTTTAACTATTGATTACCCTTTTTCCTTCTTAATAGAGGATGACAAAGTCTTAAAGGGTGACTACAAAAAGGACAGAGGCTCTCTCTTCACACGGAGCCACATGGAGAGGACAAGAGGCAACAGGTACAAGTTGCACCAGGAGAGGTTTCATCTTGATATGAGACATTTTTTACAGTGATTAACAATTAATCAGTGGAACAATCTCCCCAGGGACATGGTAGAGCCCTCACCACTGGAGGTTTTAAAGCTGCTATTGGACCAGGTGCTAGATAACCTCATCTAGGCTTCCCTACCCATGAAAGGTTGGACTAGACAGTCTTTTGAGATCCCTTCTGGGCTGTTCTATGATTCTAAGTCTATCAAAAAGAAAACCTCATACAAAAAGAAACTGTCACTCTGAAAAAAAACCACAAAGAACCTTCAAGACTATAAGAAATGCACACTGTAAGTCACAACGACAACAGTATAACAAACATATTCTTTATTCCAATCACCAAGTTCTTGAGAAGGCAGGATTTGATAGGATCTGATCCCTATACAGACAAAGTCTTGCTTCAACTAAATATCTCATGCCTGATAGACTGGAGAACTGCCTGCATGAGGGTAAGCTTTTCTGAAACCTTGAAACACATTTAATTTTTATTCAGGACACTGGGATGCAAGGAAGAAAGATCTCTAGTCTAAAAGCCATTAGATCACAACACCATAAACAGTGGGGCAATCAAAATCGGAATCATGGATAAGTGCCTAGTTTGGTTAAAACTAGAAATCAGAAAAACACAACTACTTCAGGTTAGTCTGTTAAAACCACAAGATATCAACTGCTCAAAAGCTGTCTTCCTAGACCCTGCAAAACTAGGGAAGCTAGGCTGTAATGCCTACTTAAGACATCTGATAATGATTTACCATTTCCTTGGCAGATGTGATTTTTGACTCAGCCTGTCCACTTAAATTCTAAACATGCAAGTTAGGAGCATGGTACTTCAGTGATTACTGGATACCTCTGGCTCAAGTCTTGAGAGTTGTGCATTATTTTCTTAACACTGATACGAAAACCTGGGAGACTAATTTCAGGAACTGAATAATGAACTGAAATTTCTGGACTAAGGAGAATCCCCACTTCTAAAGACTTGTGCTTACAATGCAAATTTTTCCTTGTGAAGGGAGATAACCTCTACAGCTACCTTGCTGAAACCTAAGGAACAAATGGGCGTGAGAGACATCTTGCACAGGATATCTTTAAATCAGAGGAGAAGGTAAGCAGGATTTGAAACATGTTTGCTGTTTCATGAAATAAGGAATGTAAGGATGACATGATGCTCCCTCTATAGAAATCATGATGAAGGGATGAGTAAGAGAAATGCTTTGGAAAGAACCCTTGAAGTGGGGGTGGGCTGGGGGAGAAAAACATAGACAGAGGACTTACAACACCCATCATAAGCATGCCAATTTCAGATAAGAGTTCATCTTTCTCATGATTATAGCATCTAACTTGTTTCAGAACAGTTTTATCTGTTTTCACAAATTCAAGAGCACAAATGCACAGTGACTCAGTGAAAGTGAACCACCATACTTACTAGTTTTCAGGGTATCTCTAGAGCCTGAAGAACAAGCTACAAAGTGACCCTTTGCCCAGGGAAAAGCTTTTTAAATAAACTGAAATGCTCATATTCTGGACTTGTGAACACAAAGAACTCTTCAGCAATAATAATAATAATAAAAATCCAACAAACTCTGAAACTGCACAAAAGCCTGTAGCAGTAGAAATAGTATTCCTAGCAATAGAATCCAAGTTTTCAGTGCAAGAGAAACAACCTTTCAAGGAAAAAAAAAAAAAAAAAGTTGATCACTCCTGTGATCAAAATTAATATAATTTGGCCCTGAATTTCTTTCTAGACCACACTCAGATGGTAAAATCTTACCATTTTACAAAATAGGGTTCTTTAACTAAAATTCAAATTTTTATTCGGCAAACTTTTTCAAAATTGAAGCTGGAAGAGAAACTAAGAGTTCTGATGCTTTGTACATGGTTGCCAGCTCAGAAATGCCCGATACAGCCCGCTAGGAAAAGATATGTAACATCCCTTTGTGCACTGCTTTATAGGCCTAGCATTATACTTCCCAATCTGCAACCACTTAATCCTATATTAAAGACTGTTAATCAAAGCTTACAGATCAGGTAATGGAATGAAATGTTAAGTCTACATTTTATGAATTCTATAAACATGTCTGTGTGTACAGAAGAGTTGCACAGCAACTGTGAGACTTTACATGGCAAAACAAAGAATGTAGATGTGAATGTTGATGTTAAGTTAATATTTGTTTTAATCTCATCTGTTACACACACTGATGCAGGAAGGTTATTTCTTTAAAATACTTTAAATTCAGGATAATGTGGTTGTAAGACAAGTGGCCTTCCATTATCTCGGGCAGTTGGGCTAACACAGACAATGGACAAACCCAGACCAAAACCACAGGTATTATGGGGAAAAATGCTTGGGAGCACAGAAAGACAGAGCTCAATGACTCTATAGAAGTGAACATGGATCCTCATGGGCTTTTCAATTTCAGGTCAGAACTATTCCTGCCCAAACTTGATTTGTCTCTGCCATACTATTCAGCATTCCCCTTACGAAGTATATGGTGCAGAAACATTTGTGCTGTCACTTCAAGTAGCCAACTCAAATCCAGCAGAATATACACTTTATGGCTCTGCACTACAGGAAAGCATATGAACTATCTCCAAAGACAAAATGAGGCTGCACTGTGACTCAACAAATAACCTTGCCAAACTTGTGTCTAAATACATGGCACAAGTAACTTCTAAGACAGACAATCCAATTTCAGGTAACTGAAAGCTGAGTGAAAGTGTAATACATTGTGACAGATATTTTGCATTTCTGACCAGAGTGAACATCCTGTCAATAGCCTCTAATACAAGAGAACTTGATTTAATTAATGCATTCAAGCACCACAAGCCTTATTCTTAAAGGTGTAACTCTACTGCTAACGGAAGTATGGATATCTCAGGCCACCGCTAATGAGTATCAGAATCTTTTGCTTGAACTGTAGATTGAATCCATCCCAGCTCAGCAGGGCTTAAAAGTTGTTTCCATGAAGTGAGTATTTGTGGCCTGTTTGAGTTTCATGCATCTACATTCCAGCTCCCACATCAAACTCACCACTCTGCTTGGCTCTAGTCTGCAAGCTCTTTGAGGAAAGAACTGTCTTACATGTTTACACATTTCTCAGCACAAGAGATCTTGGCCAAGTCTTCTGGAAAAGAGCTGCTGCTACAGGGTCTAAAAATGTTTTACACCACGTATTGAAAAGTTCAGAATCCAGCAAAAGAACTTAAAAATAAAATAAAATAAAAAATTAAAGAGACTATTTTTAAATCGCTGTGATTTTAGACACTTCAGAGTTAACACTACTCTTCCATATTAAAATGAATTAATTAGTACATTGCAAAGCAACTGAATTTTATTCTAGGTGGGAAATAAACTCTCAGGGTGAAGTTTCATAAGATGGTTGAGTCAACTTGATGGCTGACTGCCACCAAAAGGGATGGTTCTGTTCTTCAACCTCATCTGGCTTTATCCCTTCTTCCCAACCTCTACACTACCTCCGAACTCACATGACCCTCATGTTAGTACTGGTGCTATGTGCAATTCAGCTCATTAAATCAATAGAAAATTGACATAATATTTTACAGGTTAGTTTCCTGCTAGTTCAGCAAGCTGAACTGACTCACAAAAGCAGCAGACAAAGCCAAAGGCGACACGCCAGAAAAGAGGAATGGATGGAACTGTTCCTTTCTTTGCCAGTGGGATCTTAAGATCATCTTAGCCAGTGCTAGAAACTGACTTTTAGGGTCATGGCTATAACCAACTAACTGTGGTCTAAATGTGGATATGGTTCTCCCACTCCAATAAAACAAGAGGGGTAGGCTACCTCACCTTTTCCATAGGGCAAGAGTTTTCAAAGACAGTTACAATCAAACAGCTCCCCATATGATAATCACTTCTAACTACAAGCACCTGATGTTACAGGGTCAACCAGCAAGTTCTGTTTTGAAGTTCAATCGTTGATGATATTTTAAAGCAACAGAAATGAAATTAGCTGAAGGACACTTGAAAAACATCTGTCCCCAAAAACACCCAACACCACTGTCATCTCCTGTAAGTAAACCTGAGAGTATAAATTTGGCAAGAACAATCATTAAAATCTTGGGCACATTAAATATTAGACACAAAACTGTTAGTGAGTATGAGAAATTTAGAAAGAATGTTTTTCTAAAGTGTACGTATCCATGGCATTTGCTAGAAAGGTGAAATACCACTGAACCCAAATAGAGCATGGAAAAATCCAAATCCTTCAGAATCAACCCTTTATGTGTAGACGACTATTCTAAAACTGTGTTCTGTGCATACTTTCATTTGAGCTTGACAGCTAAGAAATGATACTCTGACCTTCAGTTCAATCACTCCCTCAGAAAGACACAAAAACTCTTTGCTCAACTAAGCCAATTTCCAAACTGACTATTTTTCCAACTCAAAATGGTCTTTATTTCACATCAGTTTAACATCAAGGACTTTATACACAAATAACAGCTAAGAGATACACACTTCTTTTGCTGGCGAATCATCACAATGACCTAAAACAGTTGTACAGCAGCTAACCATTTACACGACAGCTGTACAGGACAAAAGTGTTTAGACCTTTTCACAACTGACTCAGAGTCCGAGACAGACAATTGTTTTAATTGTCATAACTTAAGGAATCATGAGCACGAGGTACAGCAAACAGCATCACTGCACAGTCTGCATCGGCTTTGAGCAATCCGTTTTCAAGAAGATACTCTTTTTGCTTTTATACATGGCATTTGAGATGGTTAGTTCTTTGAAAAATAGCAAGCCAGATTCAATTTGAGACCAACTGTCAATGTTTCATTCCCCTCTAGGAATAACACTCAGTAGCAGCTACAGTCCATTTAGAGCTTGTCACAAATAGTGGTTTAACTTGGTTGAATTTTTCGTCTGCTCACAGAAGACTCTTGCTTCAGTTTCAACATTTCTGCATTTTTTGGCAAAGTTCCCCTCTGCCTCCTTCAGAGTTCCTCAGTGATGAGTGGCTCTTCATAAATTTACATTGTTATATTTAACTATGTAGCTCAATTCACTTTGTAGTTCAAGTATCACCTCTTTGATACAATTCTTCTTATTGCCACTGTACACTGGCAGGCTTCAGCAGACTTCAGCAACTGGCTTCATTATTTCTCTTCTGTAGTTATGTTCTTCTGGGGCTTCAGCCCCAAGAGGACTTAGTACACTCACAATCTTTATGTCAGCTTCTAAATGCCTAGATTTCAGAATAAAATCCATTAAGTAAAAATCAGAGTAAGAAGCATGGTTTGTGGTATTAGGACTCTCAACAGCAACATAGTGAAAGAACTGTAAATCACCAAAAGGAAACGCTCTTTCTCTCTTGGATTTGAGGATCTGAAACAATAAACAAGATGAGTATGAGTTGAGTACTCTTCCTTCAAGTCCCTATGTTTTGCTGTCTATAGTATTTGAGAACAGAGAACTGTGTTACTCTTTTCTTTGAAAGAGAAGAGTGGAATGTCCATTTTTCTACCTAATAAATCAAAAGAACTTGTTTGGGAAGTTTTTAGTTTGTGCACTCCTCAGTCTGTTGACAATCCAGCTCAGAACTCACATCTTGCACAAGAAGCCTATGCTGAGGCACAGGCCAAGCAGTCGGTAGGTAGCATAAGTAGACCATGCTCTCTCCTCCCATATAATAAGAAGAGTTGCTGCTGCCAAATGATTTAGGACTTCCGAAGACTTCCTAGGCGCAACTGAAGAAAGTGTCCCTGTAAAGCTAAAGAAAAACTTTACAAGGCAGGAAAAGTGGGTAAGTAGAGGTATAATCGATCAAAATAAGTAACTGGAAAATTTGCATGAGGTGATCAAAGCAAGCAATCTGTGAACTCTCAATTTGTTAACATCAAATTCAGAGGAACTGTGCTGGCGAAAACCTCTGACATACACTACCTTCAGCTTCCCCAGATTCCCAACTTCAGGCCAGCAGACTGGTGAAATCTTGTCAAAAAAGACTACGCATTTTTAATTGATTTAATGTATTTGTTTGGATATATATGTTTGTATGTATGTGTGTGCATCTTTGTGTGTGTATGCGTGTGAAACAAATCTGCTCTCTGAGCAATGATCTACCTAGTAATGAGAAGGCACCACTTCTTCTCTCTAAGTTTTTGTCTTCTAGAAGTTCCCAGGGCACTTGTGTTTTACGCTCAACTCAACATTATCAGTGTATGCTGAACAGGTGATGATCAGGCCAGGCTTCTGCAGGAAAAAGAAGCAGCAAGACATCCACTTTGCAAATCTCAAGTAGTAGCTGATGTCAGATACTAAGGAACACCATCTCCCTACTCACAGATGAGCAGAAATAAACACGAACAGCATCAAAACTCTAAGAACTCGAGTAACTTTACTAGCAAAAGTACTGATGACTACGGATGTAAATTTTCTGTTCATGGCAGCTTTTGAATGACATTAGTTAATTTCAACTGACATTGCATAGTCACATTCCCAAATGTTTTTCTGGATTTGCCTTTGAAACTCTCAAAGATGCAAAATCCTTTTTGAAGTAAAATCTTCACAAGATATGGCTTCTATGCTTAGCCTTGAAGTTTTCAGTTTCCACTCAAGTTTCCTACATCTTTCGTTAGCCCATGGATATTACTTTTATCATCAACTCAGACCAACAAGACTAGGAGGAATCAGATGAAACTTGTAAGTGGAGAGATCAAAACAAATGGAAATATTTTTTCATCTACTGCCTAGTTTATTCGTGGATTCTGTGACACAGGACACCAAGGATCCTAAAAGTCCATATGGCTTGAACAGATGAATTACATAAAACGCCATTAAAGATTTTTTTAAAAAAAGTAACAAACTACAGGAACTCAGAACATAACAGCAAAGTATCTCAGTATGTTTGTTTCTTTACTATTACCAATCCGATCTAATATATTCTCAAGTTTCCTCCTAAATTTAGAGGAAAGTGAGTACAGTTTCTCTGTTTTCCTGGGAAAACATAGTTTGAAGCTCTTAAGACAAAACAGAAATGCACTAATTCTTTAGGATCCTTAAATAAAACTCAAATCTGAATTGCATTCCTGCCCTGGAGTGGTTTTAAGTTGGTATTTTAAGTACCTCTGACATTGAAACAACAGTGTTATTCTGATACTTAGTGGAGATATATCAATACAAAGAGGCCACAGAGAAAAATTGGCCTACCTCAGGCAAACGTGGTGTTTGTAGAACTGAGCTTAAAACTCAACATAGAAATTATGGGAGTCATTACGGAGGGGCAACACTTAAATCAAACTCCTGATCAGCCAGAAATTAGAGCGAAGAGTCACATCTACCCACCATGTTTGTTTTACAAGTGGATTCTTGGAACTGGTTACCAATAATCAAATTTCAGCATGGAAATCTAGGAAATAGTGACTGAAAAGACCTCCTTCCAATTCCTCAATGCTCTAATGTTTCCTGAAAACAACAGGCAGATTCAGAAACCAGGAACAGTATCCTTTCAATACAGACCATTATTTTAGTTCTTTACTTCAACTGGGAATTGCATTCGAAAGAACAAAGTGGTAAAATACGTTTACCCTACTTGGCAAACTGCATTAATCATTTACCTTATCTGCCACGGGGTCATGGGCTTTCCTATTTGTAAGAATCAGCAGCAATTTCATGACTTTCTTTAAGCAGCAACAGCTCCTAGGTTTCCAAAATTATCTAAGTGCAGCACAACCATTTGTCGGCGGTGCTGACTCATCACACCCTGGTCTAACAGCTAACCTAACAGCTGATCTGAGTCACCTCAAAAAGATGAAGTCATGAACATGGTGGACAGAACTTTATTTTACTTTGGATATTCACGGACAACTGGAACCTGACCAAAATGCTAGCAACAGTCCCCAGAATCCTGCCAAAATACACCGCGTACCTCACCCTGCCAGAATACTGCCAATCTCTAAGTCAATACGGAAAAACCTTAGAGCAGTTCTCAGCCCTACTCTGCACAGCTTCAGCACTGCTTTCATAATTTAGCATTCAAACCAATCCACATGCATTTGCAAGAATGACTCCACAAGGTACCTGAGCAGTGTCTTCTCCTAAGCAAAATTAGCTTTCTCTTTTTCAGGATTATTTACTTAGAAATCAAGAAGCTGAAAAGGTCTGCATGAATTTAAGCAGACCAAATAAGGAGGTTACAGCTGGTAATTTCCCTGTGTTGGGATTTGGTTAAAATATTTACAGACAGCTGGGAACAGAAAGCAAAACCAACACAGAAGACTGAACCACAATACAGCTAAGCTTTACTTATGCAAGCAACTAAATTTCAAATCACCAGCTTCAGCACTATTAAATAAGTAGAATGCCAGTTGGGAGACCTGAAGCTTTGAGATAGGAAAGGAGTCCATCCTGTCCGTCCCATTGTGTGTGTCATCGTGTCCCCCGTCCATGTCCCTTGCCCACTCTGCCCTTCCCCCCCCGCTCCCCCCCCCAAATAATAAAATATTACTTTTCACAAAAGCTAACACAGAAACTCAGGGACCATAGTCTGCTTAAGCATTTACTGCAAAGAATGGGGAAGATACAACAATCCTTTCTATGGGTATAGCAAACTAAAAGTATCTCCCAGATGAATGTAACAGTCACAGATTCCTTAACTACAGCAGTCCTTCAGCTAGTTTTGAAAATACAAGCCACAGAAATGGAAGTTATCACCACAGCCCAGAATTTAAAGCTGTTCCATGCACTCACGTCTCTTGCACTATAAAATGAGAAAGAAGGGCTTCTTAATTCTGACTTCTATCTTACAAGCACCAGTGACTCCACGGGAAATAGAGAAACAGGGGGATCAGAGACATGGGAGGCCCTCCTCCCTAAAAACATTTGTCTCTCCAATTAAAACACTGTCTGGTTTCCACAACAGAGCAGAAAGCTGCTCTCAGGGAGAAGCACTACACAAATCAGGAGAAGCACCACACAAATTTATCTCTTACAAAGAGACACTTTCACAAGTATACTCTATTACACATTTGAGAATTCCTCATGCTTTTTTGCACACACTTATATCTGCTCTCTTACTTTCCCATGGCCACTTTCAGCCATCTCTCATTTCTATTTGCTTCCAGGTCTTCCTCATTTTGCTACGCTTAGGTAAACACATAGCACTATCACCAAATTAATCTACATTGTATTCTTGAGGGAGGGTTTCAGCATTTGGATATTTAGCTCCCTTGTTGTATCTATACCAGGCGAACACGCTGCTAAGAGCTGAGAGAGATCTCAGTGATAATACACACCTTTAATTAAAACAGAAAAATGTTCAATACAAAAAAATTCACTCTTCATGAAATAAACAGTAGCTAACAAATTAAATCGGGAAATGGCAGGGTCAGGCAAGTTATTTTTTTTTCCTGCTTGTTCTGAACAACTGATTTATAAAAAAAAAAAAAAGGGGGTCTGTGTAATCATATTAATTTTTTTCTACCTACTCAAAACCAGGTTTTGTATTTGAATCATTCTTACTTTTTTTTAATCCCTCTAGTAATGGAAAGGGATGGTAGAGAGATTGAACATTTGCCATGAAACTTCTTTAAAAAAAGACATCTGGGTCAAGGGATCAGAAAAGACTAATCAAAATCAGCGCTCTGTTATAACACACTATCACTGCATCAGAACAGGCTGTGACTAAGGAAGAGCACAGACAGACTATCCAGAAAGATGCACTGGTGCTACGTTTGAAAGGCTAATTGCTGAATAATGTACTGAAGACATGGATACTGTACACAGAAAAAACGTACAATCACTTTACTATCAAGGCTTGAAACATGCTAATGTATTTTTCCTATTACAGCTTTACTTTTATAACAATCTATCTTCAAGTAGTTAAACATCAGTGAGTCACAAGGCAGGTGTCTGCACTGTGCCTCTACTAATACTGTCCTACCAATGACCTCCAGTCTGACAGCATGGGATTATTTACTAACAGGGATTTGGTACCTTGTCCAATAGAAGAAATGGACTGAATGAAAGACCAATATGGCGGGAACGGGTAATAACTACATGTTTGCGACAAGATGGCAAAGAATTTGCCAGAGATTTGGATTTCTGTGTTAAATGTCATAAACCTTAGTAAGACAGAACTATTGCAGAAATAAATTTTAACTATAACCTCCTGCAAGTAACGGCGATTAGGCAAACGTTTAAAACAGTTCTATCTAAGCAACAATAGCATCTAAATGAATAAAGAATTCAGAATGTAAAATTGCAATCCCCTGGTTTTGCTCCTTTGGACGACAGTATCAAATTTGAGACCGGACCTGGATTTTGAATCAAGATGCAGAACGAACACCAACTCAGCTTTTCATGACGAAAATCATTAACACATGCAGAGTATTCACAGCCCTGTCATTCTGAGGACTCCGACGTTAACTTTAAAGCATCCGAAATAATGGAATATTACAGCATACAACACACAGATTTCCTACCAAAGAATTACGTGCTTGCGATATTACCTCTCTCTCCCTTCTTAAGGTTAACACGCTATTACCGTGCCTCTCCTCCCATCAGGGGCTTTTTGCACAGTCTCAGAGGTCAAGTCAGCGGTAAATACACAGCAAAACTAATCGACAGGAGACGGGGACGAGGTGAAGAGGCACCGCAGAACACATCTGTCCCTCGGTGTCCGTAGGCACAGGCTCACTTATGCAGCGCAGGTCCTCGTCCTTCCCGCACACGGGTGATACCCAGCGCTATCGCTCAGCAAATACAACTCGTGACAAAACACGGCGGAAAAACGCAGGTTTTACACACGCTGCTGCCACGGCGCGCGGTGTGCTCGAGAGGGCAAGGCTGCACCAGGGCTTGGGCGTCCCTCCTCCTCTTCCTCCTCCTCCCCCCCGCCCCAACCTATTTCCCTGCAATGACCCCTTCGCTGGCAAAGCACTGGCGGCATCACTCCGCCTCTGCCTGGGGAGCCGTGTTGTGTCTGCGGCGCAGGCTCCATGTGACTGACAGGCAGGCAGGCAG